>JAIEZT010000766.1:30000-32540 GCA_019594935.1 Periophthalmus modestus | reverse complement strand
ACTCTCCCCGGACACACAGAGTGCTCCCCGGGGCGTGGAGCTCCGCGCCGTGCGGGCCTCGTACGGGGCCGATAAAACCTCCAAAAACGGATTTTAAAATAACATCCAGACCTCTAGGGGACACTCCCTGCATAAGCCCAGGTGGCCGGGGGCCTGGAGATCCACTTCCAAGACTTCCAGGGGGGGGTCACAGGTCACCCATATATCGTGCCAGGGACAGTGCACTCTCCCCGGACTCACAGAGTGCTCCCGCGGGCCCGGAGCTCCGCGCCGTGCGGGCCTCGTACGGGGCCGATAAAACCTCAAAAACGGATTAAAATAGCACCCAGACCTCCAGGGACACTCCCTGCATAAGCCCAGTGTGGCCGGGGGCCTGGAGATCCACTTCCAAGACTTCCAGGGGGGGGTCATGGTCACTCGATTTTACCCCAGTGACAGTGAGCCTTCCCCGGGTAAGCAAAGTGCTCCGGTGCGCGCTGAAGTCCCATCAGCCTGAGCAGCGTTAGCAGCCCGGGACTGTAACGCTGCTCAGGCGAGACAACTCCATTTCAGACAGTTCCAAAAAATAACATCCAGACCTCCAGGAACACTCCCCGGTTAGCCCAGTGTGGCCGGGGGCCTGGAGATCCACTTCCCAAGACTTCCAGGGGGGGGTCATGGTCACTCGATTTTACCCCAGTGACAGTGAGCCTTCCCCGGTAAGCAAAGTGCTCCGGTGCGCCTGGAAGTCCCATCAGCCTGAGCAGCGTTAGCAGCCCGGGCACTGTAACGCTGCTCAGGCGAGACACTCCATTTCAGACAGTTCCAAGGGACTGCCTGTAATTAAAAGTACCTCCAAAAACCTCAAAAAACGGATGAAAATAACATCCAGACCTCCAGGAACACTCCCCGGTTTAAGCCCAGTGTGGCCGGGGGCTGGAGATCCACTTCCAAGACTTCCAGGGGGGGGTCATGGTCACTCGATTTTACCCCAGTGACAGTGAGCCTTCCCCGGGTAAGCAAAGTGCTCCGGTGCGCCTGGAAGTCCCATCAGCCTGAGCAGCGTTAGCAGCCCGGGCACTGTAACGCTGCTCAGGCGAGACACTCCATTTCAGACAGTTCCAAGGGACTGCCTGTAATTAAAAAGTACCTCCAAAAACCTCCAAAACGGATGAAAATAACATCCAGACCTCCAGACTCCAGGAACACTCCCCGTTAAGCCCAGTGTGGCCGGGGGCCTGGAGATCCACTTCCAAGACTTCCAGGGGGGGTCATGGTCACTCGATTTACCCCAGTGACAGTGAGCCTTCCCCCGGGTAAGCAAAGTGCTCCGGTGCGCCTGGAAGTCCCATCAGCCTGAGCAGCGTTAGCAGCCCGGGCACTGTAACGCTGCTCAGGCGAGACACTCCATTTCAGACAGTTCCAAGGGACTGCCTGTAATTAAAAGTACCTCCAAAAACCTCCAAAAACGGATGAAAATAACATCCAGACCTCCAGGAACACTCCCCGGTTAAGCCCAGTGTGGCCGGGGGCCTGGAGATCCACTTCCAAGACTTCCAGGGGGGGGGTCATGGTCACTCGATTTTTACCCCAGTGACAGTGAGCCTTCCCCGGGTAAGCAAAGTGCTCCGGTGCGCCTGGAAGTCCCATCAGCCTGAGCAGCGCGTTAGCAGCCCGGGCACTGTAACGCTGCTCAGGCGAGACACTCCATTTCAGACAGTTCCAAGGGACTGCCTGTAATTAAAAGTACCTCCAAAAACCTCCAAAAACGGATGAAAATAACATCCAGACCTCCAGGAACACTCCCCGGTTAAGCCCAGTGTGGCCGGGGGGCTGGAGATCCACTTCCAAGACTTCCAGGGGGGGGTCATGGTCACTCGATTTTACCCCAGTGACAGTGAGCCTTCCCGGGTAAGCAAAGTGCTCCGGTGCGCCTGGAAGTCCCATCAGCCTGAGCAGCGTTAGCAGCCCGGGCACTGTAACGCTGCTCAGGCGAGACACTCCATTTCAGACAGTTCCAAGGGACTGCCTGTAATTAAAAGTACCTCCAAAAACCTCCAAAAACGGATGAAAATAACATCCAGACCTCCAGGAACACTCCCCGGTTAAGCCCAGTGTGGCCGGGGGCCTGGAGATCCACTTCCAAGACTTCCAGGGGGGGGTCATGGTCACTCGATTTTACCCCAGTGACAGTGAGCCTTCCCCGGTAAGCAAAGTGCTCCGGTGCGCCTGGAAGTCCCATCAGCCTGAGCAGCGTTAGCAGCCCGGGCACTGTAACGCTGCTCAGGCGAGACACTCCATTTCAGACAGTTCCAAGGGACTGCCTGTAATTAAAAGTACCTCCAAAAACCTCCAAAAACGGATGAAAATAACATCCAGACCTCCAGGAACACTCCCCGGTTAAGCCCAGTGTGGCCGGGGGGGGCCTGGAGATCCACTTCCAAGACTTCCAGGGGGGGGTCATCGTCACTCGATTTTACCCCAGTGACAGTGAGCCTTCCCCGGGCAAGCAAAGTGCTCCGGTGCGCCTGGAAGTCCCATCAGCCTGAGCAGCGTTAGCA
>JAIEZT010000766.1:0-20000 GCA_019594935.1 Periophthalmus modestus | reverse complement strand
CACCTCATGTTTGTGGCAGACCTGGTGCTAAATCACTTGCAGACGACATGATTGGGGTCAGGGTTTCGTACGTAGACAGAGCCAGATCCTTCGCTGCGATCTATTGAACAGTCATCATCCCCGATCCAGGCTTTTTGATCGGCGGGCCTCCGGGTCCTCCCAGGCTCCGGGGGTCCGTAGTACCAGGGTCGCGGGGGCCGGGTACTCCTGGGAGCCGATGAAATTTTTCAAAGGGTCTCTGCCGGGTAGTACCGGCCTTGGTGGCGGGGGTGGTTGGCGGGGCCCGGTCTGAGGAGAGGATAATGTGTCTGCGGGCTCTCACCGGGCGGGCGGGCCACACTTAGTCTTTCATCTCAGGACCGGGGGCTCGAGAACCTGGTAACTCTGGCAGAGATCCTTTGACAACACCAACATTTCATCTCCGGACAGTACGGGGTCACGTTTCGTGCTCTTAGAAAACAAAATAACCTCAAAAAATAAAATTGCCCTATATCCATACATAGTACCAGGGTCACGTTCGAAGACGCTTAGAAAAAAAAACATAAAATAAGTTGACCCCATCCATAGTACCTCAGGGTCACGGCTCGACTTAGAAAAAAAAAAAATGAAAATAGTTGCCCCCTCAATAGTACCAGGGTCACGCCCGACCCAGTTGGGCACCTTGACTTCTACGAAAAAAAAATGAAATTAGTTTCCATCAATCCTAGTACCAGGGTCACGTCTTTTTTAGACCTTAGAAAAATGTTTCATCTCAATCTCCATCAGTACCCAGGGTCACGTTGGACTTTAGAAAAATTTATTTCATCTTCGACTTCCCATCGTACCCAGGGTCACGGGTCGTTCTACCGGCGGCGGGCTATGCTGTTACGAGGGGGGCTTAAGAGGGGGTCCCCGGGGCCGGAGGGTGAACAGGCGGGTCCCGGAGGGACCCGGAGGGGGGGCCGGAGGGGGGCCGGCATCCTGGCCCGGGGACCGGTTGATCCTTTTGTGGGTAAGATGAGTGTGTGGCTGGGCCCTGGTAGTGCGAGGTCCATGGGAGAGGGCACCTTCCCTGGATCCTTACCTCAGAGACAGTGAGGCCTTTTGTGGGTATAATATGAGTGTGCCTGGAGCCTGGAGGCTCGCGAGCTCTGGAGAAGGGGCACCAATGCCCGGGATCCTTACCAGAGCAGAGAGAGTGAGCCTTTCGTGGGTAGGTAAAGTGCTGGGTGCCCTGGAGGTCCAGCTCCGGGGGCACGGTTGGGAGTTAGTCTTTAGGGTTGAGTGTGAGTGTTTAGTGTTATTCCACTGGATTGTGGGCCTGGAGTCGTGCCAACACCTCCAGGGGGAGGGCCACTTCCCTGGCTATCCTTACCCAGAGCTAGTGAGGCCTGTGTGGGTAAAGAACAGTGTGGCCTGGAGCCTGGAGGCCGAGCTCCCGGAGAAGGGCACATGCCCTGGCTTGGCTTACCAGCGAGAGAGTGAGCCTTTTGTGGGTAAGTAAAGTGCCTGAGTGTTGTGTACCCCTGGGAGGTCCCAGCGCCGGGGATGGGTGGGAGTTAAGTGTACTAGGGTTATGTGTGAGTGTTAGTGTTATTCCCTGGAGTTGGGCCCTGGTAGTGGAGGTCCAGCTGAGGGGGGGCCCCATCCCTGGCTCCTACCCCAGAGAGTAGTGAGGCCTGTGTGGGTAAGACAAAAGTGGGCCTGGAGCCTGGAGGCCCGAGCTCTGGAGAAGGGCACATGCCCTGGCTCCTTACCCAGAGAGAGTGAGCCCTTTGTGGGTAAGTTAAAGTGTGTAGTGGTGCCCTGGAGGTCCCTCCGGGGGAGGGTTGGGAGTTTAGTCTTAGGGTTAGTGTGAGTGTTAGTGTTATTCCCTGGAGTGTGGGCCTGGTAGTGGAGGTCCAGCTGAGAGGGGGCCCCATTCCCTGGCTCCTTCCCCTCGAGATAGTGAGGGCTGTGTGGGTAAGAAAAGTGTGGCATGGAGCTGGAGGCCGAGCTCATGAAGAAGGGCCACATGCCCTGGCTCCTCCCCCAGAGAGAGTGAGCTTTTGTGGGTAAGTAAAGTGCGTGTGTGCCCTGGAGGTCCAGCTCCGGGGGAGGGTGGGAGTTAAGTCTTAGGGTTAGTGTAGAGTAGTTAGTGTTAATCCCTGGACGTGTGGGCCCCTGGTAGGTGAGGTCCAGCTGGAGGGGGGGCCATTTCCATGGCTCCTTACACAGAGATAGTGAGGCCGTGTGTGGTAGAAAAGTGGTGGGCTGGAGCTGGGGCCCCGAGCTCTGGAGAAGGGCACATGCCCTGGCGCTTACCCGACGAGAGTGAGCTTTTTGTGGGTAAGTAAAGTGCGGTGTGTCCCTGGAGGTACCAGCTGCAGGGGGAGGGTGGGGATTAGTATTGGGTTAGGTGGAGTCGTGTTAGTTATTCTGGAGTGTGGGCCCTGGTAGTGGAGGTCACAGCTGAGGGGGCCAGGCACAGTCCAGGGCCTCCTAACCAGAGATAGGGAGGCCGGTGTGGGTAATAGACAAGTGGGCCTTGGTAGGCCTGAAGGCCGGCTTGGAGCATGAAGGACAACTGACCTGGCTCCTTAGCCAATAGAGAGTGGCCTTTTGTGGGTAAGTAAAAGTGAGTGCGGCACTGGTGCCCCTGGAGGTCCAGTCGGGGGGGGGCTTGGGAGTCTAGTCTTGGGTTAGTGTGAGTGTTTTGTACGTGTTATTCCCTGGCAGTGTGGGCCTGGGGTGGGAGGTCTTGCCTGAGGGGGGGCCCATCACTGGTCATTACCCAGAGGATAGTTGAGGCCTGTGGGTGGGTGGGTAAGAAAAGTGTGGTTCTGGAGCCTGGAAGGCCGAGCTCTGGAGAAGGCACATGCCCTGGCTCCATTACACAGAGAGAAGTGAGCCTTGTGTGGGTAAGTAAAGTGTATGTGTGCCCCTGGGAGGTCCAGCTCGGGGGGCTGAGGGTGGGAGTTAGTCTAGGGTTAGTGTGAGTGTTAGTTTTACATCCCTGGAAGTGGTGGGCCACTGGTAGTGGAGGGCCAGCTGAGGAGGGGGGACCATGCCCTGGCTTCCTTAACCGGAGATCGTGAGGCCTGTAGGTGGTAAGAAAGAGTGGGGCCAGGCGCCTGGAGTGCCGAGCTTGGCAGAAAGTGGGCACTGCCGCTGGCTCTTACCCAGAGAGAGTGAGCTTTGTGTGGGTAAGTTAACGTGCGTGTGTGCCCCTGGAGGTCCAGCTCCGGGGGGAGGGTTGGGAGGTTAGTCTAGGGTTAGTGGGAGTGTTTAGACGTTATTCCCCCCTGGAGTGTGGGCCCGGTAGTGGAGGTACAGCTTGAGGGGGGCCAATCCCAGCGACTACTTACCCAGATAGTCTGCAGGCCTGTGTGGGTAAGAAAAAGTGTGGCCTGGAAGCCTGGCGGCCGAGCTCTGGAGAAGGGCACGCGCCTGGTCCTTACCCTCAGAGAGAGTGAGCGCTTTTGTGGAGTAGAGTAAAAGTGCTGTGTGTGCCCCACAAGGCGGTCAGATCCGGGGGAGGGTGGGAGTTCGTCTTAGGGTTAGACTTGAGTGTTAGTGTGATTTCCCTGGAGTGGGGCCCTGGTAGTGGACGATCGGAGCTGAGGGACAAGGGCTCCATTAAACAAGCTCCATACCCAGAGCGAGGGAGCCTTGTGTGGTAAGATGAGTGCGGGGGGTGCCCTGGAGGTCCATGTTTCGGAGGAGGGTGGGGAGTTAGGCTTAGTGGTAGGAGTTAGTGTTAGTGTTTTCCCTGGAGTGTGGGCCCGGTTAGACCACCTCCAGGGGAGGGCCCAATGTTCCCTGGCTACTTACCCAGAAGATAGTGAGGCCTGTGTGGTAAGACAAAGTAGTGGCCGGGAGCCTGGAGGCCAGCTCTGGAGAAGGGCACATTCCCACTGGCTCCTTACCCAGTGAGAAGTGAGCCTTTTGTGAGTAAGTAAAGTGCGTGTGTGCCCCTGAGAGACCAGCTCCGGGGGACGGTGGATGGTTAGTTAAGCTGCGTTAGTGTGAGTGGTCAAGTTTTCCCTGGAGCGTGAGCCCGGTAGTGTAGGTCCCAGCGGAGAGGCCCATTTCCCTTGCCCTTACCAGGGGGCCTTTTCCCTGGAGCAGAGTGATCCTTTGGGGTAAGATAAGTATGGCCGGGGCCTGGGGGTCCAGATCCAGAGGGTTTTTAAGCTTAGGTGTAGTTGAGTTAGGTCCAGTGTTATTCCCTGGGAGTGGGGCCCTGGTAGTTGAGCTCCAGCGGATAGGGCAACCTTGCCTGGCTCTGTTACACCAGAGATAGTGAGGCCTGTGGGGGTAAGAGATAGTAGGCGTTCCCTGAGGCCCTGGTAGGGAGGTCCAGCGGAGAGGGCCCATTCCCTAGCTCCTTACCTACCAGAGATAGTGAGACCTTTTTGGTGGGTAAGATAAGTATGGCCTGGCCTGGGAAGGTCCAGCTCCAGAATGAAGTGGATGTTAAGCTTAGTGTAGGTGTTAGCGTTATTCCCTGGAGTGTGTGGGCCCTTGGAGTGGAGCTCCAGAGAGAGGCTCATTCCCTGGCTCCTTACCACCCAGAGATAGTGAGCTTTTGTGGGGTAAGATAAGTTTGTGCCCTGGGCCTGGTAGTGAGGAGCTCCAGGAGAGGGGGGCATTCCCTGGCTCCTTACCCTGGGTAGTGAGCCTTTTGTTGGTAATATAAAGTTTGGCCTGGGCCCTGGTAGTGGAGCTCCAGGACAGAGGGGGCATTCCCCTTGCTCCCTTACACCAGAGATAGTGAGCCTTTTGTGGGTATAAGATAAGTGATGGCCTGTGCCCCGTGGGAGTCCTTTCCGCTCCAGATTAGTGTTAAGCTTAGTGTAGGTGTTAGTGGTTATCCACTGGAGTGTGGGCCCTGGTAGTGGAGCCCACCAGGAGAGGGCACATTCCCTGGCTCCGTTACCCAGAGATAGTGAGCTTTTTTGTGGGTATGGAAGATACGTGTGTCCTGAGGCCTGGTAGTGGAGCTCCAGGAGAGGGGGCATTCCCTGGCTCCTTACCCAGATAGAAGAAGAACTCCAAAAACCTCCAAAAAAAAAGATTTTAAAATAGCACCAAGAGACCTCTAGGGACACCCTGCCTTAAGCCAGTGTGGTAGGCGCGGGCCTGGAGATCATTTCCACTTCCAAGACTTCCAGGGGGGGGTCATCGCACTCGATTTTAGAACCCCAGTGACAGTGAGCCGTTCCCTAGGTAAAGCAAAAGTGCTCCGGTGCGACTGGAGGTCCTCCCCCGAGTGTGACACGTGAAGGCAGGCGTGTTATCAGCCCGGGCCACTGTTACACTGCTCTCGTGAAATTTTCCCAACAGTTAAAAGTGATTAAAAGAAAGCTTCCAAAAACCTCCAAAAAACAGATTAAAAATAGCACCCAGACCTCTAGGGACATTCCCTGCTTAAGCCCAGTGTGTGCGCCGGAGGGGCCTGGAGATCCATTCACGAAGACTTCCAGGGGGGGGTCCACAGTCACCCATATAAGTGCCCAGGGGCCAGTTGCACTCTCCCGGACACACAGAGGTGCTCCACTTCGCGCGGGCGTGGAGCTCCTCGCGCCCGTGCGGGCCTCGTACGGGGCCGAGTATTAAAACCTCCAAAAAAACGGATTAATTTAAAATAAAATCCAGACATCTAAGGGACACTCCCTGCATAAGCCCAGTGTGGCGGGGGCGGCTGGAGATCCACTTCCAAGACTTCCAGGGGGGGGTCCAGTCACCCCAGGTATCGTGCCCAGAGGCACAGTGGCACTCTCCCCGGGATACAGCGAGTGCCCCGCGGGCACGGGCACGCTCCGCGCCGTGCGGGCCTCGTCGGGGCCGATATTAAAACCTCCAAAAACGGATTAAAATATGCACTCCAGGACCTTACAGGGACACTCCCTGCCCATTAAGCCCAGTGTGGACCGGGGGCCTGGAGATCCACTATCCAACGCTTCCAGGGGGGGGTAATGGTCAACCTCGATTTTACCCAGTGCCAGGAGCCTTCCCCGGGGTAAGCAAAGTGCCCGAGGAACCAGGGTGCCATGGAAGTCCCAATGCAGCCGGAGCAGCGTATAGCGGGCCCGGGGCACTGTAAACGGGCTGTCAGGCGAGGACATCAATTTTCGACAGTGCGCGATCAAGGGAAAAAAGGCAGGCCGAACACTCACCCCTAATGAGGAGGAAAGTAGAGAGCTGCCTGTAATTAAAAGTCCCTCACAAAAACCTCCAAAAGACGGAGGAAAAAAAACATCATACCTCCAAGGAACACTCCCGGTTAAGCCCAAGTGTGGCCGAGGGGCCTGAGAAACCACTCCACGACTATCCAGGGGGGGGGTCATGGTCACTCGATTTATACCCAGGTGACAGTGAGCTCCCCCGGGTACGCAAATGTCGCCTTAGCACGCGTGCGCCTGGAAGTCCCCAGTCAGCCTGAGCAGCGTTAAGCAGCCAGGGCACTGATAACGCTGCTCAGGCGAGACACCCATTTCAGACCGTTTCAAGGACTGCTGTAATAAAGTACCTCAAAAACCTACCATGTCAACGGATGAAAATAACATCCAGACCTCCCAGGAACAATACGGCGGTTGACAGGCCAAGGGATAAGTGTGGCAGGGGGCCTGCAGGATCCACTTCCAAGACTTCAGGGGGGGTCAATGGTCACCTTGATTTTCCCCAGTGACCGTGAGCCGTCCCGGGTAAGCAAAGTGGCTCCGGTGCGCGGGAGGTCCCATCAGCCTGGAGCAGCAGTTAGCAGCCGGGGCACTGTAGGACGCTGCTCAGGCGAGACAACTCCATTGCAGACAGTTCCAAAGGGAGATGCATTGTAATTAAAAGCTCCCTCCAAAAAACCTACGCCAACAATGGCTGAAAAAACATCCAGACCTCCAGGAACACTCCACCGGTAAGCCAAGGGTGATGGGAGGGGGCCTGGAGAGGCCGTTCACAAGAGGTTCCATGGGGGGGGTCATGGTAAACGATTTTACCCAAGTGAAGGGAGTGAGGCCTTCCCGGGATAAGCAAAAGTGCTCCGGTGCGCCTGGACGCCCATCAGGCCGGAGCAGCGTTAGCAGCCCGGCACTGTAACGTGCTCAGGCGGAGAACTCCATTTCAGACAGTTCAGCGAAGGGACCTGCATGTAAATTAAAAGTACTCCAAAACCGGTCCAAAAACGGATGAAACTAACATACAGCCTCCAGGAACACTCCCCGTTAAGCCCCAAGTAGGTGGCCGGAGGCCTGGAGATCCGCTTCAAGACTTCCAGGGGGGGGTTCATGGATCAGAGGCGATTTTACCCGTGCCCGTGAGCCTTCCCCGGGTAGCAAAGTGCTCCGGTGCCGCACTGGAGGAAGTGCGCATAATGCATAGCAGAGCGTTAGCAGCCGGGGCATGTAACGCTGTCAAGGCGAGACATCATTTCAGACAGATTCCAAGGAGACATGCCTGTAAGTAAACGTACTCCAAAAACCTCCCAAAAACGATAATGAAAAAGAACATCCAGACACTCCAGGAAACACTCCCGGTTAACCACAGATTTGGCCAGGGGGCCTGGAGATCCACTTCCAAAGACTTTCCAGGGGGGGTCAGGGTCACTCGATTTCCCCCAGCCAGGACAAGTGAGCCTTCCACGGAGTAGCAAAGGCGTGCTCGGAGCTGGCTGGAACCCATCAAGCAGAGCTGGCAGCGTAGCAGCCCGGGCACTGAACGGCTGCTACAGGGCGAGCATCCATTTCAGACATGTTCCACGGGACTGCCTTGTCATTAAAAAGTACCTACCAGATGACCCTCGAACAAAGGATGAAATAACATCCAGAAGGACCTCCAGGAACAACCCCTCCGGTTTAAGCCCAGTGTGGCGGGGCTGGAGATCCACTTCCACGCCTTCCAGGGGGGGTCATGGTAGAGCTTCGATTTTAACCACCGTGACAGTGAGCCTTACCAGGGTAAGCAAAAAGGCTCCGGTGCGCATGGAAGTCCCATCAGCCTGAGGAGCCGAGTTAGCAGCCCGGGCACTGTAACGCTTGCCTGAGGGCGAGGATATCCATTTCAGAAGCAGTTCCAAGGGAGCGGCCTGTAATTAAAATAACCTCCAAAAAACCCTCCAAAAAGGATGAAAATAACATTCCAGACTCCGGAACACTCCCCGGTTAAGACCAGTGTGGCAGGGGGCCTGGAGACCCTTCCAAGACTTCCAGGGGGGGTATGCACTCGGATTTAACCAGCAGTGACAGTGAGCCTTAACAGGGTAAGCAAAGTGCTCACGGTGCGCCATGGAAGTCAATCAGCATGAAGCAGCGTTAGAGAGAACGGGAACTGCTGATTTAACCGATGCTAAGGCGAGACACTCCCATTGGCAGACAGTTCCAGAAAGGGGAACTCCGGTAATTGAAAAGGAACTACAAAAAACCTACAAAAAGGCTGGATAATGAAAGAATAAACATACAGACCTCCAGGAACACTCCAGGTTAAGACAAGGGTTGGAAGGGGGAACGGAGAGGATCAATTCCAAGAAGTTCCAGGGGGGGGTTCATGAGTCACGATATTTTACCACCCCCCGTGACAGTGAGACCTTCCACCGGGCAGAAGCAAAGCTGGATCTACATGGGTGCGACTGGCCTGAAGTCCCAGAAGCAGGAGAAGGCGTTAGCAGCAAGGCGGGCACTGTAAACAGTGCTCAGGCGAGGACAAGCTCAAGTTAAGACAGTGCAAGGGGAAGGATGTACATAGAAGTACCTCAAAAACACCTCACAAAAACGGAGATGGCAAAAATAACAGACAGGAACTGCAGGAAAACTCCAGCGCAGGTTAGACGGTCGTGCGCTGGGCGGGTCTGGAGATCCAATTTCCAGGACTTCCAGGGGGGGGTCATAAGTCACGCACTCGATTTACCTCCAAATAGTGAAAGTGAGTCGCCTTCGCCAGAGAGCAACGCAGTCGCGCTCCCGGTGCGCCCTGGAAAGTCCCATCAGCCTGAGCAGCGTTAGCAGCCGGGCACTGTAACGCATGCTCAGGCGAGACACTCCATTTCAGACAGTTCCAAGGGACTGCCTGTAATTAAAAGAGTACCTCCAAAAACCCTCAAAAAACGGGATAAAAAGACATACCAAATACTAGACCTCCAGGGAACACTCCCGGTTAAGCCCCGTGCGAGTGGGCGGGCCTGGAGATCCAATTCCAGGAATGCCAGGGGGGGTCATAGTCACTGCGGATTCGTACATCCAGTGTGACAGTGAGCTTTCCAGGGCAAGACTTGTGAGTGCTCGCGGTGCGCCTGGAAGTCCCATCAGCCGATGCATACTCAGAGTTAGCAGCCCGGGAGCTGTACTGTAACGCTGCTCAGGCGAGGAACCAATCCATTCAGCAGTGTTTCAAAGGGGACTGCACTGTGGTGAATTAAAAGTACCTCCAAAAGACCATCCAAAAACGGGATTAAAAACGGAACAAGAACATCCATAAGGGGGAACAACTCCAGCCTTTTTAGCCCAGTGTGGTGGGGGCAGGGGTAGACCACTCCAAGACTTCCAGGGGGGGGTCGATGGTCACATCCACTTCACACCTTCAGGACAGTGAGGGCCTTCCCCTGGGCAGAGAACAGGCTCCGGTGCTCGAGTAGCCTGGACGTCCATCAGCCTGAAGCAGCGTTAGCAGCCCCTGGGCACTGGTAACGCATGACATACAGGCGAAGAAACTCACATTCCAGACAGTTCCAAGGGGACTGCTGTAATTAAAAAGACCTCCAAAAACTCCAAACCCCGGATTAAAATAACATTCCAGACCTCAGGAACACTCCTGGTAAGCCCTGTGGCATGGGCGGCCCTGGAGATCACGTCCAGGAATTCCACGGGGGGAGGTCAGTAGTCAGATAGTCGAAGGTGTTGACCCCAGTGACAGGTGAAGCTTCCCCGGGCAACGCAAAGTGCTCCGCTGGCAGCCTGAAGGCTTCCCATCAGCGGAGCAAGAGTTCAGCAGCCATACGTAACGCTGCTCAGGCCGACGGTGAAACTCCATATTTCAGAAAGGTTTCCAGGGGACGGCTTAGTAGTACCAGGGTCACGGGATAGCAGCGTTAGCAGCACCGGGCAACTGTAACGCTGCTCACGAGGAATTTTTCTAGGTTGAATCAAGATACAGGTCCATAGTACCAGGTACACGTTGTGACTTAGAAAATTTTCAACTTTCCACCATCCGTAAGTAACCAGGGTTAAGGGAGACAGCGTTAGCAGCCCGGGCACTGTTACGCTGCTCAGTGCTCTCTGGAAATTTTCAGGTTGAAGAACAAGTCCATATAACGAGGTCCACGTTGGACGTAGTCAGTTTTTTCTTCCCGGGGCTGTTCTAACGCTGCTAGGCGGATTTTTTAAACGCGCCGTTCAGGCGCGACCAAGCGAGGCGAGGTTCGACACAGTTCCATCAACGGGAGGGGCCTGTCACTTTTCGGATCCGCAACGATTTGTTAAGAACGGATTTGTGACACAAAATGACGGTATTCGGATCATATTTCCCAGAGATAGCTATACGAGCGGCATATACGTGAAATTTTGCCATTGTAGGGCACTCTCGGTAGGTTCCCTATTCAGCTCGGAAGGATCCCTACACAAATGCAGGTTTAGGGACGGCACTTTGCGCGGCGGGGCGCACGCGCGCGGGACTATACGGCGCGCAAGCACGACGGGGAAATCGCGAGATCGAGGCGCCCGCCGCTCTAGAGATTTAATTCCAGACACGAGAGCGCTGCACCTACCGGAGGGGGCTTAGGAGGGGTGTCGAGGAGCGTGTGCCCTAATCAGCTGTCGCCCGGGTTTCGGTCCGTCACGAGTGGTGGGGTCTCGGGTTAACACGTCTATCTCAAAACCCATGCTTATAACGGTTCTCCCGCAGCGCCTTGGGGAGCGGCGAGCTACTAAGCCTACGGAGATACTAAGCTACGGATCGGAGTGCGGCCGCGGGGCCTCCGTCCGACGGACTTGACTACCGCGCCGACGATGCGCTCACAGCACACGGGGGCTACCTGGTTGATCCGCCGAAGTAGCATATGCTTGTCTCAAAGATTTAAGCCATGAAGTCCTAGGACACGAAGGCACGGTACAGTGAAACTGCGAATGCTTCATTAAATCAGTTTATGGTTCCTTTGATCGAGCTCTGAACGTTGACTGGCATAAACTGTGGCAAAAGTATAGAGGCGGGAATACATGCCAAAGAGGACGCTTGACCTCCGGGCGAGGCGATGCATTTATCAGAACCAAACCACATGCAGAGGTAGCATATACGGGGATCACAGCCGCTTTGGTGATTAGATAACCTCGAGCCGTCTAGCTGGCCCTCGTAGGCAGGAGACGAGTTCATTCGAATGTGGGCTGCATATCCAACTTTTCGTATGGGTACTTTCTGATGGCCTACCTAGGGTGACCAGGGGTAAAAGGGGAATCAGGAGTTCAGATTGTCCGAGGAAGGAGGGAGCCTGAGACACTGGGCTACACAACATCCAAGAGAAGGAAGCCGGGCGCGCAAGTTTTACCCAAGCGTCCGACTCGGAGGAGGTCGTGACGAGCGAATAAAAATAACAGACTCTTCGACGGGCTCATTAACGAGTGTGCCCCCACTGAATGAGTAAAATTAACATCCTTTAACGAGGAGAGGATAAATGGAGGCGTGCAAGGCAGTGGTTTGCCAGCAGTCCAGCAATCTCAAACCCGTTCCGTCCCCTGGTACCACATTCATAGTCATAATAGGTATACTTACAGTTGCTGCGTCAGGTTAAAAAGCCGCGTAGTTGGATATCGGGGAATCCAGACGCGGATGATGGTCCGCCGCGAGCGGTGAAGGCGAGCAAACGTCTGTTCACCAGATCATGCCTCTCGGCGCACCCTCTCGAGCTAGCTTAGATGAGTGTGACCGCGAGGGTCACGACAGCGTTTTACTTTGAAGCGTTTACTTTGAAGGGAAAATTTAGAGTGTTCAAAGCAGGCAAGTATACGGTCGCCGGAATACCTGCAGCTAGGATAAGGAATAGGACTCCGGTTCTATTTTGTGGGTTTTCTTCTCTGAACTGGGGCTCAGGATTTAAGAGGGACGGACGAGGGGCATTCGGCATTGCTTGCCGACTAGAGGTGAAATTCTGGGACCGCGACAAGACGGACGAAAGGCACTTTGCAAGCATTGGCCAGAATGTTATTCATTAATCAAGAACGAAACGTCGGAGGTTCGTTCGAAGACGATTGTCACTGATACCGGTCCGTAGTTCCACACCACCAAACGATGCCAAACTAGCGATCCGGCGGACGTTATTCCCATGACCGGCCGGGCGCAGAGTCGGGAAACCAAAGTCTTTGGGTCCGTTCGGGGGGAGTATGGTCGCGCATACAAATGTTCGTGAACAATCTGAAAGCCCCCCGAATTGACGGAAGCGCGCTAACCACAGGAGTGGAGCCTGCGCGCTTATTGATTTGAAACTCACAAACACGCAGGGGAAATCTCACACAGGATCCCGGGCACAGGACAAGGATGTGGACCAGATGAAGATCTTCTCGATTATGTGGGGTTGGGGGGGGGTGGTTGACTATGGGTTTCTTTAGTTGCGCTGGAAGCGATTTGTATGGTTGAATATACGTTGAGGATAAACGAAACGAGACTCCGCGCCCACGATGTTACATAGCTTATTGCGTCCGCGCACTCTCCATATGTCCGTCTCTTGGCTCGCGTCGTTATAAACGTCTGATCGAGCGCGTAGCAAGTGGCGTTCAGCCACACGATGATTGAGCAATAACAGGGTCTGTGAATGCCTTTTAGGATGTCGGGGCATCGCACGGCGAGCCACACGACGTGAGTGGGAGCAGCGTTGTGTGTCGAAACCTCGGGCCGAGAGGCACTGGGTAAAGCCACGCGGAACCCCACTCGTGATATGGAGTGGGGATTTTGCAATTATTTCCCATGAACGAGGGAATTCCCAGTAAGGCGAGGGTCATAAGCTCGTCGTTGATGTTAAGTCCCTGCCCTTTGTACAACCGCCGCCGTTCGATTACTACCTGAATTGGATGGTTTAGTGCATGGTCCTCGGATCGGCCCCGCCGCCTGGGTCGGCCACGCGCCTGGCGGGAGCGACCGAGAAGACGATTCAAACTTGACTACCTAGCTGAGGGAAGTAATCAAGTGCGTAACCAAGGTTTCCACGTAGGTGCCGAACCAGGCTTTAAGGATTACCAGACCACTCTTTTCGGTTCCGGAGAACAATCCGGCTGATGGAAAGGGACTGAAGGCGGAAGCCTCGGACTGCCGAATTTCAGTTCAATCCCTGGTCGCAATGCCGGCCGTGCCCTCCGGGCTATGCGTGAGCGGGGAGGAGGGCCATGAAGGCACCTATGGGGCGAGAGAAGCGGTCTCCCCGCCCGGTGTTGTCCCTCTCGGACCCGGGGCGCGCCTCCCCACACTGAAGTCGGTAGCGCGAGAGGGGCGGAGGTCTCGGCGAGTGCGAGCGGGTAGGTAAAGGGGGAAGGAGCCTCTCCTTCCCCCCCTCCACCGCACGCCCCTCCGTACCCAGCGAAAGCCGCACCTCGCCGCTCCTCCCCGGAATGGGGGTAGCCCCGAAGATGCCGCGCGGCGTGAGCAGGGCCGCGCCCGCGAGCGAAGCGATGGGCAGACGGAGAGGCCGCGCTCGGCCCCCTCGTGCGGGGCCGAACGCCGGAGTTCCCTTCGCCATGCGGGCGAAGCGTGTCGGAGGTTTTCTTCTACGCCGGAGCACGGGCCTCTCGGAAGCACGTCCCACCAACTCGGAACTCTAACGGAGCCGCACGGGAGCCCAGGCGGCCCAGGCGAGCAAGGGCGCGCTCGAACCGTCGTTAGTGGATGCGGACGCCGGCTTTTGTCGCTCGGTTACCCACTCACGGGGGCCGTACGCCAGTCCCTTTTTCGCCAGCGGTATCTTGCGCCCTGACGGTTACTCTATTACGCCGGCGCACTCCGGGCCCACGCCCGAAGCTCGAAAGCTCTTGAGGTCGGGAGCACACGACGGCACCCTAGCCGGCGGAGCAGGCGTCCAGTCGCGGATGATCGTACGGACACTGCGGAAGGCAAGTTGCGCTCGCCTCCCTTCCGCCGGGGCCACGACGCCAGTCCTTTCGCCGGCCTCGCGGTGCGCCCACTGGGTTTTGTCTACGCCGGACGCCAAAAACCCGGGTGCCCGTCCGAAGCGCGGAGCTCTCGGAATGACACCCGGACAGCACCCTATGCCGGCGGGCAGGGCCAGAATGGAGTTCCGCGGCGCGATGGGACACGACGGCCTTTTTGCGCTCGGCCCCCTCCGCGGGGCCGACGCCAGTCCCTTCGCCCGCGGGTGGCCCAACGAAACGGTCTACAGCCGGGCGCCCCCGGGGTCACCTCCTGCGGGAATACCAACTCGCCCGTTCCGGTCGGGCGTCACGGGGCTCGGGTCGGAAATGTCTACCGTTTTCAATGTCCCCGCGGCCACGGGGGAAGGCCCGACCCTGCAGGCCGGTGGATCCCGGACTCTCGCCCCGCGGCCTGCTTGACGATTTTTTAAAGATCAAGATAACTCCCCCGTTGTTACTCTTTGGAGAGTTGGTTCAACCCAGAGAAATTCCAACAAAAAACAGATGAGACAACTTCTTAGCAGGTGGAATCACTTCGAAGCGTCTCTTGGAGCGTTGCTCGATGAAGTAAAAACGAGCTAGCATGAAACGAGAAATCCGAATGTGAACATGCAGGAAACATTGAATCATCTGACATTGTCGAACGCACCTTGCGGCCCCGGGTTCCTTGTCCCGGGGCTACGCCTGTCTGAGGGAGTCGCGTGGCAAGAAGCGCAATCGGAGCCCCGCGCCCGCCGGTGGGGTTTTGAAGAGCGACAGCGCGATAGGCCCGTCCAGCCTTCGTCCCCCCAAGTTGCAGACCGCAGACTCATGCTCCAGCGGTAGAGTCTCATTCCGACTCCAAGACCACCGCACAACACCAACGAAGCGACAGCCGGGCGAAAATCCGCGCGCGCCGCGTAGAAGGCCCGGGCGTGACGTCTGTACGTGAAATCCTGAACTTCACGGACGACAAGGTTGAGTACGCCGCTGTACGCGACACCTGAAGCTCCTTTTTTAGTTAATGAGCACCCTTTTTTTTTCCGCACGCGGGCGGGGGTTTCGGGCAATGGCCGGTTAAGTGACTCCCCCGATGAGGAACTGCACTCGTCCGGCTGCCACCGTCTCAGGAGCGTGGTCCGACAGCGAGGGAGCCCGGCTTTACCTCACCGGTGTCGTCCGGTGTATTTCCAGAGGATGAGTACCCCAGAGAGCGCACGAGCACGCGCGTTTACAGGCGCTCGCCACCGGTGCGAAGCCTGGCGCCCCGGGGGGAAAGTGGTTTCGTGAGAAGGACGGAACGCTGACAGCTGGCGAGGTTTTCGTGCGGAGGAAAGGAGGCCCGCCCTTCTCCAAGATGAGCGAATAGTCGGCGACGCCACGTCCGATGGGGTGGGAACGTTCCCCACACCCCTGCTCCCTTTTCGACTAGCGACCTCAGACAGAACGGGAGAATACCCGTGAATTATATAGAGAATACGCGACAGCGGAGGAAAGATAGTAAATCTAACCAGCCGCTTCCTCTCCCAGTTCACTGTGCGGCACCCCGAGCGAACCGAGGGAAGAGCGCGACCGATATACTCCCAGTCGCGAATAGCTCGCTCGCGAATACGGCAGGTCCTCCCGTGGGAGCGGTGGTTACATGTGAGCGCACGGACAGACCGCGGTCTAAGATCGTGCGATCGGGGGGCTAGAGATGATTCTTTGATAGAGGCTAATAGCCGTGGACGGTGTTTGTTGATGGTCCGGTACGGTGCCCCCGTCGCGCCGGAGGGTCCGTGTCTTCTCGGCCAGTGACGGTTGTTTGGGAATTTGCAGTCCCAAAGCGGTGTGGTAATCTCCATCATAAGGGCTACATACCTCGGCACAGACCGATCCGTCAAAAGTAACAAGTACCGTAAGGGGAAGTTGATAAGCAAGAACTTACGATAGAGAACGAGGTTAAGAGGACGTGAAAACCGTTTAAGAGGTTAAACGGGCGCGCGGAGGGTCCGCCCGCAGCAGGTCCTGCCAGGCCTGGGATTCATACTCGGCAGGGCAAGGGACGGCCTCCAGCTCGTATGTCGCTCTGCGGGCGGATCCCTCCTCCGCTCGGGACCCTCTCCGGGTGCCGCGGCCCACGCCTTCCGCAACGCACTCTCTTCCTCCGCGGTTTCGTGCCCTACAGCGACCCGACTCTCTCGGCTCGGCCAGGAATAGGCTCGGGGCGAAGTGGTATGCACGCCGCTTCTGGCGCGTGCTTACTACAGTGCCCCCCGCTACCGACCTCGCCCGTCTTCCCGGATCTATCTCATACGTGGAATCCGTGCCTCGCTGCTCGCCTGCTTCCGCCCCCCAGGGCTCCCACGGGACGCCTCTCTCTCCCTTCCCTGCTCCCGGCGCGACTGTCGACCGGGTGCGGACTGGTCCTCAGTGCGCCCAACAACTCCTCCGCGTCGCGCTCCCCGTAGGATGCGGGGACCGGACCCACTCCCAAAACTATGACCACGTCAGGGGTCTGCGGCGATTCTGTCGGACCCTACACCCTCCGACCCGTCTTGAAACACCGGACCAAGGCAGTCTAACGCCGCCAGTGTCGGTCGTCAGAGGGAGTGCACGAAACCCCGTGGCGCAATGAAAGTGAGGGGCGGGTGCGCGCCGCCTTGGAGGGGGGATCCAGGCCCCCTCCGGGGCTCCGGCGCACCCACCGGCACCGTCAGTCTCCCGCCCTCCTACGCCCTCGTCGGGGAGGTGGGAAGCCAAGGAGCGCAGTGCTGATAGACCTGACCCGAAAGATGGTGAACTCTGACCTGGGGGCAGGGCGAAGCCCAGCCAGGGCAGACTCTGGTGGAGGCCCCGCAGTCGGTTCCACCTGACGTGCACAAATGGCGGTCGTCGTAGTCCGACATGGGATATAGGCGGCAAAGACTGATAATCGAACCATCTATAGCTGGTTCCTTCGAAGTCTCCCTCAGAACCGCTGGCTCTCCGCCGATGTCTCGCAGTTTATCTGCGTATTAACAGCGAATGATTAGAGGTCTTGGGGCGAAAACGATCTAACCTATTCTCTCAAACTTTAAATGGGTAAGAAGCCTCGGCTCGCTGCTTGGAGCCGGGGCGTGGAATGCGAGCCGCCTAGTAGTGGCCCACTTTTGGTAAGCAGAACTGGCGCTGCGACGATGATGAACCGCAACGCCGGGTTAAGGCGCCCGATGCCAATGCCACGCCTCATCAGACCCAGAAAAGGTGTTGGTTGATATAGACAGCAGGACGGTGGCCCATGGAAGTTGGAATCCGCTAAGGATGTGTGTAACAAACTCACCCATCACGCCCTCAAACTAGCCCTGAAAATGGACTGGCGCTGGGAGCGTCGGGGCCCATACTCCGGCCGTCGCCGAGCCCACGAGGAGCCTCGAGGGCTACGCCCGCGACGAGTAGGAAGGCTCGCCGCGGTCCCCTGAGCACGGAAGCCTAGGGGCGCGGGCCGGCCCGGGTGGAGCCGGCTCGCGGGTGCAGACTTGTGGATATGGGTGGTAAGTAGCAAATATTCAAACGCAGAACTTTGAAGGCCGAAGTGGAGAAGAGGTGCTCTCATGTGAACAGCAGTTGAACATGGGTCAGATCACGGGTCCAAGAGATGGTGCGCAAACGCCCCTCTCGATAAGGGTGTCGGCGATGAGCCTTGGGCCTCCTCCGCTACGCCACGACGGCCGATCGAAAGGGAGTCGGGTTCAGATCCCGAAATCTGCGAGTGGCGGAGAGTAGGGCGACCGCGAGTCGGTCCGGGAGATCTGCCGTCCAGCGCCGTCCAGTCCTGCAAACGTTATCCCCTCAGGGGAGAAGCTGGCGGGGCCCCGGGGAGAGTTCTCTCTTTTCTTTGTGAAGGGGCCAGGGCCGCCCTGGAATGGGTTCGCCCACGAGAGAGGAGGCAGGCCCGTAGAGCTCCTGGAAAGAGCGTCGCGGAGCTCTCCGGCCGATTGGCGCGTCCAGGGAGCTCTCGTCCTCCTCCCTCAAAATCCAGGTGAGGATGGTTTATTTGTCTAAATCTCGTTCGCCTATAGTTATGACGCCAGGACCCGCCATATCCGCAGCCGCAGCAGCCGTCTCCAAGGTGAACAGCCTCTGGCCATGTGAAGGAACAAGGTAGATAGAAGGCGAAGTCGGCAAGTCAGGATCCGTCTAACTTCGGGATAAGGATTGGCTCTAAGGGAGGCTGCGGCGGTCGAGGCTGCTGGGGTGCGAAGCGGCGGGTCTGGGCGACGTGCCGCGGCTGGCTGGAGCAGTCGCCCCCTGCGCCCGCCCTCCCCCCTGCCGCCGTAAGCGCGGAGGGCGAAGCCCGGCCGCAGTTCGGGGCACCCCCGCTCCCGCCTTCTCCGGCCATCCGGCGGCGGGCTGTCGGGGAGTTCCTGCGGGCGCGGTGTTAGCCCGAGAACCCGACGAATAGGCGGGTCGCCGCTGCGGGAGGCAGAACGGGATGTATGTCTGCCAGGTGGGCGGCGGCGGCGACTCTGGACGGCGCGCCGCGGCCCCCGCTCTCGCGGATCTCCAAGAGCCTACGGCGCCCTCGCCGGAAGGCCGCTCACGCGGGGCTCAGCGGCCCCGGCGGGTGATTTTCCTCGGCTGGCGCCTACGCCTAGCAGCTGACTTTCGAACTGGTGCGGACCAGGGGAATCGACTGTTTAATTCAAAATCAAAGCATCGCGCGAAGGCCCACCGGCGGGTGTTGACGCGATGTGATTTCTGCCCAGCTGCTCTGAATGTCAAAGTGAAGAATTCAATGAAGAGGCGCGGCTGGGTGGGTAAACGGGCCAGGAAGATAACTATGACTCTCTAAGGTAGCAAAATGCCTCGTCATCTAATTAGTGGACCGCGCATGAATATGGATGAACGAGATTCCCCACTGTCCCTATCTACCACTCTTGACGAAACCACAGCCAAGGGAACGCGGCTTGGCAGAAGCAGAATTCAGCGGGGAAAGAAGACCCTGTTGAGCTTGACTCTAGTCTGGCACTGTGAAGAGACATGAGAGGTGTAGAATAAGTGGGAACGGTCTCGGCCGGACGGGGTGAAAATACCACTACTCTTATCGTTTTTTTTCACTTACCCGGTGAGGCGGGGAGGCGAGCCCGAGCGGGGCTCTCGTTTCTGGTGTCAAGCGCCCGGCACCGCCGGGAGTGACCCGCTTCGGGGGACAGTGGCAGGTGGGGAGTTTGACTGGGGCGCGGTACACCTGTTCAAACATGTAACGCAGGTATGTCCTAAGCCGCGAGCTCAGGGAGGACAGAAACCTCCGTGGGAGCAGAAGGGACAAAGCCTCGCTTTGATCTTGATTGTCAGTATGAATACAGAACCGTGAAAGCCGGGGGACCTCACGATCTTCTGACTTTTGGGTGTTTAAGCACAGGTAGGTTGTCAGAAAAGTTACCACAGGGATAACTGGCTTGTGGTCGGGACAAGGCGTTCATAGCGATCGTCGCTTTTTTGATCCTTACGATGTCGGCTCTTCCTATCATTGTGAAGCAGATAATGCACCAAGCGTGGCTTGTTAACCCACTAATAGGAGAACGTGAGACGGGTTTTAGAACGTCGTGAGACAGGTAGTTAGTTACGCTACTGATGATGTGCTTGTTGCAATAGTAAGCCTGCTGCGTACGAGAGGAACACGCAGGTCAGAAATGTGGTGCAATGCGATTGGCTGATTGGAGCCAAAATGGGGCGACAGGTACTCAAATCTGTGGGACCATATGATAGGGCCTTGAACGCCTCTAAGTCAGAAGAGCCCCCTAAAGTGTGAGGAACCGGTAGCGCTGTAGGATTCTTGGAAGTGGTCAAGGATAGACGGCCGCGTTGCAGGGTCAGGCGGGAGCAGCAGCCGTGTCGTGGACGGGGCCGAGGTGGGGCGCAGGAGGACAGGGGCGCAGCCTCTCCCATCGTCGCCCCTCATGTCTGTGAGAAGGACCTGGTTGCTAA
>JAIEZT010000765.1:0-32540 GCA_019594935.1 Periophthalmus modestus | reverse complement strand
GTTCTCCTATTGCCACATTATATCCACTGTAGTGCATTTTACAGGCGCTGCGTTCATGAAAAAGAGTCTGAGCTACTCTCATTGGGTCTCTCCCTGTATAAATAAAGACACGTGAAAAAACTGAATGACCGCTGTATTGATATATAGTTTTTCTAAACATCTGTGGGGACACCTTTTTGAGCTCTCCCGAGGTGATCTTGGGGTGCGGTTCTCACCAGTGCTGGAAGAGGTGTGGGGGCTGTCCTGCGCTTTTGATGGCACTATCTGCTCTCACCTCTCTGTCACTTACTGTTATGGAGCATTAGAGCCTCAGATCTCTGGCTCTTCACATCTCCCCTGTTACCGACGCTGCTGAATGCTGATGTCTGCTGTCAGGGTCTGTCCAAAACACTTACAACCACCAAGATTCAACTACAAAGTCTGTCACCTCTGCGCAGGCACACTCAGGCACTAGCACTTTAAAAAGCCTGTTACCACCACACTTGAATTCTAATATTTATGCTGGTTTATGAATATGTGAGGAGATTCTTCTTCGAGGAGGTATTTTTTTATTATCACTTTCCAATAAACTAATAAATTATACATATATACATAGAATATATAGATATATATATATATATATATATATATATAATATATAATAATATATATTATATTATATTATATATATATTATGATATATATATACTATATATTATCGTATATATATATATATATGATTATATATATATATTTATATAATCTATTATATTATATATTAAGTATTATATATATATATATATTAGATATATATATTACATATATTATATATATATATTATATATATAACATATATTATAGTAATATATATATATTATCTATATAACATATATTATATATATATTTATATATATCGTTATATATATATAATATTATATATACTTTAATATATATTATATATATATATATATTATATATATATAATATATATATATATATTATATATATATAGCTATATATATATATATATATATATAATTTTTTAAATCCATTTGGTTATTCACATCTACGCTGACAATATGAAAATAAACCTGGTGGAATGCAGACACTGTTGGGTTGGTTGGTAAAGCATTGAATTGACTGCAGAGCCGGCCCTAGCCTTCAGGGGGCCATAAGCATAATTTGCCACTGGGGCCCTCACCACTTCAGTCCCACGTGTTCATATATGACAAAATGAAGATAACACTGTCATCAACAGCATAAAAACATGTGAGGAAAGGGGGTCAGGGGGCCTGCACCCAGAGGAATGTTTAAATTCTAAACATTTTCTTTTCCCCCGATTTCTGGTGCATTTTTATGTTCCAGTTGCCTAAAGTGGTCTTACATTTATCAGTTCTTTGTTATAAAATGCAGAATTGGACAGAGCAGCCAAAAGATGTACTTAACCAAAGGTACATTTAAGTAAAGAAGTCCAGAAAGTACCAAGTAATGATGCACGTCAAGTCACATAAGAGCAACAGACTGAACATAACATCAGATACATAATTATCTGATCATTTGGACTGCTCTTAAATAAAGTGCAAAATCAGGTCACTTTACAGAACAGACACAAAAAGAGGACTTTAGGATCACATTATTCTGATGTTTATTTTCAGGCTTTGGATGCAGAGTTGAGTTAAACAGCATAAATTTGCATTCAAAATTAGTGGAGATTTCGCCTAAAAGCGCATATAAATCAGGATTTAGAATACAATCGGGAGTCGTTCACAGGTCGCTCTTCGTTCAGCAGGTGTGACACAGAGGTTTCTGTCATGATCAAGGAGCAGGAGCAGTGCTTCGGCTACACTCACATCATATCACAGTTTACACCACAAAAGGATCAGACACACCCAAAAACAGCCAGTGTAATAAACAGACTCACTTGCTGTCCCCTGCAGCTCTGAGGTGTGGTCCTGTCTGTATGTTTATACACGTCCAGCGCTTCACAGTTTTATCTGCACGTCCAGTGGTGTAAAGTGGACCATTTTTGAGTCCTCTCTGAAATGTCTCTCTTTCCCCCCAAACAATCTTCCTCTGGGCTCTCAATGCATTGTCCCGTCCTTTAGATAAATTTAACTTCACGAACTAAAGTCTTTTAGTCTGTAAAACACCCATTCAAATGTACCTCTGCTCCCTCAGCTCTCCCAGAATGCACCTGGAGGGGAGGGGTCCTTCACACATAGCTGTGCACACCACTGCCTGACAAAAACAAATGTAGGCAGCACATATCTAGCTACTGGAAATAAAACGCATCTAATCATTTGAGAAGTTTAGTTATTCTAGTATAAATATCTAGTATAAATAAACCATTTAGTTTACAAAAAAAACTTGCCAATCATTTTTTTTTCACTTTTCAATACAAATGTATGGGCTCTTGGGGGCCCTCTGGTGGCACGGGGCACGAAGCAGCTGCTTAGTCTGCTTATAGGCTAGGAGCCCTGATTGACTGTTTCGTTCTGAAATGAAAGTTTACATTTCTTAAACCTCTGAATCATTAAAAGTGGAACAGATGGTTTTATAGTAAGCTATAGTAGTCAAATTAATCTAATATATTATTATGAAACTCTTTAGCTTGATATTTTTACCTTTGGGATGACCAAAGTCACTGTAAAAATGGTAAATAGTCAAATTTTTATATAGCACTTTTCCACCTTCAAGTCACTCAAAGCACTTTTACATCAAGAAAGCACTCACCCATTCACACATTCATACATGCGTGTACCAGACACTGGGGGGTCAGGTGGGTTAAGTGCCTTTCCCAAAGACACAATGACCGTTTTCATTTTTGGGAGCTAGATTTGCCAATGATGGTTATGTTGAGAGTGGGATTCGAACCATCAACCTTTGGATCAGAGGACAAACACTGAGCACCTGTCACTTTGGCAAAACCAGATGGCTGTAGTGCCCAGGAAAAATATACTTCTTGACGATTCTTTCCGTAGACCCATGCCTCATCCAGTCTGGCACTCGAACTCCACCAACATCACTGTGGCATGATGCATTGATTAATCACTTTTTGTTAAACGTTTTTTTGTTGATAATCCCCTCCACACATCACACTTTGTCTTGTCATTCTTTTACAGCCCAAACCCAGTCTCCTCTGACACATTCCTCAGCAAAGGTCCAGATGAATAAATACAGTTGTAAATGGATTTGCAGAATGTGTCACTCAAAAGCCTGTCACATCATAATGGGGCAGCTTTTCAGAAATAAATGGGTGTCAAGGGTACCATGTTGTGCTTGGGCTGTAAGAAATGAATGGTGAAAAGATAACTCAAGAGAGAACACCTTGGTACTGCCCTGCTGTAGTTTTAACACATCGCACCCACAAACACCTCTGGATTTCTTGCCTTAAGTCTGTCATTTTAAATACAGAGGTGCAAGCTGCAAGTAAAATGTTGAGGCTTTCATACTATAATATCAACGGTTATTTGCAACTTCAGGACCCTACATGAAAGTAGTAATGCTCTAAATGACTGGTTACCCATAAATGTGTTATTGGTGTGATTCCTAATAGTATTTTGTTGTTGTGCATAGCAAAAGCTGAAGTTAAGTCAGTCAACTGGTCAAAAAGTTGTAGCAGTGAACACGTTTCTCTGCTCATCCAAGTTGCTTCTTCAGTTCTGGTCAGATTGCTGGTGGACACAGCCTTGTGTAGGAAAACAAAAAGCACTAAAATGACTAAAAACAAGAAACTTCTGCAAGAAATCATTCCTGTCTGTCTCCCTAACTCTCCCAAATCTGACCATGAAGTTTGATACAAGTGAAGTTTTTGTACTGTTGACAGATTTTTATCTTTATCTCTTTGCGTGGTAACCTGCTTGTTCAAGAAAAGGTTTTCTTTTGGACAAATAAAGTCTTCATCATCTTCAATCTTACACAAATTAAACAGTTTCTGCCTTTTAATGATTATTTTTTTCATTATTAGGAGGCCATTGGCAACTCCATTTTAAGCTGATGAAAAATGTACTAATAAAGTCTTTCTAGATGAACTGTTGATCTATCATTCGGCTATCACATTATTATTATTACTAATTTCTACAACGTTTCATAGCATTTAGTCATTGTGTCATATTCATCTTCATCTCTCTCATCTCACACCCACTAAGGTGTCCCGCAAGGTTCAGTTCTCGGACCCCTGTTAATTATCATTTACATGTGTCACCTTTGAATGAAACACTCCTGCACTTATACACCAACAATACTCAACTGTACATCTTCACCAAGGCCTCCACCCATTTTTTCAACCCACTCTCTCTCCACCTGCCTCTATTTGATATCTCTATCTCAATGTTCTTGGTTTTTTTTTTCCTGTTCACCTGCAATGTCTCGCCTCAGATCACTTTTCAAAAGAATGTAATCCTACTTAACCGTTGTTGTATTTTCTATGTAGTATGTGCAAGTATAAGTGTAAACTGAATGAACTGAAGCTCTAAGGGCGTCTTGAAAAGCACTATACAAATCAAAGGTATAATTATATTTTTTCCTTTAAGATTGCACATATAGAAATCTCTTCTATGAACCAACAGCTGTAGCCTTGCTCTGTATTTTTGTTTGAACACTCCCCAACTTTTAAGCAAGATACGTTCCCCTTGAAGTATCTCAAGTCAGAGGTAGTCGGGTGGAAAGTGAGTGAAGTTGTTTTTGTGAAGTCTTAGTCACCAACGTCGCCTCACCCGCAGAAGGATCCTGGCAGCCATGTTGTCACGAGCCAGCCATGTGAACTCCCCTCTCTTTTATTCCATTACTTTCCCCTGGTTCTTATCTGGCCCCAGTGCAGCTTGCCTCTTGTGCTTTGCGATAGGTGCCCGGCTCCTGCCCACTCAAGGTACTCTCTCCACTTCACAACAGTATCATGCATCAATTATTCACCAGTCCTGAAATAAAGAAGTTTGAAGCTTCTACTGTATTTCTTCAGGAGCAAAGAGGGAATTCAGAATCAAAGAGGAAGTGCACAACGTGGTGATGATTACGGTACAGTAAAAAGTGTGGAATTGGTTTAATGGCAGGAAGAGCAGTTTTAAAACAGATCAGATACTGGATATAGATTATTCTGATTCATCTAGCACTTTGTATCACATTCACAAATTAATTATGTATTTCCTCTGTGATAGTGGAATAAAAGGTACTGGCAAATGGCAGGCTTTGTTCAATCATACATTTATAGTACAATATACTTTCTGTTCAGCTGACTAACAATTTCAGAACTGTACTTACTGTATGTGCACAGGTACCAATAAAAAGTCAAATTAATATATTTCCTGGGTAATGTAAAAAAAAAAAAAAAAATCATAATATTAATATTGAAAAAAAATGTACTGCACGTGCTTTAATAAAAAAAAAAAAAACACAAAAAAAACCTAAAAAGACTAGCTATGATATACAAAAATATAATGCTTTATTCATTTATTTGGTTTATTAATGGAAAGTGTACATTATTCAACATTATAAACATGCCAGATTTAGCCAGAGAATAACTTTGTACATTTTAATATTCTGAGAACACATCTGCTGAGTCAGTTACTAAGAGAAAACTGTGCTTAGATCTAATAAATCTCTGGTGCTTTTGGTTCTGGGATGCTATTTCTGGACAGATTATTTTCACTTTGTTTCACCTGAAGTTCATTGTCTCTGGAGACTATTTTAATTGCCTAGAGGATTGTATTCTATTCAATCTTAAACTCATTCAAAATTTGAAATTCACCAATTGTCCTGCAAGAAACCGAGGTAGCTAAAATACAAAATGAGTCTCCTCTGCCAAAACCTTAACCTCCTAACAGACATTCCAGACCAGACAAGTCCATCTATTATAAATTATACTAAACAGCATTGATAAATAGTCCCACAGTCCCTGCCTTTCTGTGTCTCAGTAGCATTCTGTAGTACCTGGCCTCCTGATGCTTTGTAGATCCAGCTGTACATGTGTACGTGTCTCCACTAACACTCAACTGATAAAATATTGAGCAGGGACCTGTGGCTTCATGTATTTATTCTGAATGTACCTCCAGCATGCAGGCTTGTATTGGAATTGACTCTGGAACTTTAAAAGGTAGAAATGGCCTAGTGTGCTATCTTAAATATTTAAGTTTTAAATTAAATGTATCATTTCACTATATTTCATCTAGAAACTTCATGAAGTTTTTTACTTTTGGTTGCTTTCGAGTTCAAGTTACTACATTTTTATTTTTTAAATGAAAACATATGCAGTGTACTTTACTTTAATATAAGCAGTTGGTTTGTTTGAATCTTCCACAACATAGCATTAAACATCTTGCATACATTTCATTAATAGCAAAAGACAAAGTTTAAATCGTTGTAAGAGTGAGGATGTTTCGCTGCTCATCCAAGCCACTTCTTCAGTTCTGATCCGATCATCGGACCAGGTCTGTAACACAAATAATATATTATAATAATATTTTATTGGTTAAAAATACCTTGAAAAACCCTGACCGGGGTTGTCTCGCGATATATCTGACCTATAACATAATCTGGTATCACCTACATGTCTCCATCGAGATAGATGGATTTAATTCTATACTGACAAGCAGGTGGCAGATTCATAGTTATTTAGTGAACTACTAACTACACAAAACTGAATCATAACATACCAATGTCTATGACGTCATGGCAAGTGCATTTTCCACTTGTTTGCCTACACAAAGCATTAACCACTGACTTAACTGAGGACAAAAAACACATCGGCCCTCACCATCTCTTCTCATATACATTTACTTTGAACACATTAGGAGTAAGTGAGGTTAAATTCTATATTTGTACCAGTAATACAATCTGACCTTTCTGTGTTCATTAAATGATCAATCTTTCTTCAGTGAAGCAAATTTATTTTAGTATATTGAGCATAATTTGGGAGGGTTTTAGCTTTAATATGAGACATTTCTAAGACCAATCGATTAAAGTCAGGTTATAAGCTTTTGTTTCTACAAAATGGATAAGCGACAAGACTTTTGTCAGGGACTGTAGAGAGAGGTCAAATAAATAGTAGTAGTAGCATTAGCATTAGCAGTAGTAGTAGTAGTAGGTGTAGCAGTAGTAGTAGTTGTAGCAGTAATAGTAGCAGTAGCAGTAGTAGTAGCAGCAGGTGTAGCAGTAATAGTAGTAGTTGTTTTAGAAGTTGTAGCAGTAGTAGTAGCAGCAGAAGTAGTAGCAGCAGCAGGTGTAGTAGTGGCAGTTGTAGCAGAGCAGTAGTAGTAGTTGTAAAAGTTGTAGTAGCAGGTGTAGCAGTTGTAGAAGTTGTAGTAACAGGTGTAGTAGTAGTAGTAGTAGTAGTAGTAGTAGTAGTTGTAGAAGTTGTAGCAGTAGTAATAGTAGTAGTAGCAGGTGTACCAGGCAGCCAGTCCTTAACAAAAGAGTCTAGTAGAGCCTTTCATAGGGCAAAATTGATAAGAGTTTTTCACACCAGAGAGTGAGGGAGGGAGGTTGTTCTTGGATCCATACCTGGAGTATAGAAAGATGTGCAGCATACATGATAATATTAAGCTTTTTTTTTTCCTCGAGTATCTTGTTGATATCTAATATACAAGCCTTAGGGTCGACAGGTAGTTTTAGTCCAAGATATTTTTCAGTTTCCTGAAGAACTGAAGACCAGAATGAAAGGATAAGTGGACATGACCACATTAAATGAAAGTAGGTTCCAGCTTCCTTTTTGCATTTTAGACAGAGTTCATTACATATGTCATATTTACTCCGAGTTACAGGGGTCACATGCATTTTATTAATGATTTTATACTGTACTTCATGAGATTTATTTGATTTAGTAATTTGTTTAGCTTGGTTTAATACTTGAATCTTTTTATCTGACAGTTAACCTCCCCGTGCCCTGCTCGCTCTCTCCCGCCCTGTCAGACATACCCTTCTACGAGGCGTAGTGTTTGTGTGAGCAGCTCGGTTCTGCCTACTCTCTCACTGTTGACATGCATATTCTTTTGTTTGGACAAATTCAATATTTGGACGTCTTTCCCGGGAGATCTAAGACTTTTTTAAACCTCAAAGCTCTTTGTTTACTTTCTTGGATTTGATCAGTGCAGAGAGAAAAATACTGAGTAAAACAGATTATTATATGCTTGGATTTTGAAAGCCTACAATTGAACAACTGAATGAATTAGAAAAAAAAAAACTGGCTTTGAAAATAAAATCTGAATTGTTGTCATTTCTGGTTTCAATTTTAAAGTAAGATTAAACTTACTGCATCGATATTTGTTATACTGTAGGATGGAGCTCTTTGTTTAAGTGACTATGATATAATATTTTAAGGGGAAATATGGGACTTTTCTGCTGGTTGGTTCATTGTATGACATAAAAATATCTAGTTTGCATTTATTCTGTTACAAGAGTTTTGCTAAAATACGGTAGTGGGATAGTCTCTCCACAGATCTGACCAGGAAAATGGCTTGTTGTTGGCGTCTGCTTGTTTCCATTGAGATAGAAGTTGATTGTACTCATGCGATGTGGACAATTCCAAGCAAAACAATATCTAAACTCCATGGAGACAAGCAGGTGGCCCTTTTAAGAAAACAGAAATTTAGGTATCGGTCCAATACTAACACCAATACCGATACCAAGTAGCTGAGAGTGTTTGTCCACTGATTCGAAGGTTGGCGGTTCGAAGCCCGCTCTCGATCATCAATGGCTGAGCATCAGATCTACTGACCCACAGGGTGGCGATGCGTTTCCAGCTCCCACAGATGACCGCTGCTGTTGTGTTTTTGGGCAAGACACTTAACCCACCTTGTCCCTAGTGTCTGTGCACACTGGTGTATGAATATGTGTGTGAATGGGTGAGTGGTTTCTTGATGTAAAGCGCTGTGAGTGCCTTGAAGTTGGAAAAGCGCTATATAAAAATGTGACTCTCAACCATTTACCACTAAATAGATACACTGTAGTACATCTATGCTCCTATGTGGGACCATGAGTGTCTCCGTCTGCCGGACGCCCTGTCTGCTCTGGAGCGGCTTCAGTGACAGACTGATCCACCCTCGCTGCGTGAAAGAGAGGTTCTGCAGGTCTTTCCTTCCTGCTACTGTCAGGCTCTACAATGAACAATGAGTCATCCAGCTGTGTTAATCATGTGTAAAACTGTGACATAATGTGAATCTTTACTAGTACAAATTACTCAAGTCACTTTATCTACAGTGCAGCATATAGACAGATTAAATAAATAGGAAAATGTACTAGGCAGGCAGGTAATCTTTAAAAAAATACATCATTTGCACACACCCCAAGTACCCAAACCAGCACTCCCTATCCTTTTTTTCCCTTGATATAATATTTAATTATGTATAGATTTTTTTTTAAGACAGCCAATTCAGCTGATATGATGATTACTATTTATTTATTTATTTATTTAATCTCACTGACAGCCAATTCAACTGATAAGATGATTACTATGTATTTTTTTATCTATGTATTTATTTATTTATTTAGTCTCATTGGCTCATTATAAACTGTACTTGTCAATGGAATTAACATAATATTAACAGAATATACCTCTCCTCATGCTTTCCACTTCTCTACTAAACCAACACATTTGAACCGACTTCCTAAAATGACATCTTGCATAATGATTTATCCACATCCGTTCAGCTTGTGCAAAGAACCAAAACTATGTCCTGAAACACTGACAAATGTGGAAGCTGAGGAGTATGATTGACATCGTCGGACTCATTCCCTCTCCTCAGGCTCCATTAACTTTGCATTTTATCTTGACAGACATAGTGCATTAGCGGGAGGCATTAGATCCAGGGCCTTGCTCAAGGACACAACAGCAGCAGGACGAGCGTCATTGATTTCCCCCCGACACACTCTATCACGATCCCCTCTCGCCTTTCCCCACTGTGGTTTCGACATTAAAATCAACCTCCTATTGGCAGGATCTGAACTCATAAAATTTATCACACAAAAAAGTTCAAAGTCTCGCCCCCAAGTTCCCCAAATGGGCCCAGGATGTGGCTAAATAATGCATTGGCAGAGCGAGGCTACCTGAAATGCCCTGTTAAGATTGAAGCGACGTTGGACATTTGGATAGAGACAAAGAGAGAGGAGCGAGGGAGAGAGTGCATAAAAAAAAGAAAGAAAGGAATACGGGGAGAGAGAAAAAGTATGGCCTAATTTAAGCATATTATTTTTTAGTACATCAGAACTAATACTTTCAAGGAGCGTTCCCGTTTAGACTGTTTAGACTTCATTTTGATGAGTGTGTGTGCACATGTAACACACCTTTAATACTCTAGGGGAGCTAACCCCAGGTAGTGCATATATAAAAGGCTAGCTTTTTGTTCTCAGCAACATTCAGCATTATTTCCGCTTTCATTCTGTGCGTCCCCTGGGTAAAGTGACTAGCAAATCATTTCAAAGTGGAGGAGATAAAATGTGCCTATGGGTGCATTTCTTTCTCAAGGGTAGCCACAGTAAACTGATTTGCTCAAAGTAATTTGCATTGTTAATTAGCATTGACTTTATACATTGGTGGCTCTGACTAGTTTTTTCTGGATTTGTGTTTGGCTTTACATAATCAGAATGCATCACTTTGTCTAATGACCTAAATGTCTATGATAATAATATTGTAATAATGATTATGTACAGTTTGTAAAGGAAATTAAAATGCTCATGAACGCCTCCACGAGCTGTCTAACCACACCTCAGCAGAAGGGTCACATCCTTACTTTGAAATGTATGTCCTCTGGTCATCTCAAACTGGTAATTTCCATCATTCGGGGTCTGACATTAGAGGAAGATGCTGTCAGACCTATTTCCTGCAAGAAATAAACTCTTTGTCTTTGCTTCAATATTCATCAGAGCCTGCAAAAGGAGTCTAATTTCCACATCACAGTGTATAAGCACAAACATATATAAAAAAGGGTAGTTATAAATTAGCTTCTGTTCAGATCTTGAAGCGAACATGTTATGTAAAAGAGAATTTTCTGAGCTTTTCACCACGGAATAACAGTGTTCCCGCACCATAAGCTGACAAAGCTGTCCTGGAGACCATCACCAGTCTGAGTTCATGCTGCCTCGATGTGTTACTCACAAGATTTCCGAAGTCTGTGCTCAACAGTTTGTTATCGCGCCCTTCGCTTGCATAGTTAACGTGTCACTTCAATCTGTAACATTCCAAGCGCTTTGAAAACCATGGTCATCAAGCCTCTCCTAACGATGAGTAGTCTTGATGCTATAATACTGAACAATACCCATCTGAAATTAAGGCAAAGTCTAACAGCTTACCAATGTTCTCCAAATGAACAACTCCTTTGATGTTTTCCAGTCAGGTCAAGGTGACAAATGACATCCCCCTGAACACTGATGCAGGCACAGTCTCAGTCTTGATCCTATTAGATCTAAGTGCTGCTTTTGACACTCTCGATCATAGGATCCTCTTACAGAGACTAGATGGGCATCTCTGGTACTGAACTAAACTGGTTCAAGTCCTCTCTAGAAGACAGGGAGAAATTCCAAATTGAGAGTTGAAATTGGAAACTGTGTCTCAGATCACATGATTCTGACCCTTTTGTCTAATACCTATATGTTGCTGTCAGGCCAGTTAATACGCAGCAATGAAGTGTCCTACCACAACTATGCAGATGATACTCAGATCTATGTCTCACTGGCAGCAGGTGAACATGGACCAGTGGATTCACTCTGTCACTGCATCCAACAGATCAGTGTGTGGATGCAAAACAACTTTCTCTAGCTAAATTCAGACAAAGAAGTCATAGTCTTTGGCTCACAGGAACAAAGAGAAAGTGTCAGCAGTCACGTCCAGTCTCTTTCTCTCTAAAACAGGGCTGTCCAAACTATGGCTCAGGGGCCAAATGCAGCCCTCAGACCAATTTTTGTTGGCCCTCATGCCTCCTCCTAAACTGGTAGGTAATATTTTTTTACTACAAACTGAAGAGATTCTACCTCTGTAACCTGAATAACATCGCACTGCATTATGATACAGACCTAAAAATGATCTTCCAAGTCTTATTAACGGTACAATGGCTCTGCCAAACCTGTGTTAAATGTGCTATTTGACTCAGTGTATTGACACTTGTTTGTGGCCCTCCGCTTCAAATATGTTTCAGTATGTGGTCCTCGGTGAAAAAAGTTTAGACCCCTGCTCTAAAACCTTCAAATCAGGCTATAAATCAAGGGGTAATAATGGACTCAGACTTGAACATTAACTACATCAAATCAATGACATTTGCAGCTTTTTATCATCTAAAAACAGCAACAATCAAAGGTATATTGTCAAAACCAGACTTGCAGAGACTTAGCCATGCATTTGTCTCAAGTAGGTCAGACTACTGTAACGGCCTGCTCACTGACCTCTCAAAACAAGCAATAAGACAACTGCAGCACACCCAAAATGCTGATGCTCGGGTCCTGAGTCTTGCTCTCAGGTCTCTGCAGTGGATTCCTGTGGCTCAGAGAATAGACTTTAAAGCAGCGCTGCTTGTGAACAAGTCCCTCCATGGCCACTCCTGGACTAAACATGGGGAGTCAGCTGGGCTTTTCATATCTGCTATTTTAACAGGCAGTCCATGAAACTTTTCCATCCATTTATCCATTTCTGTTAGTCGTTTTTGATCAGTATTGTGATTTACAATTAACAAAAGGCAAAGTAAATAATATGTTTGAGTTTGGCAATAAATCCCCTCAGGAAGTCATATTTTTGCTTTTGTTAATGTAATGTACTCACTTCTAGAGCTCGAAAAAATACTGGAGAAAATGCTAGATAGAGATAGAAACCAGAAATAAACCACGGGGAAGGTTAAGAGGGACGGTCGGGCTGGCATCTTTGATTGACAGTACTATGTCACGGATAACCGCCACTAAGATACAAATAGTCTGGAAGCGACAATAGTGACAGTCATTTTGAACAGCTCATAGAACTGTCAAGGCCAATGGCGTGTTCATTTTTTCAGGCATTACATTAAATATCTGTGTTTGCACTATCCTCATAATGTAATCTTGTATTCCAGTCTAAACATATCTAAAGTTCTGAAGTTCTTTTTGCTCTCACTTCCATCAGTCCTAATCAGTCAATGATATTTACAGCTATAACCCTGCGGGCTGCTAACATCGCCTTTGTGTGGTGGAAGCATTAAAAGGAGAGATTTATCACCTGTGCTTTTCCTTGAGGAGAGCCAAACACCCTGTAAGAGAAACACAAAGTCATTACGTTGCCAGATGTGGTAGAGCAATTAGAAGCGGGCAGATCAGGCGATAAGAGGAGCACGGAGGAACTGTGTTTGAGGAGACTAAACACGGGTAACAACAATATCCATCACTAACTCATCGCCCTCAAGTATATGCAAATGTACCGATGAATATTAAGTTGGACTGCTACCCATTGGTCTCGAGTGGGACAGTTTCCATAGCAATAAAGATTAAGATGAAAGTCCCACAAATTGTACCAAAAAGCCATGAATTACTCTAATGACTAACTGCAATGTTTAAGAAATACAGTTTGGAAGCTACTGTAAATTGCTTTCTCCGTGTGTTTACCACTAAATTGAGTTATTTTATCTGGGATGGGCTCTTGCTGAAAGTGAACAGGAAAAGGTGAAATGTCCACATGAATATTTGAAGCATCACAACAGCAGAAGCAGCCAAGGAAGCAGCCAAGGAATCTTGTTAAATTCAGTTGAGAGAAAAACACAAACATCTTCCCCGTCCATAAAAGCACCAATCACTTCCTTTTGCATTTTCCAAAAAACAAAATGTTCCATATTCCGTAAAAAAAAACCCAACAACAATACCTTAGTGGGCATCAGCATTTGTTTTGTTTCATTTGGGCACTTCACCTTTGGCTTCGGCCCAAACCACAATGCTGCTCTGTGATTAGTCTGAACCACTGACTCCACCAATTGCCACAGCGAGAGGCCGGCCAAACAGATTCTTGCGACTTTGTGAAATCGTGGAAGTGAATTTTGCTGGCTAGGTTAAATTTAAATGTATTGTTGTGTATTGCCATTGAGCAAGACTCTCCTATTTGTGACATATTCAACCAACTGATCAGTAACACCATTTTGAAATACTAACTAAACCAACTTGTGCGATTTACGTCATTAAGTAAAACATGGACTTGCTTTGTACTGTGTGACACACCAAGCAAGTGTTTTGAGCCCTGACTGTGATTTCCTCTACGCCCATAAATCCTCATTGAAACGATACAAGCCAGGGTCGCCAGCACTGACCTCCAGCTATTACACAGCAGCTGTTGAAATGACGTCGCCCCTCATTAAGTTTCCCATCAGCCCCGGTGCTGATAGTTCTGCTCAGAGCCGCTCACCACATTAAATAAGTAACAACCTGTAGCTGATCTCAATCAATTGGACACATTACATTTGTATTCTGTGCTTTTTGTGTTCGGCTCGGTGGGCACACACGGTGTAGTGAAAAACTAAATCATGTTCCATCCAGGCAGATGGGGAAGGGTTTTATTGGCTTGTTCTTAAAATCATATTACTACATATATACTGTTGTCAGTGGTAGAGTCGTCATGCTGCACGCTCCAGATTAAAGGTGCGCTATGGTGTCACATTCTGGCATCTCCATGGATGTTATTTCTTTGCCTAGAATGTACCACAAAATTGGAACATTTTCCTGGTCCCAATGCATTTAAATTGATTGGGACAAGGAGGTAAGGCCACCACGTGAAGTTACAGGTCAGCTCTGTGCACAGATGACCCTGCTCACAGTAAGAATGCATATTTTTATAGGTATTTTTGAGCAATACAGACATACACACAATACATACAATCAGTGGTGTACATAAAAAAGTTACGTAATGTAATAAATACAAAGTTACTCAGTGGCTTTTTTCGGTTCTTGTAGCACTGACCTGGACATCAACTTGGAAAATGTACTAATTTATGGAGATGCTTTATTATTTGATTAAATTACACACTTAAGTTTTATATTGAGCATGTAAATTAATGGAGGAACATCATGAACGAGCCTTCAGAGTCTGATATACTGCCAGTGACATAAAGATGGATTTGAGAAGTCCAAATCAAAAGCTGCTATGAAGTTTAACAAACCACAGTTGAATTTAAAATGGAATTTTGATCACAGTTATGAAAAGGATCATATTCACTTGGATGAATGTGTGTATTTAAAACATTTTTTCCAGGTATCATATTTATTTATTTGTATTAATTTCGTTTTAGTACCTCATAGGTGCGAGATTGTAAACAAGAGCACAGAGTGGTTAGTATTCCTCCCTGACATCAACATGGTCCATGTGGAGTTCACCTGTCTATCCCATGATACCCCTGGGTCTCCATGGTACATCTCCTCATTCATACCAGTGTAAATAATTCAGTACAAATGTGAAAATGTGAGTATGGGTGGTGAGCAGTTGTAAGATTCTAACAGCGATAGAGACAACATATCATAAGAGAAGTGCAAGTATTTATACATTCACTCTATGCATTCAAAGTAGTATTAATATATATATATTTTTTCCATTTAGAGTGGCTAGTGGCTATTCAAGTACATGTACTCCAAAACTCAGCCCCATGGACAGCGCCCACACATTCACTCAGGCATTTACTTAAGCTCTAAGGCAGGGGTGTCCAAACTTTTCTCATTAAGGGCCACATATAAAAACACGGACAAAGCTGAGGGTCAATTGAGGCCCATAGACTGGTCGCCAATACAGTGACTACTTCAAATCTGTGTTATTATTATAAGTTAGACTGAACCACTAGATCTCAGAAATATACAGTAAAAAGTACTGTTTAAAGTAATATGGGCCAATTCACCTGGAAGCTTGAGGGCCAAGAAAAACTGGTGTGCGCATTTGGCCCCCGGGCCACAGTTTGGGCCTGCCCGCTCTAAGGAGTCAACATCTAAGACAGTGGATCAAGTGGTTCTGTGCTGTTACTTATAAATGAAATGTTGACAGTACAAATCCTACCTTTGTCACACTAATGCTATATATACTTGGTCAGGACACTCATTGCACCTTGCTAGTATGAGTGCGGCAGCCAATTTTCTCAGTCAGTTGCTGGAGGACCACACTGCAAAATCCCACATTGAAAATCATAAATAATTTTACCCAAAAATTGTCTTGATCTTGATAGAGAATCAATATATTTGCACGCAAGTATGATTACATAAGGTTACTAGATACTCAGACATATGCCATTTGGGTTTATGCAATGTTACAAGTGTAAATCCAGCTCCAGATTAATTTCAAACTTATTTCTGGCAACAATAAAAACACTAAATAAAGTATGTGTGTGGTCCTCACCTGCTGATGCTGTGATAAGTTGTTGCTTGGTAACAGCCATCAAATAAAGCACAGGATACTGAAGTGTGATGATCAGATATCTGAGTTATTAGTCTCTGTGTGGAGCTGGACTGACAGCTTTAATCATTTTGGGCTGTGTGAAGAACATTAGCCGTGTTCATAATATCATATCATATCCTGTACATCTTTTGGACCAGCAGTGGAGAGTGAGTTGACCGTTTGCCCACTAACCAGAGAGTGAGTGGTCCAGTTTTCACTTGGCCAGATATTTTGCCTGTGTTTTCTGGTTCACTCTGACTACATTTTTTTTTTTACATAACCAGCAAATGACCAATTACCAGGATTAAAAATAAAAGTTGTTAAAAATGTTCTGAAGATCACCTTGTAAAGTCTTATCTGAGTCCTCATTAAGTCGCAACATAAACAGACTTTGTACTCTCTGATGTTTCATATTTAGAATTTACTTCTTCAGTTTGATCTGAGAAAAAAGTTATTCCAAACATGTATCACCTGTAGATTAGACATTTCGTGTTCTTAGTAGATTATTTGAGTTGTTCATCAGACAAGTGAGAGGTGATGTATTATGTGGACAATGGTAACTTCCAATTGAGACAATGAGCGTTCTAACTCTCCTGCACCAAGGACAGAGAGGGTTGGGGATTCGTTTCTCGCTCTCAAGATAAAACATCATTGGTTGATCTGACCCACAAGTTGGCAGTGCAATTCCAGCTCCCACAGATGAATGCTGCTTTTGTGTCCTTGGGCTAGACACTTAACACACCTTGCCCCAACTGTCTGCGCACACTGGTATGTGTGTTCCTTGTTGGTTCCTTGATGTAAAGCACTCCGAGTGTCTTGAAGCTGGAAAACCGCTATATAAAAATTTGACCATTTTACCTCAGCAACCACCAACCACCAGAGAGCATGGTCCCTGGGTTTAACTGTTTTGAACAATGATGCAACAACAGTATTCACCTGTGGGAGCTAAGATCAATCTGCCCAATTGTGGGTCAGTCGATTTGACCGCTCTACCTACAATGTTATGCTGGGAGCAGGATTCAAACTATCAACGGAACTGTCACTGGTACACCCAGGGCCGGCTGTAGCCTTTAGGGGGCCCTAAGCTGAATTTGCCCTCAGGGGCCCTCGCCGCAGTGCCACATATTCATATTTGACAATATTAAGACATCATCACAACCACTTCTAAGAAAAATTGAAATGCTAAAGGCTCACAACAGCAATAACTACAAATAACTACAAGTATAACAGTATAAAAACATGTAAGAAAGGAGGGGTTTGCCAAAGAAATTTTAAAAATGCAGAATTGCATTTTATGGCATAAACAAGCCAAACGATGTATGTAAGCAAGGGTACACTTACTTCAAAATCATATCACTCGAGAAGTACAAAGTAGTGATCCAAGTTAAGAGTGGCATAAGAGAAACATAAGAACTGGACATAACATCAGATTTATAATCATCAGATCATTTGGAAAGACTGAACATTAAACAAGAGGATTTTAGGATCACGTTATTTTTATGTTTATTGCCAGGCTTTGGATGCTGTAATTTCACGTAAATGCGAAAATTTATGAGTAGGGATGCACAGATACTGATACCAGTACCGGGTGCCAGTACACGTACTCGTCAATGGACTGCCGATACCAAGAGCCGATACCACTGCAGCTGTGCTGCCTCATGTTTGACTCTGAGCTCATCTCTGCAGAGGTGACCATAACATTCACATTCACTGTTCTGTCCATAAGTGCAGCTGTAATCATACGTGACGGTCACATGAGATATACAAATATTTAGGACTCTAAAAAGGTTTTTATAGTTCACAGAGGACATCAGCGCAGTGCCTGTGTTTACGATAGTAGCTTTCTAATGTTGCTAAGTGGCGCTGATGATTATTTGCTTGTGCTGCTTTGTAACTTATTATACTTGACAAACAATTTATCCGACTGAATAGAGCGGGTTCAGAGCTTTTAAAAGAGGTACAGCATGTCCATATTGGTCAAAGTGTGGCCGTGGTAAAAGTAACAACAGTCACTGTTATGCTAACAGTGGCGCGTTAGCAGTTAGCTCATTAGCAGTTAGCTCATTAGCACTTTGCGCGGAGGGCAGTCTGCAAAGACGAAATGGTGAATATTAAAGCCAGATGCTAACTAGTGATTTCAGTAGATACGATAAGAATTCTAGGATGAAAAAGTCCGCTATACTATAAAAATCCTATGAAATTAAAGAGATTTGCTACTATGATCAAACACATGTAAAATAATGTCTGGAAACTATTTTTACTCAGCGAGTACTAAAAATGAAGTACTCGCTCTTTTTTGCAGTGGTATCGGTGCATTCCTATATGAGCATTCACAACACATTCAGGAGTCGTTCACAGGTCGTTCTTTTGTTCAGCAGATGTAACAAACAGGTTTCTGCCATAATCACTGTGGTTAATGCGACACAGGAGCAGTGACCTGCTTTAACCACACTCACATCATCTGATGTTTAGAAACAAAAGTATCGGACACAACCAAAAACAGCCAGTGTAACAAGCAGACTCACCTGGTGTCCTCTGCTGCTCTCAGGTGTGTCCTGTCTGTCCTCTGCTGCTCTCAGGTGTGTCCTGTTTGTCCTCTGCTGCTCTCAGGCGTGTCCTGCCTGTCCTCTGCTTCTCTGAGGTGTGTCCTGTCTGCACATTAATACACGTCCAGCTTCACTGTTTTATCTCCAGGTCCAATGATGTAAAACGGTGACATATTTCGAGTCTTCGAGTCTGAAAAGTCCCTCTTTCCCCAAAAATACCGTCCTCTGGCTTCTTCAGGCATTGTCCCGAACGTTAGATAAACTTAACTTCACTAACTTTTAGTCTTTTAGTCTGTAAAACATCCATTCAAATGTACCTCTGCTCCCTCAGCTCTCCCAGAATGCACCTGGAGGGAGGGGTCCTTCACACCTGTGTAAACACGGAGCTGTCCACACCACTGCCTGACAAAAACAAATGTAGGCAGCACATATCTAGCTACTGGAAATAAAACACATCTAATCGTTTAAGAGGGATAGTTAGACTAGTATAAACACCCAAGTACCGTTTAGTTTTCAGAAAAAAACTAAACGGTACTTGGAGTGGAAAAATCATTATTTTCAATATAAATGTATGAGCTCTTGGGGGGCCCTCTGGTGGCCTCGGGGCCCTAAGCAGCTATGATTTTAACTCTGGAATACTGTAATACCTTCTAAATAAATTTGAATTTTAAAAGATCTTTAGTTTATCTTTTTATTTTTGATCTTTTATATAATGTCTTGGGTTCACTACGACACATACAGTATGGATGTTTTAAATGTATTAGAAGTGTCACTTGACTTTCTTATTAAAAGCATCGAGTTTAACCATCTAAGTCCCATTTCATCCATGGTCAGACTCACCCAAATCATTGCTCTTCCTTCCACTATTAGTACTTAGGTGTAGAACGCACTCATTCAATCAATAAACTCACAACAGCCATTAGAAAAAGGCTATTGTCTTTCACTTAACTCACCACCATTGTCCTCCAGTCGTTTAAGCGTTATACCCACAGAACTTAATAACTCCCCAAGCAACTTAACTAATTATATTTGTGCAGCTCTGAATGAACCCAAATCCCCGACAGCCGTGCATGTCAATCGGTGAACCACTATCACAGAAAAGGTCAATTATAGAGGCGTGTCCAAGGACTCTCTCTTTCTCTATCACAGACTGACCTTTGATTTAGATGTGTAAAGACCCCACCAGAGCAGGGCTGCTTTGCCCCTCCTCCGGCATCTTCACTCTCCTCCTTTATTTACTCATATGCATTAAAACGATGAGGTGGTACAGACACATTGTTGGTTAAAGATGCGGTAACTTTCTGGAGCTGGAATGTCACCTGCAAGTTTCCATGGTAACATAAAAAAACATGCTTTTTAATGTTTTCCATGGAGATAGATACCTTTTATTTAGGTCATACTGTGAAAGCTAACAAGCAGGGGAGTCAGGTTTGTGGAAATGCAAGCCTGCTCACAGTAAGGACGTGTTTTTACATGTTTTTCAGTGCAATTAACGCAATGAAAAGCAAACAATTTCATGCAAACACCCAGAAGAGGCAGGTCTGCGGAGATGCAAGCCTGCTCAGATTAAAACTGCATTTTTATATGTTTTTCTGTGCTTTTTTTGTTGGTGGATTGTCAAATAAATGTCAGTTCTGTTTAATAAATCAACCACATTAATATCAATACAATAAAATCTCCATCACACACGCACATAAAATAAACGTCTATTTAAATATATTGTGATATTTTAATTAAATTATTCAGGTTGATCCTAAGATTTAAAAATGATCTGTTTAAAATATATGTTAATTCTGCATAAAATATTGAAAGGGTGACATGGAAGCTGAATATAGAGGTATTTAAATCTATCTAACTTGCTCCTAGTTCTCACAAATCCTTCGGCACATTACTGGTATATACATGTACTTTTAGAGTCACGGACAGTTCTTGAGATTTTCTTCAAATAGGAGAACAAAAACCCAATACAGTATAGTAATTCTTTCAAATAAATAAGATCTAATTTCCTTCCTAATCTATCTGGAATTACATCCACATACAGAGATGCATATTTAATCTCTCGGACAACTGTGTTCCCACGCTATGCGACAAGTGTTACTTCAGAACTCTGCATAATTGGATTGTGGAGACAGCATTTTACTAGTGTATCTGATGCCACTGTCTTTGAGTTTGTCTGAGCTTCTGGTTGTCTGTAAACAATTGTCTTTTATCTCTCTGAAAAAATAAAAAAATATAGATTTTGACGAGACAAAGGCTGCATTCTGTTAAAACAAAAGCTTCATTGTCAGCTGCTGGAAATGCACTTCATTTGCTTTGTGTCAATAGGATTATACAATGTAATGATGTAGACAGTGAAGTAGTGATGATATAGGACTACGTTTAATAGCCTGGCAGCCAGACTCTGTGCTCTCTGTGTGTTAAATATAGAGATAACGTCAGTCTTGTCATCCCTCGCACCAAAGAACATGGTCTGAGATTAATATTATTCAATTCAAGTCATCTTTATTCCAGAGTCATGGTTCATTTTTAAAACAAACAGTAAAGATTTATGTTTTAAAAAAGACAGTCACACCAGAGTCTCCACATCTTGAACAGATAACAGATTGTACTGAATCTTATACTTGTGAGTGACATTATTATTATTTCATTTTCTGTCTTATTCAGCTGCAAAGTGTTCCTCAAGAGCTCTCGTAAAGTGTCATTATAAGCCGCCTGCAGCCTTCGCAGACAGGCTTTTTTGTAATTAGTCCAGAGGTGGGCAGAGTGCAATATGATTTAAACAATATCAACTTTACAACATCACGTACAAGAACCAAACTTGTGCATAAGAGTGTTTGCCTGAGTATGCAACATCCCGCATTGTCTATAAATATCATCATCTGCCATGTCCGCAGCGGTGATATGCGTAAGTTATTTCATTTTAGTCAACCCGACATGAGACAAAAAACAGGATATCTCATATGCTTGTCCTCTTTGGTCCTGCAGATCATGTTCGCACTCTTAATTGCATTATACTTAGTTGAATTAAGCATTATATTATTGAAATGTTTTGTAAATTGTCTTTGATGTTAAATTGTGCAAAAAGGGTAATAAAGATTGTACTTCATTTTCCAAAAAACATCAGTTACTGTAAAAATTCACTGATTAACTGACACATTTTTGATGGTCGTGTTTTATAATCCATGTAAACACACATCAAAAATCTAATCTAATTATTGGGGTACTTTCCATGTAGCTAAATGTATGTCATGATCCCGGTCCTGCCTCACGTGTCTGAGCCTGGAGCTCGGCTGAGTTTTTGGCTCCTCCCGTGCTCACCTGGGGGCAATTGCAATCAGCTGCACCTGCGGTGGTTAAGAGGAGCCAGGACCTGACGCTCGGTGCAGATCGTCCGCGTGTCAACATTCCCGCTCCCTGGACCAACTCGGCTCCCTCGCCTCTGGCTCTGCTCTCGATCCTGCCTCCCCCCCCGTCATAGGACCCTGGCTCGCACCCCGCTCCCTGCTCCGGTACTGTTCTCCTCGTCTCCGTCTCTACACTTCTCGTCACGCCCTGGGCCCTGGCTCACATCCCGCTCCCTGCTCCTCGTCCGATCTGCCATCATTTGCTTGTTTGATTCACTATTGTAAATAAACACTGTAAACTTTCCTGAGTTCTGCATTTCTTGGTCCCGCCAGCCCGAACAATACGACAATGTACCACTGTTGGTTATCTTTCGTTTCAAACAAAGTCAAGCTTCTCTCACCTCGGTCTGATAGCTTTTACTGCCTGCCATGTTTGTTTTAATACAGATAAACCAAGTGTTTCTCTGATTGGTTAATCCACCATCAGTCACAACTTTACAGCCCAAGCTCAGACTACATTACTTATTACATGTTATATAATTACACTCATGGCACCGCATCATAATAGCATGAGATACAGATATAGATATTACATAAAATGGACATTGCAGACTCACAAAACTAAACCAAAAATCAATTCTAAAGAGGTGTAGTTTAACTGAACTGGCAACACGGACCTCCCCGGACTCAGAAAAATCTTTATTTTTAGAGCAAGTCCAATGAGGTATTGGAGAGGTCTGGGACAGTGAGCAGGGATATTAGAGAATAACTATGAGAAACGTAACTTTAGGCAAGAAAATGGTGTAGTCCGTGGAGTGGCGCCAGCTGGCTGTAGTTTTAAGAATGTAGGCAGTTTTGTAGATGAAATTGTAATATTGATTGGCTTGTATTATAATGGTGTTTTTGAAGTTTGCCTCTAAAGGGAGGGCTGCTGCCAAAACACAGCCATAATAAGGCAAGCACAGTGTCTCACAAGTTGCAATATATTGTCAACAACTTTGAGCCAGTGTTTTCGTGTTTACTTTCAAAGTTATAGCCTGGCTGTAAGTTCTTTGAAAAGGGTTCCTATAAGAGTTAGTGCTTAGTAAAGGCACTTTCATGATTGTAATATTGTCTGCGGTTACAAGCTCAACAAAATCTGAGTGATGTCTGCTTTCTAGACCTTTAAATTGAGTTAAAGGGTATGCAGACTACACAATCTGATATGAGCAATCAGGCAGATAAGCGCCAGAAATCTGATAGTAGTCATATCACTGAGTGTCATGTAACCACAAGCAGCCAAGATTTCACATGTACCTTTGTGAACGTGTGCCCAATAAACACAACCCAACCAATAAACCATGATTCTAGCTTCTGGCTTTCATCAGTGAAGCTGTGCGTTAGAGCCTTGACTTGCTCCTCTCTTCAGCCATTAAGAGGGCTGGGTAAATTAAACGCAGTAAATCTCACCTTGTAGAAACTGGGGAGTACAGCCAGTACGGGCAAAATGTGTTGTCTGTGTAGTTACTTTCGATCCAGTTTGTAAAACAGTATTACATTTATGTCGTAACATCAGGCAAGAGGGACCAAAAAGACAGAGCTCGGGGAAGTTTTAACTGTGCTTATTTACAAAAGTAGATGAATCAGGGGTGCGATGTTTGCCGTGGTCCAAAGGTAGAGTGAGAGTTGCAGAGTGTGAGATGGGGCGGGCAGTACCGGTAGAGAAGAGCAGGGTCGGAGACGGGAGAGCTGAACAGGGCCAGGAAGCGGGATCTGATGAGGAGCAAAAAGTATCCGGTTTAGCGAGGTCAAAAAGCAAAAAAACATGAACAGAGCCAAGCAAGGTGTACCACAGAGATACACGGACAATCTGACGCCGAGTATCAGGTCCGCTTATCCTCCTCAGGTGAATTAGCTCCAGGTGTGCACACGAGGAGCCAAGATCTCCGCTCCAGCTCCAAGCTCAGACTCACAGAAGGGAGGGGAAAAGACCAAAAAAAGACAGGACAGACAGGAATTGAATAGAATTTAATAGAATTTAAGAATAGCTTTGTCTAAAATGTGTCTTCTGGTACAGCTCAGGTTGTTGTTAAAACATAAAAGGACAGTAAACTGCATTGGTCATTCATTCATTGTGTTGATTCATTGAGTAAAACTGAACTAAATGTATGATTTAAATGTATGATTATGCAAATTGTTGATCAAAGTTAATTGGTTTGGCTAAAATCAGTGCTAAAAACTTCTATAAAAAACAGGTGAACATATTGCTAAACTATTTAACTAAAACACAATTTATAGTTTAAAAAAAATGTTTAAAATGCAATTTGCAAAACAGCAGAGCATTTGTTGAAATCAAGATAAAATGTAAGGCAAGGAAAGTTTATTTGTACAGCACAATTCATACACAAAGTAATTCAAAGTGCTTTACAGAATAAGAAAGACAGTAAAACCACAATACAACAAATCAAAACAAATGATCATCAAAAAATGAACCTAAAATGAGAAGAGTGCAGAATTAAAGCCTTTCAGTCATATGCACAGCTAAACAGAACCGTTTTGACATGTTTATACTTTTAATAACATGCATGATCTGTTTTTCTATCTCTGGTTTTAGTTTTTTCATGTGCTCATCAAAGTACGAACTTCAATAAAGCCCATAAAAGGACAGGAAAGTCTGCTCATTGGAGTGAAATTCATCTTTTAAAGACATTTTGTAAAAGGTCACCCTCTTCAAGCCACTGCAGAAGAAAACTTAACTCTTAACACTCTTTTGCTGTGTTCATGTTCACTTGCCAAAAGGTTCTATCCACACTTGAACCTGTTTTGTGAATGAAAACTAACTTCGTCTGACGCCTTTTGTCCATCCATTGACATTTCCCCTCGTGTGAACTGGGGCCGACAAGGACGTTGTGTAACATTTGCTGATCTTCAGTGATTGAAGCTAAATCGCTTGGCTGAAAGGTTTTAAGAAGACTCCCGCACACTGTCTCACTCTTGGTTCATTTTTATTGGTACAATGTTTCGTTCCCTCTGACCTTCCTTAGAATTATAGTAAGGCAAACAATATCATACTGAATATATTGTACTTTATCCATGCGTTTGTCTCCAGTAGGTTGGACTACTGTAACGTCCTGCTCACTGGCCTCTCCAAACGGGCCTTAAGACAGCCGCAGTACATCCAGAACACTGCTGCTGCTCGGGTCATGACTAGAACCAGGAAGTACGAGCATGTAAGTCCTGTGCTCAGGTCACTGCACTGGCTCCTGTGGCTCAGAGAATAGACTTTAAAGCAGCTCTTTTGTGAACAAGTCTCTCCATGGCCTAGCACCAAAGTACATCTCCGACATGTTAGTGCCATATGAACCATGTCACACTCTGAGGACATGGTTCTTTTGTGGTTTTAATGTCTTTCTTATTCTGTAAACCACTTTGAATTACAGTACTTTGTCTACAAATCGTCCTATACAATTGCCTTGTATGTAGATTGTAATGAGTTAAACATTGACCAAACAAAAATAAATGAAATAAAATGAATAATCAAGCCTCTCTACATAGATGAATACGTCAGATAGAAAAGCAGAACAACTGTAAACTGTTGATCGCTAAGAATTATCAAGTGCTTAAGACATGTTTTGTTTTGTTTTGCTACATGAAAAAAGGTGAATTTCAAGTGTTTGGATTTTTCTGACACCTCTCAAACCGCTGCCTTTTCTCCTCTCCCCCTCTAGATTTCCATTTCTCCTGACGTGTGAAATCTGACAAGATATTTTAGTCTTCAAACGGGCACTTTCTTGAGATTAGGATATGTCAAAGGGTTTAGACTTGAAAAACCAGCCACTGAGATAAAATTAACTTCAAGCATTTTACAGAGACGCCATCTTAAGGACATAACAACTGACACTTCTTTTATATATATTCCATCGTTATGACTTCTGACAATGACTCATTCTTAGCTATTAAACACCACTTAGGAGCAGCAGAGGATATTGAAATTCAGTCTGCGTATAATAAAGTAATGTTGTATTATATAATTTAAAACTTTTGTGACTACTAAGCAATCTTTTCAAGTGCGCCTTTGTGGGGAAGGTCAAGAGGTCACATGTCTTTTAGCTTTATACACAGTAGGCCACCACTTAAAGAAATCGCTAATGTCTCCCCTGTACATTTCATCCATTACACACATACATATATTAATGGGTCCATCAGATGTATTTTAATAATTTCCACTCAATTGGCTGCAAAAGGAGATTGATAAACGGCAGTGTTATATATAATAAATAAAAAAGTTTCATTTTGTTTCATTAAAATCTCATTAAAAATCAATCACAAATATTTTAGCCTTACCGTTACTATATGTTCCTGTGTCTTGGCCTGATTTAATGTGCATATGATAGGTTTTTATGTTTGTGAGTGAAACTTTCTGGACAGAAATGGGACCCGGGTGCTCCTGAGGAAATGCTACAAAATACAGGAAGTAGTGGTGAGTCATTAACACCAAATCTTCCATCCAAAATGCATGGACAATTTGTATGTGACCATGTTTTTTTGTCTTTTTTATTTGGTTTTTCAGTTTAAATCTTACACACACACAAACACACAAACTCGGTGTAAGGATGTTTTAGTCCGGTTGGCTGCTGAAATGATGTATTGCCAGTGACTTCGGACAATTTTGTCTTTGACTCTGTGGCTGGGCCAAAGCCATCTGAGCACAGTGCCTCCATCAGGTCAGGAGCAGGTCAACACAAGAGTAATTGTCCCTGATGCAGTGGGTTGCCAAACGTAAAGCAAACCATTTGGGAATCGCATTACGTTGTACATGGAATATGATCATCTGTTATACATGTTTGTCCCTCAGTGTTGCTCTACAGATGCAACAAATACTACTAATCCATAAAACTGATCCATGGTCTACAAAACATAAATAGTTTTGAATGCACCGCATTTTTGTGATTCATGTTTTTTCACATCATATTTTATCTGAAAACTCTTTTTTAGATGAGATGATTAATTAATATTCATAGCTTGCCCCTTGAGTGTTCCCTGATGGGCAATTTGTGGGCAGTAAAAGTGATAGACAAGGACACAACAAGCCTGATTCCTAATGAATAACTGTTTGGGTACATACTCAAGCACCCACTCCCAGCATCTCTCCCTCTCTTTTCATGTCTTAAGCTTCTCTCTCTTTGTCTTTCTCTCTGTATCTTATCTTGGCGGCGACAGTAGCTCAGTTGGTAGAGTGTTTGTGCGCTGATCACAAGGTTGGCGGTTCGTTTTCAACTCTTGACATAAACATCACTGGTTCAGATCCACAGACCCTCAAGTTGGTGGTTTCATTTCAGCTCCCACAGATCACTACTGTCATTGTGTTCTTGGGCAAGACACTTAACTCAGCTCATCCTCAATGTCTGCGCACAGGGTGAGTGGTGAGTGGTTCCTTGATGTAAAGTGTCTTAAAGGTGGAAAAGCGCTATGTAAAAAAATGACTACCATCTTTTCTGTCTTCTCTTGCTTTCTGTCTCCTTTCCTCTCTGTTTCTGTTTCTCTTTTCTCTGTTTATCTCTATTTTCTCCATCTATTTCTTCCATCTTTCTGTTTCTTTCTCCCTTTCTCTCTCCCACTTTCTCCTTCTCCCCCTCTACATCTTTACCTCAGTCTCTCTCTGTTTCTCAGTCACCCTCACCATGCTCTTGCATACTTTCATAGCATCCCTCCATCTGATCACTCCTTGATGTGCGTGGACCCCTCCCCTTCCTCCATATGCCTCTGGGCGCTGCCTTCCCTCTCCCCGAGGACCTGTGCAACTCGCTGCCAATTCCCCCAATCCGTCAGCGCGCACAGTCCCACCCCAGGGACAGTGTGCCGGGGCTTGTTTTTCACACAGCGACCAGGTTCATGCTGAGAAAATCGACTTCACGTTAAGTTCAAGTGAGAGGAAGACATTTTCTTTTTTTAAACATGGACTACCAGCAGTATTTACAGAACAAGTTAAGGTGGGATATGGGCACATTAGAATTATAGTCAATACTATTTTTGTAAATCGCTCTGGGGAATTCAGTGAAAATCATCATTTAAACTTGGTCGCTTGTAGGCATGAGTGAACTGTTGCAACTCACGTATCAATATTTATACTTCATAAATAATTGTGCGGTGTACTGCATGTTTTTATTTCAGGGCATGACAAGGGAAGTCTGGTTTTCTCTAACTCGGAAATGATATAAGTTATACATTTTTTGGCATAATAATGAGAGTGTTTTATAATTAAATGTCAATATGTACCATTAAAAAGTTATTTTAGAATTTAATTAATAAAGGTTTAAAAAAATAAAGGATATATATATATATATATATATATATATATATATATATATATATATATATATATATATATATATATATACACATACATATATATATATATATATATATATATATATATATATATATATATATATATATATATATATATATATATATATATATATATATATATATAATAGAATATAAATGAATAAATAAATAAAGTAAAAACAAAAAAAAAAACGTTTAATAATAATAATAATAATAATAATAATAATAATAATAATGAATTGGACTCACGCAATTAGTGATTTCTGGAAGGAAGTGAGACATACCAAGGTGTTTTGGGATGACTCAAACACTGCGAATGGGTTGATGGCGGTTCCCATGAAGAGATTCAGCACCACGGACAGCGCTCTCCTCTCTCTCTTACTTGGTGCGCGTTGCCTCTCTCTCCCCTCTCAGACTCTCCTCTTCCGGGCGCACATTCGGCAGCTGGCTGAGACACAGCTCCTCCTCCAGTTTGGTGGCTTTCCCCGACCAAACATCCTTTGGGACGTGAACTGTTTCTCTGAGGAGATCTCTTTTTCTTGTTCTTTGCTTTTTTGAACAACTAACCTTCTGACGGACGGCAAAAAGGCGACACTTTCTCCCGTGTTTCTCTCCCTGGCATCGACCCGAGCTGCCTCTTTTCCTGACCATGGAGACTTGGGCTGACTCGTGCCCAGGCGTGCGCTTCTCCCTGGGCGTGTGGCTGCTCCTGGCCGCTCTCTGCCCGCGCGATGCTGAGGCAGAGATCACATGTGCGTCTTGCCCGTTGCCTGTTCAACTTCGCATGGAGGAATTACGACTGGATGCGCGCTTTGCCGAGTCCACTGAGGACCCGGGGATGCTGAGACAAATACAAGTGGAGTTTCAAGACCAAGAAGACGCAACACAGTTTCCTAACGTAGATGGAATAAAAGAAAAAAGTGAATATATGAACCTAAGTCCGGAGAAGGCTTTACGGAGAGAGAAGAGAAGCGAGTTTGCAGACTTGTCGTGGAGTGGGGGACTGGATTTTAGTGCGCCTGAGGATCGTGGCGCGTTTTTGGATGGACAAAAACAAAGCAGGTCCGACTTAAGATGGAACAGAGATGAGGGAAAAGGGAATAACCGTCAAGATGAGCCCAAACTGTCCAGCAGCACTTTCGCTTTGACCGGGGACTCTGCGCACAACCACGCTGTCGTTTACTGGTCCGGACAAAACAGCAGCGTGAGTAACGTCCCGTCACACAGCGTGGCATTTTTTTTTTTTATGGCATTTTGATCTGTCTGAAAGCTGGTTTGGGAGAATATGTGTACATGTGCTCTAGTGCTGGTGCGTAATGGCGCGCAATGCTCTACAAGCGCCACAATACGTTTTTACCATGGAAACTTTCCCTGTGCCATTACGCACGCTACTCCCACAGCTGACCTCCTCTCTTCCCGTCTCTACATTATCTGTCTACATTGATTGATTTTCTCTTATTTATAGCTGCACTGTGGTAAAAATAAATCTGATTTATTCGAACCAATTGTAGATTATGCTTATGCATGATTCATCAATCCTTTCCTCTGATGCGCTGGCAGTTTTTTTCATCCAAATTAATTGATTGGGGGAGAGGGGGACTCATAAATTATTACCTACCTCCAGCCCACTGCCCGCTCCTTAAAGTGTGTGGATTCTGGGTGTCTCTTGGTAATTCTTCATACTCTGTCAGGTTTGGGGGGGGTCAAAAGATAAACACCTGGTCAGAATTGGAATCCATTACAAGAGAGGCTATTCATATTCTGGACATTGAGACCACATTTGCATTTTAAAATCAGGGACATCATTGTCAGAGTTACGCTCTTTGCATTTTACGCTGAGGGCTCATGCGCCACCACATTCCAAAGAGGTGTTTTAATGGTGTTATGTGACATTCTCCCGTACAGCCACAACACTCCACAAGACCTTGTTATTTGAACATCTCAACTTTTAAAAAAGCGCTCTTTAATAGTGCCAGTTTAAAACAAAAACAAAAACAAAACTTAAAAGGCATATTACATTTTCACAAGTGGTTTAAAAATCACTGTCCTCGCTTTCACGGAGAAACACAGTACAAACTGTTTCTAACAGGCAGCCTGTGGCTTCTTCATCTTTTTGTCCATTCACCAGCTTAATTTGCGGTTGTGGCAGTTGATTTTGCTTTATCCCTGTTTGGGGAAGAAAGGAAAAATAAATAAATAAAAATCAAATTTTCAGCCTTCACGCTGCATGGACTTGTTTTTTAACCTGCAGTGAAGACTCAGGCGGATGGGAAGCTTTGTCTAGCTCCATGTGTGCAGAGAGAAGGAGAGAGAGGGTGAGGAGGTTAGAGGAATGTGCCACTGCCTTTCAGCCCCAAATCTTTAATAAATATCCAAAAGTACAGTGAGGGCCATTATTTAAAAGTGCTGTTTTTGTTGTTGAGAGAAAAAACAGGACAAATGGGGTCTTGCTTGAAGAGAATTCACGGAGACGTGTTACTTTGTCTTCATTGAGCTGTTGGAGCTGGCTGTGCTGATGAATGGAGTGGTGGGATTGTGAGAATGAGCCTGGAGCCCTCACACTGGTGGTTAAGGTGGAGTGAGAAGAAGTGGCCGACCATTAGAAAGACGAATGGGCCGATGGATGAGCAGGTCCTCCCAGACACCTCAGTCTTTGGCTGTCGCACTCTGTGGCAGTCTACTCCAGTGTTACACATTATGAGCTATGTGCCATATTACTCTGGATCATTTCCTCACAAGGTGTTTTTGGGGGACTGTGATTACACAAAATGGAAGATTTTTGTACTCTAGAACACGTCATACCTTTATATTTTAGCAAGGGTATTTTGGGCCTACGCAACTGAATTTAATCCGTGGATTTCAGAGTTATGAAAAATGAAGACTGTTCCCATAGTGTTTAGCATTTTAAGACACAATATTTTCAATGGGAAAAAGTCCTCAAAATGTTGGGTATAACAGGAAGTAAAAATCCATGGACAGACGCAAATCCATGGGAAATAATGGTTCAAAAGACAATACAAAGGTCATTATTCACTTTCCCTTGACGCTTTGATGACAGTGTGGTATATTTATCATACAATAACAGCATAAGGTGTTCTTTCTTTCTTTTTTTCTTTTTTTTGCACTTTTGGTGAAATTTCAACTTCTCAATTGAGACAAACAAAAACACTGGCCATGCTGCATTCTCACATACCACCAGTGCCGCTAAGTTGCTGTATTCTGAGGGTATGTCAGCCTTGCCCTGGGACAGAAGAAGACCAGAGATCAACAAGAAGACCAGAGAACAAAGGCCCTGTCCCAATTCGCCACATGCACCGTTCGATGTACTGTTCGAAGTGCAGGTCGAAGTACCCGCCCGACTTAAATGCACCGTTAGAACGTCGCATTTAAGGACACTTTGGTGAATTTTTGGTGAATTGGGACACGGCCCAAGACCAGGTGAAGGGAGGGGAGCATGTTTCACAACTGCCCTCTGCTGGTAGAAAAAAATGAAATAAACATGAGGTATTTTTTGCATATTTCAAATCTAACTCCAGCACTCATTTGATTGGATTAGATGCAAGAAATTGAGAGTTTTATTTGCTCTTTTTTGGTACACAGGCTGGTATGTTTCCTTGTATTATTTGAGAAATTCAACTGTATTTTGATGAGTGAACAGGTAAAATACTGAAATGCATTAAAAAGTGAAAATTGTGATTATCTTGGTTTATCTAGTTTGTTTTTTTTCACCAAGGCCTCACCAAATCATCAAAGTAAGATCAAACACAATTGTACACAAGAATCAATGAAGTAACTTTTGTCTATGATTGTTGGTACTGCACTGGTACTTTAAATGATGACAACAACCCTTTAGACTCCTCATGACACTGAGATGGTAAGTACATCAAACCTCTGCTATCTTTCATACTCATTTCCAGGATGCTGTAACTACTACTGCTGAATATAATCAACTAATTTTTCCTCTTTGCATCTTGATTTGATGGAGCAGCCCACATTCACACTTAC
>JAIEZT010000764.1:0-32546 GCA_019594935.1 Periophthalmus modestus | reverse complement strand
TGATATACAGTTTACATAGAAAAGCTGAGAACAATCCCTTGCCCCACAGCGCCCCCTTGAATTTTTTAATGGATCCAAAAAATTTTACTTTTTCAAAAACATTTTGAAATTAGGCATGGACATCCCCTATCTCCATACTGAACACAAACGCCAATGACAACATACCTCTATTTGCAAGTGTGTTGCCATGGCAACGACCGACATTTCTCATTGAAATACATGGGTTTTGGTTAAATAGGATGAAAATGTTACTTGTCATAAAACCATTGAAATTTTGTACAATATTCCACTCATCATACTGAACAAAAAAGCCAATGAAGACAATACCTCTATTTCCAACCGTGCAGGCGTGAAAATGTCATAAATGCTCTCATTGGAATGAATGGAGTAGTATTACTAAGTCGCTGTTTTTGGTTGGAGGGGCCATGTAAGTGGGAACGAGAGGCGCAAACTCCACGGTCGCATGAACCCCCGCGGCGGTCGCAAGGGTGGCGAGGGCCTTTATCACTGCTTGCAGTTTTAATTAGGCCCGAGCCGGAGACAACGTCCCGGCGAGGGACTCATTAAAACCGCGTCCGTTCCGAAACGGGGAAAATGGCAAAAATCAAGTGGTAAACACGCCCCGACATGCCAGTGAGTGGTGTCAAAAATTAGAACTCGCCGAGCTCTAATTGTCACCGAAGACCGCGAAAAAAAATAACGAAAGACGACTCGGTAGCGCCACCTCAAACTTTGATTTTCATTGGGCCTATGGGAGCCCGAGTCGGAAAAAAGTCGACTGAAAAATCTGAGACTCGGATCAAAAAATAGAACATGTCGGGACATGACAAAAATGATATTATGGCCCCGCCCTAAAATGTACAGGAAGTCGGCCATATTGGATCAAACCCGGTGATGACAAAAGCGCACACCCTCACATTCAGGACATCTCCTCGCACAGTTTTTCATCACAAACACTTCAAATTTGGCCAAAACCCACTAAACCCATGTGAGATTAAAGATCATCAATTATATTTGAATATGACTTTGGGTGTGGTCATGGGGAATTTTATACAAAATCGTAAATTTTGGAATATTTCAATAAAATATTTCTCTTTCACACATTTTTCGTTGGGAAAACGCTAATACAGCGTTTATGCACATTTGTGAGCTGAACACAATGATATGCAAATCATGGATTTATCTCACAAAATGACTCTCTAGCGCCCTCTTCAAATTTCATTTTCAAAAAATTCGTAGCAGACAAAGTGATTGTCGTGGCCTTGTGAAAATATTCACAGGGGCCTTATTTTGTGATGGGGCACAATGTGAGAAAGTCACATGACTGTAGCTTTTATGGTTTAGGAGAAAAAAAAAGGGAAAAAATGAGTTTCCATTAATTATTATTATTATATTATTAGGCCCGAGCCGGAGACAACGTCCCGGCGAGGGACTCATTAAAACCGCGTCCGAAACGGGGAAAATGGCAAAAATCAAGTGGTTAACACGCCCCGACATGCCAGTGAGTGGTGTCAAAAATTAGAACTCGCCAAGCTCTAATTGTCACCGAAGACCGCGAAAAAAAATAACGAAAGACGACTCGATAGCGCCACCTCAAACTTTGATTTTCATGGGGCCTATGGGAGCCCGACTCAGAAAAAAAGTCGACGTAAAAAATCTGAAACTCGCATCAAAAAATAGAACATGTCGGGACATGACAAAAATGATATTATGGCCCCGCCCTAAAAAATGTACAGGAAGTCGGCCATATTGGATCAAACCCGGTGATGACAAAAAGCGCACACCCTCACATTCAGGGACATCTCCTCGCACAGTTTTCATCACAAACACTTCAAATTTGGCCAAAAACCCACTAAACCCATGTGACATTAAAGATCATCAATTATATTTGAATATGACTTTGGGTGTGGTCATGGTGAATTTTATACAAAATCGCAATTTTTGGAATATTTCAAATAAAATATTTCTCGTCTACACATTTTTTGTTGGGGAAAACGCTAATACAGCGTTTATGCACATTTGTGAGCTGAACACAATGATATGCAAATCATGGCTTTATCTCACAAAATGACTCTCTAGCGCCCTCTTCAAATTTCATTTTCAAAAATTCGTAGAAGCCAATCGATTTGTCGTGGACTTGTGAAAAAATTCACAGGGGCCTTATTTGTGATGGGGCACAATGTGAGAAAGTCACACGACTGTAGCTTTTATGGTTTAGGAGAAAAATAATGGTCGAAAAAAATCAGTTTCCATTATTATTATTCTTCTTCTTCTTCTTCTTTTGGTTGCCGAATTGAAGCCATTTTTGACCCCCTGAACGTTAACGAAAACTCAATTTTATTGGACCCAAAATTCAAGTCTGGTGAAAAATTTATTATTTTGATGGCCACAAAAATTTATGTTTTAAAATGACTCAATAGCGCCACCTCAAAAATCAAAATACATTACGGCAATGACAGACCTTTTTCATCGTAGACAAATGAAATTTGGTAGAACCATAGAACATGGCAAGACAAGTAAAAAATTATATTATGACCCCACCCTAAACCCTACAGGAAGTCGGCCATTGTGGGCGGAACCACATTTTTTTTTATTTTTAACTCTCACGTTTGGATTTTTTACGCCCTGGATTTTTATTCAACAAACTTGAAAATTGGTGAAAAGGAACTAGACCCATGTGGAATTGAAGGCGACTGTCTTGGATTTTTCTAATTCATAAAATGTGGGCGTGGTCAGCCTGCTAAGAAAAAAAAGCAATTTTTTAAGTATTAAAATTGTGCGTAACTCAGACATGCAGGATCCTATTTCCCGGCATTAATATACGTTTTGTTCAAAATGTTGAGTTGAACGCATAGACATACAATTTACATAAGTCAAACATTATATTGCTCCACAGCGCCCCCTTGAACTTTTGAATGTGACCAAAAAAATTTCTTTGTCAAAAATATTTGAAATTTGACATGGACATGTGGATTCACATATTGAACAAAAAAGCCAATGAGAACATACCTCTATTTGTAACTATGTTACCGTGGTAACCGTGGAAATGGTCAGAAATGTGCCATTGAAATGAATGGGGTTCAGAGTACTGGACTTTGTTATAGACTAAATAGATGCTCTGCACTAATCCAACTATGACCCAAAATTGAAGGTTGGCGAAAAACTTGATATTTTAATGTCTAAAAAAATTAATGTTTCAAAATGACTCAATAGCGCCACCTCAAATTTCAAAATACATTACGGCAATGAGAGACCTTTTTCATCGTAGACAAATGAAATTTGGTAGAACCATAGAACATTTCAAGATAAGCAAAAAATTATATTATGACCCCACCCTAAACCCTACAGGGAGTCGGCCATTGTGGGCGGAACCCCATTTTTTTGAAATTTTAACTCTCACATTTGGATTTTTTACGCCAGTGATTTTAATTCAACAAACTTGCAAATTGGTCAAAATTAACTAGGCCCATGTGGGATTAAAGCCGACTCACTTGGATTTTTCTACGTGATAAAATGTGGGTGTGGCCAACACGCAAAGAAAAACGGTGTTTTTTCAAAGTATTAAATTGTACGTAACCCAAAACATGCAGTGTCCTGTTATCCGGCATTAATATACATTTTTTGGTCACAATGTTCATCTGAATGTCATGATGTACAGTTTACATAGCTGAGACAATTCATTGCTCCACAGCGCCCCCTTGAAATTTTGAATGGGACCCAAAAAATTTTACTTTTTCAAAAACATTTGAAATTTGGCCTGGACATCCCTATCCCCATACTGAACAAAAAAGCCAATTATAACATACCTCTATTAGGAGGTGTGTTGCCATGGCAACGACCGACATTTCTCATTGAAATACATGGGTTTTGGTTAACTGGGATGAAAAAAATACTTTGTTGTCATAGACCATTCAAATTTGGCACACATATTCCACTTATCATACTGAACAAAAAAAAGTCAATGAAGACATACCTCTATTTCCAACCGTGCAGGCGTGAAAATGTCATAAATGCTCTCATTGGAATGAATGGAGTAGTATTACTCAGTCGCTGTTTTTGGTGGGAGGGGCGATGTAAGAGGAAACGAGAGGCGCGAACTCCGCGGTGTGTGTGTGCCCGCGCGGTCGCAAGGGTGGCGAGGGGCCTTTATCACTGCTTGCAGTTTTAATTAGGCCCGAGCCGGAGACAACGTCCCGGCGAGGGACTCATTAAAACCGCGTCCGAAACGGGGAAAAATGGCAAAAATCAAGTGGTAAACACGCCCGACATGCCAGTGAGTGGTGTCAAAAATTAGAACTCGCCAAGCTCTAATTGTCACCGAAGACCCCGCGAAAAAAAATTACGAAAGACGACTCGGTAGCGCCACCTCAAACTTTGATTTTCATTGGGCCTATGGGAGCCCGACTCGGAAAAAAAAGTCGACCGAAAAATCTGAAACTCACATCAAAAAATAGAACATGTCGGGACATGACAAAAAATGATATTATGGCCCCGCCTTAAAAATGTACAGGAAGTCGGCCATATTGGATCAAACCCGATAATGACTAAAGCGCACACCCTCACATTCAGGACATCTCCTCGCACAGTTTTCATCACAAACACTTCAAATTTGGCCAAAACCCACTAAACCCATGTGAGATTAAAGATCATCAATTATATTTGAATATGACTTTGGGTGTGGTCATGGCGAATTTTATACAGAATCGCAATTTTTGGAATATTTCAATAAAATATTTCTGTGTCACACATTTTTTGTTGGGAAAACGCTAATACAGCGTTTATGTGCTTTTCAGAGTTGAACGCAATGATATGCAAATCATGGCTTTATCTCACAAATTGACTCTCTAGCGCCCTCTTCAAATTTCATTTTCAAAAATTCGAAGCAGACAATCGATCTGTCGTGGACTTGTGAAAAAATTCACAGGGGCCTTATTTGTGATGAGGCACAATGTGAGAAAGTCACATGACTGTAGCTTTTATGGTTTAGGAGAAAAAAAATAGGTCGAAAAAAAATTTCCATTATTATTATTATTATTTATTATTTTTACGGCCGCTTCGAAGCCACTTTTGACCCCCTGAACATTAACGAAAACTCAATTTTATTGGACCCAAAATTCAAGGTTGGCGAAAAAAAATTTATTTTGTAGGTTGTTAGTAAAAATATTCAAAAATGACACGCTAGCGCCCCCTAATACGCTCAATTCATGTTTTGGCAAAGTTTAACTTAGAAAGTTGAAACTTGGCACATCCATCCGTCTTTCAATTCTGAACAAAAAAGCCAATGAGAACATACCTGTATTTGTAACTATGTTACCGTGGTAACGTCATAAATGTGTCATTGAAATGAATGGGGTTCAGAGTACTGGACTTTGTTGTCGACTAAATAGATGCTCTGCACTAATCCAACTATGACCCAAAATTCAAGGTTGGTGAAAAAATGTGTATTTTGATGTGCAAAAAAATTTACATTTCAAAATGACTCAGTAGCGCCACCTCAAAGTTCAAAATACATTACGGCAATGAGAGACCTTTTTCATCGTAGACAAATGAAATTTGGTAGAACCATAGAACATGTCAACAGAAGTAAAAAATTATATTATGACCCCACCCTAAACCCTACAGGAAGTCGGCCATTGTGGGCGGAACCCCATTTTTTTGAAATTTTAACTCTCACGTTTGGATTTTTTACGTCATGGATTTTCATTCAACAAACTTGCAAATTCGTCTAAATAAACTAGACCCATGTGGGATTAAAGGCGACTTACTTGGATTTTTCTAAGTCATAAAATGTGGGTGTGGCCAACATGCGAAGAAAAATGGCGTTTTTTGAAGTATTGAATTGCATCTAACTCAAACATGCAGTGTCCTGTTAACCGGCATTAATATACATTTTAGTCACAATATTGATCTTAACCTAATGATATACAGTTTACATAGATGAGACAATCCATTGCTCCACAGCGCCCCTGGAAATTTTGAATGGGACCCAAAAAATTTTACTTTTTCAAAAACTTTTGAAATTTGGCATGGACATCCCTATCTCCATACTGAACAAAAAAGTCAATGAGAACATACCTCTATTTGCAAGTGTGTTGCCATGGCAACAACCGACATTTCTCATTGAAATACATGGGTTTTGGTTAACTGGGATAAAAAAATGTACTTTGTCATAGACCATTCAAATTTGGTACACATATTCCACTCATCATACTGAACAAAAAAGCCAATGAAAACATACCTCTATTTCCAACCGTGCAGGTTTGAAGATGTCATAAATGCTCTCATTGGAATGAATGGAGTAGTATTACTCAGTCGCTGTTTTTGGGTGGGAGGGGCGATGTAAGCGGGAACGAGAGGCGCGAACTCCGCGGTCGCGTGAACCCCGCGGTCGCAAGGGTGGCGAGGGCCTTTATCACTGCTTGCAGTTTTAATTAGGCCCGAGCCGGAGACAACGTCCCGGCGAGGGACTCATTAAAACCGCGTCCGAAACGGGGAAAATGGCAAAAATCAAGTGGTTAACACGCCCCGACATGCCAGTGAGTGGTGTCAAAAATTAGAACTTGCCAAGCTCTAATTGTCACCGAAGACCGCGAAAAAAAATAATGAAAGACGACTCGGTAGCGCCACCTCAAACTTTGATTTTCATTGGGCCTATGGGAGCCCGACTCGGAAAAAAAGTGAATCTAAAAATCTGAAACTCGCATCAAAAAAAAGAACATGTCGGGACATGACAAAAATGATATTATGGCCCCGCCCTAAAATGTACAGGAAGTCAGCCATATTGGATCAAACCCGGTGATGACAAAAGCGCACACCCTCACATTCAGGACATCTCCTCGCACAGTTTTCATCACAAACACTTCAAATTTGGCCAAAACCCACTAAACCCATGTGAGATTAAAGATCATCAATTATATTTGAATATGACTTTGGGTGTGGTCATGGCGAATTTTATACAGAATCGCAATTTTTGGAATAATTCAATAAAATATTTCTCGTTCACACATTTTTTGTTGGGAAAACGCTAATACAGTGTTTATGCACATTTGTGAGCTGAACACAATGATATGCAAATCATGGCTCTATCTCACAAATTCACTCTCTAGCGCCCTCTTCAAATTTCATTTTCAAAAATTCGTAGCAGACAAGTGATTTGTCGTGGCCTTGTGAAAAAATTCACAGGGGCCTTATTTGTGATGGGGCACAATGTGAGAAAGTCACATGACTGTAGCTGTTATGGTTTAGGAGAAAAAAAAAGGGGAAAAAATGAGTTTCCATTATTATTATTATTATTATTATTCTTATTTTGGTTGCCAAATTAAAGCCATTTTTGACCCCCTGAATGTAAAAAAAAAGTCAATTTTATTGGACCCAAAATTCAAGGTTGGTGAAAAATGTATTATTTTAATGTGCAAAAAAATTCACATATCAAATTGACTCAATAGCGCCACCTCAAAAATCAAAATACATTACGGCAATGAGAGACCTTTTTCATCGTAGACAAATGAAAATTGGTACAACCATAGAACATGTCAAGACAAGTAAAAAATTGTATTATGACCCCACCCTAAACCCTACAGGAAGTCGGCCATTGTGGGCGGAACCCCATTTTTTTGAAATTTTAACTCTCACGTTTGGATTTTTTACGCAATGGATTTCTATTGTAGAAACTGAAAATTGGTCAAAATGAACTACACCCATGTGGATTAAAGTTCACTGTCTTGGATTTTTTTACGTCATTAAATGTGGGTGTGTGGCCAGCCTGCAAAGAAAAAAAAAGCATTTTTTGAAGTTTTAAATTGCGAATAACTGAGACATGCAGCATCCTATTTCCCGGCATTAATATACGTTTTGTTTCAAAATGTTGATCTGAGTGCATAGATATAACATTTACATAAGTCAGACATTACATTGCTCCACAGCGCCCCCTTGAACTTTTGAATGGGACCCAAAAAAATTAATTTGTCAAAAACATTTGAAATTTGACAGGGACATCTAGCTAAACATCCTGAAGAAAAAAAGCCAATGAGAACATACCTCTATTTCCAACTATGTTACCGTGGTAACGGTAACGTCATAAATGACTCATTGAAATGAATGGGGTTCAGAGTACTGGACTTTGTTGTCGACTAAATAGATGCTCTGCACTAATCCAACTATGACCCAAAATTCAAGGTTGGTGAAAAAAGTGTATTTGATGTGCAAAAAAATTTATGTTTCAAAATGACTCAGTAGCGCCACCTCAAAGTTCAAAATACATTACGGCAATGAGAGACCTTTTTCATCGTAGATAAATGAAATTTGGTACAATCATAGAACATGTCAAGACAAGTAAAAAATTATATTATGACCCCACCCTAAACTCTACAGGAAGTCGGCCATTGTGGGCGGAACCCCATTTTTTTCAAATTTTAACTCTCACGTTTGGATTTTTTACGCCATGGATTTTCATTCAACAAACTTGCAAATTGGTCAAAATGAACTAGACCCATGTGGGATTAAACACGAGTCACTTGGATTTTTCTAAGTCATAAAATGTGGGCGTGGCCAGCCTGCCAAGAAAAAAGCCATTTTTTGAAATACTAAATCGTACGTAACTCAAACATGCAGTGTTCTATTTCCCGGCATTAATATACGATTTGTTCAAAATCTTGTTCTGAATGCATGGACATCCAATTAAAATTTTTTAAACATTATATTGCTCCACAGCGCCCCCTTGAAAATTTGAATGGGACCAAAAAATTTTTACTTTTTCAAAAACATTTGAAATTTGGCATGGACATCCCTATCCTCATACTGAACAAAAAAGCCAATGAGAACATACCTCTATTTGCAACTATGTTACCGTGGTAACGTCATAAATGTGTCATTGAAATGAATGGGGTTCAGAGTACTGGACTTTGTTGTCGACTAAATAGATGCTCTGCACTAATCCAACTATGACCCAAATGTCAAGGTTGGTGAAAAAATTGTGTTTTGATGTGGAAAAAAATCAATATTTCAAAATGACTCAATAGCACCACCTCAAAGTTAAAAATACATTACGGCAATGAGAGACCTTTTTCATCGTAGACAAATGAAATTTGGTAGAACCATAGAACATGTCAAGACAAGTAAAAAATTATATTATGACCCCACCCTAAACCCTACAGGAAGTCGGCCATTGTGGGCGGAACCCCATTTTTTTGAAATTTTAACTCTCACGTTTGGATTTTTTACGCTGTGGATTTTCATTCAACAAACTTGAAAATTGACAAAATGAACTAGGCCCATGTGGGATTAAAGGCGACTCACTTGGATTTTTCAAACGTCATAAAATGTGGGTGTGGGCAACATGCAAAGAAAAACGGTGTTTTTTTTCAAGTATTAAATTGCACCTAACTCAAACATGCAGGTCCTGCTGACGGCATTAATATACATTTTGGTCACAATATTTATCTGAATGTCATGATATACAGTTTACATAGATGAGAGACATCCACATTGCTCCACAGCGCCCCCTTGAAATTTTGAATAGGACCCAAAAAATTTTACTTTGTCAAAAACATTTGAAATTTCATATGAACATCCCTATCTCCATACTGAACAAAAAAGCCAATGAGAACATACCTCTATTTGCAAGTGTGTTGCCATGGCAACGACCGATATTTCTCATTGAAATACATGGGTTTTGGTTAACTGGGATAAAAAAATGTACTTTGTCATTGACCATTGAAATTTGGTACACATATTCCACTCATCATACTGAACAAAAAAGCCAATGAAGACATACCTCTATTTCCAACCGTGCAGGCGTGAAAATGTCATAAATGCTCTCATTGGAATGAATGGAGTAGTATTACTCGGTCACTGATTTTGGTGGGAGGGGCGATGTAAGCGGGAACGTGAGGCGCGAACTCCGCGGTGGCGTGTGCCCCGCGGTCGCAAGGGTGGCGAGGGCCTTTATCACTGCTTGCAGTTTTAATTAGGCCCGAGCCGGAGACAACGTCCCGGCGAGGGACTCATTAAAACCGCGTCCGAAACGGGGAAAATGGCAAAAATCAAGTGGTTAACACGCCCCGACATGCCAGTGAGTGGTGTCAAAAATTAGAACTCGCCAAGCTCTAATTGTCACCGAAGACCGCGAAAAAAAATAACGAAAGACGACTCGGTAGCGCCACCTCAAACTTTGATTTTCATGGGGCCTATGGGAGCCCGACTCAGAAAAAAGTCGACGTAAAAATCTGAAACTCGCATCATAAAATAGAACATGTCGGGACATGACAAAAATGAAATTATGGCCCCGCCCTAAAATGTACAGGAAGTCGGCCATATTGGATCAAACCCGGTGATGACAAAAGCGCACACCCTCACATTCAGGACATCTCCTCGCACAGTTTTCATCACAAACACTTCAAATTTGGCCAAAACCCACTAAACCCATGTGAGATTAAAGATCATCAATTATATTTGAATATGACTTTGGGTGTGGTCAGGGTGAATTTTATACAAAATTGCAATTTTTGGAATATTTCGATAAAATATGTCTCGTTCACACATTTTTTGTTGGGAAAACGCTAATACAGCGTTTATGGACATTTGTGAGCTGAACACAATGATATGCAAATCATGGCTTTATCTCACAAATTGACTCTCTAGCGCCCTCTTCAAATTTCATTTTTAAAAATTCGTAGAAGGCAAGCTATTTGTCGTGGACTTGTGAAAAAAATCACAGGAGCCTTAATTGTGATGGGGCACAAAGTGAGGAATGTCACATGACTGTAGCACTTATGGTTTAGGAGAAAAAAAATGGTTGAAAAAAAAATTTCCATTATTATTATTATTATTATTATTATTATTATACTTGCGACTTCGAAGCCATTTTTGACCCCCTGAACATTAATGAAAACTAAATTTGATTGGACCCAAAATTCAAGGTTGGTGAAAAATTAATTATTTTTTCGGGCAAAAAAATTAATGATATAAAATGACTCAACAGCGCCACCTCAAAAATCAAAAAACATTACGGCAATGAGAGACCTTTTTCATCGTAGACAAATGAAATTTGGTAGAACCATAGAACATGTCAAGACAAGTAAAAAATTATATTATGACCCCACCCTAAACCCTACAGGAAGTTGGTAATTGTGGGCGGAACCCATTTTTTTGAAATTTTAAACTCTCACGTTTGGATTTTTTACGCCCTGGATTTTCATTCAAGAAACTTGGAAATTGGTCAAATGAACTAGACCCATGTGGGATTATATATTCGACTAACTTGGATTTTTCTACATCATAAATTGTGGGCGTGGCAAGCCTGCTAAGAAAAAAAGCCATTTTTTGAAGTTTTAAATTGCGCGTAACTCAGATATGCAGGGTCCTATTTCCCGGCATTAATATACGTTTGTTCAAAATGTTGATTTGAACACAAAGGCATACAATTTACATAAGTCGGACATTACATTGCTCCACAGCGCCCCCTTGAATTTTTGAATGGGACAAAAAAAATTAGTTTGTCATAAACATTACAAATTTGGCATGGGACATGTGGCTTGACATACTGAACAAAAAAGCCAATGAGAAACATACCTCTATTTGTAACTATGTTACCGTGGTAACCGTGGAAATGGTCAGAAATGTGTCATTGAAATGAATGGGGTTCAGAGTACTGGACTTTGTTGTCGACTAAATAGATGCTCTGCACTAATCCAACTATGACCCAAAATTCAAGGTTGGTGAAAAAATGTGTATTTTAATGTGCAAAAAAATTAATGTTTCAAAATGACTCAGTAGCGCCACCTCAAAGTTCAAAATACATTACGGCAATGAGAGACCTTTTTCATCGTAGACAAATGAAATTTGAAATAATCATAGAACATGTCAAGACAAGTAAAAAATTATATTATGACCCCACCCTAAACCCTACAGGAAGTCGGCAATTGTGCGCAGAAACCAATTTTTTCTTAATTTTAACTCTCACATTTGGATTTTTTACACCATGGATTTTCATTCAACAAACTTGCAAATTGGTCAAAATGAACTAGACCCATGTGGGATTAAAGACGACTCACTTGGATTTTTCTAAGTCATAAAATGTGGGTGTGGCCAGCCTTGTAAGAAAAAAGCCATTTTTTGAAGTATTAAATCGTATGTAACTCAAACATGCAGTGTCCTATTTCCCGGCATTAATATACGATTTGTTCAAAATCTTGATCTGAATGCATAGACATACAATTTAAAATTTTTAGACATTATATTGCTCCACAGCGGCCCCTTGAAAATTTGAATGGGACCAAAAAAATTTTACTTTTTCAAAAACATTTGAAATTTGGCATGGACATCCCTATCACCATACTGAAAAAAAAAGCCAATGGGAACATACCTCTATTTCCAAGTGTGTTGCCATGGCAACGACAGACATTTCTCATTGAAATACATGGGTTTGGGTTAAATGGGAAGAAAAAATATTTACTTTGTCATAAACCATTGAAATTTGGTACACATATTCCACTCATCACACTGAACAAAAAAGCCAATGAAGACATACCTCTATTTCCAACCTTGCAGGTGTGAAAATGTCATAAATGCTCTCATTGGAATGAATGGAGTAGTATTACTCAGTCGCTGATTTTGGTGGGAGGGGCGATGTAAGCGGGAACGAGAAGCACGAACTCCACGGTCGCGTGAACCCCGCGGTCGCAAGGGTGGCGAGGGCCTTTATCACTGCTTGCAGTTTTAATTAGGCCCGAGCCGGAGACAACGTCCCGGCGAGGGACTTATTAAAACCGCGTCCGAAACGGGGAAAATGGCAAAAATCAAGTGGTTAACACGCCCCGACATGCCAGTGAGTGGTGTCAAAAATTAGAACTCGCCAAGCTCTAATTGTCACAGAAGACCGCAAAAAAAAAAAATGAAAGACGACTCGGTAGCGCCACCTCAAACTTTGATTTTCATTGGGCCTATGGGAGCCCGACTCGGAAAAAAGTCGACTGAAAAATCTGAGACTCGCATCAAAAAATAGAACATGTCGGGACATGACAAAAATGATATTATGGCCCCGCCCTAAAATGTACAGGAAGTCGGCCATATTGGATCAAACCCGGTGATGACAAAAGCGCACACCCTCACATTCAGGACATCTCCTCGCACAGTTTTCATCATAAACACTTCAAATTTGGCCAAAACCCACTAAACCCATGTGAGATTAAAGATCATCAATTATATTTGAATATGACTTTGGGTGTGGTCATGGCGAATTTTATACAGAATCGTAAATTTTGGAATATTTCAATAAAATATTTCTCTTTCACACATTTTTTGTTGGGAAAACGCTAATACAGTGTTTATGCACATTTGTAAGCTGAACACAATGATATGCAAATCATGGCTCTATCTCACAAATTGACTCTCTAGCGCCCTCTTCAAATTTCATTTTCAAAAATTCGTAGCAGACAAGTGATTTGTCGTGGACTTGTGAAAAAATTCACAGGGGACTTATTTGTGATGGGGCACAATGTGAGAAAGCCACATGACTGTAGCTGTTATGGTTTAGGAGAAAAAAAAAGGGGAAAAAATGAGTTTCCATTATTATTATTATTATTATTCTTATTTTGGTTGCCAAATTGAAGCCATTTTTGACCCCCTGAACGTTAAAAAAAAGTCCATTTTATTGGACCCAAAATTCAAGGTTGGTGAAAAATGTATTATTTTAATGTGCAAAAAAATTCACATATCAAATTGACTCAATAGCGCCACCTCAAAAATCAAAATACATTACGGCAATGAGAGACCTTTTTCATCGTAGACAAATGAAATTTGGTAGAACCATAGAACATGTCAAGACAAGTAAAAAATTGTATTATGACCCCACCCTAAACCCTACAGGAAGTCCGCCATTGTGGGCGGAACCCCATTTTTTTGACACATTTTAACTCTCACGTTTGGATTTTTTACGCAATGGATTTCTATTCTAGAAACTTGAAAATTGGTCAAAATGAACTACACCCATGTGGGATTAAAGTTCACTGTCTTGGATTTTTTTTACGTCATTAAATGTGGGTGTGGCCAGCCTGCAAAGAAAAAAAGCATTTTTTGACGTTTTAAATTGCAAATACTGAGACATGCAGCGTCCTATTTCCCGCATTAATATACGTTTTGTTGAAAATCTTGATCTGAATGCAATGACATACAATTTACATAAGTCAGACATTACATTGCTCCACAGCGCCCCCTTGAACTTTTGAATGGGACTAAAAAAAATTACTTTGTCAAAAACATTTGAAATTTGACATGGAAATCTGGCTTCACATACTGAACAAAAAAGCCAATGAGAACATACCTCTATTTGTAACTATGTTACCATGGTAACATCATAAATGTGTCATTGAAATGAATGGGGTTCAGAGTACTGGACTTTGTTTTAGACTAAATAGATGCTCTGCACTAATCAACTATGACCCAAAATTCAAAGTTGGTGAAAAAAAAATGTGTAATTTGATGTGCAAAAAAATTAATGTTTCAAAATGACTCCATAGCGCCACCTCCAAGTTCAAAATACATTACGGCAATGACAGACCTTTTCCATCGTAGACAAATGAAATTTGGTAGAACCATAGAACATGTCAAAACAAGTAAAAAAATTATATTATGACCCCACCCTAAACCCTACAGGAAGTCGGCCATTGTGGGTGGAAGCCCCATTTTTTGGAAATTTTAACTCTCACATTTGAATTTTTTACGCAATGGATTTTCATTCTAGAAACTTGGAAATTGGTCAAAATGAAATAGACCCATGTGGGATTTGAGGCCAATGTCTTGAATTTTTTTATGTTATAAAATGTGGGCGTGGTCAGCCTGCTAAGAAAAAAGCCCTTTTTTGAAATTTAAATTGCGCATAACACAAAAATGCAGGGTCCTATTTTCCGGCATTAATATACGTTTTGTTCAAAAGGTTAAACTGAATGCAACAACATACAATTTACATAAGTCAGACATTACATTGCTCCACAGCGCCCCCTTGAACATTTGAATGAGACTGAAAAAAATTACTTTGTCATAAACATTTGAAATTTGACATGGACATCTGGCTTGATATACTGAACAAAAAAGCCAATAAGAACATACCTCTATCTACAACTATGTTACCGTGGTAACATCATAAATGTGTCATTGAAATGAATGGGGTTCAGAGTACTGGACTTTGTTGTCGACTAAATAGATGCTCTGCACTAATCCAACTATGACCCAAAATTCAAGGTTGGTGAAAAATGTTGTATTTTGATGTGAAAAAAAATTAATGTTTCAAAATGACTCCATAGCGCCACCTCAAATTTCAAAATACATTACGGCAATGAGAGACCTTTTTCATCGTAGACAAATGAAATTTGGTAGAACCATAGAACATGTCAAGACAAGTAAAAAATTATATTATGACCCCACCCTAAACCCTACAGGAAGTCGGCCATTGTGGGCGGAACACAATTTTTTTGAAATTTTAACTCTCACGTTTGGATTTTTTACGCCATGGATTTTCATTCAACAAACTTGCAAATTGGTCTAAATAAACTAGACCCACGTGTGGGATTAAAGGCGACTCACTTGGATTTTTCTAAGTCATAAAATGTGGGCGTGGCCAACATGCGAAGAAAAACTGCGTTTTTTTGAATTATTGAATTGCACCTAACTCAAACATGCAGTGTCCTGTTAAACGGCATTAATATACATTTTGGTCACAATGTTCATCTGAATGTAATGATATACAGTTTACATAGCTGAGACAATCCATTGCTCCACAGCGCCCCCTTGAAATTTTGAATTGAACCCAAAAAATTTTACTTTTTCAAAAACATTTGAAATTTGGCATGGACATCCCTATTCCCATACTGAACAAAAACGCCAATGAGAACATACCTCTATTTGCAAGTGCGTTGCCACGGCAACGACCGACATTTCTCATTGAAATACATGGGTTTTGGTTAACTGGGATGAAAAAAAATCACTTTGTCATAGATCATCAAAATTTGGTACACACATATTCCACTCATCATACTGAACAAAAAAGCCAATGAAGACATACCTCTATTTCCAACCGTGTAGGCGTGAAAATGTCATAAATGCTCTCATTGGAATGAATGGAGTAGTATTACTCAGTCGCTGTTTTTGGTGGGAGGGGCGATGTAAGCGGGAACGAGAAGCGGAACGAGAAGCGGCAACGAGAAGCGAACTAACTCCGCGGTGGCGTGTACCCCGCGGTCGCAAAGGGTGGCGAGGGCCTTTATCACTGCTTGCAGTTTTAATATTATTATTATTCTTATTTTGGTTGCCAAATTGACGCCATTTTTGACCCCCTAAACGTAAAAAAAAAGTCCTTTTTTATTGGACCCAAAAATTCAAGGTTGGTGAAAAATTAATTATTTTTATGGGCAAAAAAAATAATCTATCAAAATGACTCAACAGCGCCACCTCAAAAATCAAAAAACATTACGGCAATGGTTAATGACAGGCCTTTTTCATCGTAGACAAATGAAATTGGGAAGAATCATAGAACATGTCAAGACAAGTAAAAAATTATAGTATGACCCCACCCTAAACCCTACAGGAAGTCGGCCATTGTGGGCGGAACCCCATTTTTTTGAAATTTTAACTCTCTCACGTTTGGATTTTTTACGCTGTGGATTTTTATTCAGGAAACTTGGAAATTGGTGAAAATGAACTAGACCCATGTGGGATTCCAGTCTCCTACCTTGGATTTTTCTACGTCATAAATTGTGTGTGCGTGGCCAGCCTGCAAAAAAAAAGCTCTTTTTTAAAGTATTAAATCGTACGTAACTCAAACATGCAGTGTCCTATTTCCCGGCATTAATATACATTTTGTTCAAAATCTTGATCTGAGTGCATACATATACAATTTACATAGGTTAGACATTACATTGCTCCACAGCGCCCCCCCTGAACTTTTGAATGGGACCAAAAAAATTACTTTGTCATAAACATTTGAAATTTGACAGGGACATGTGGCTTGACATACTGAACAAAAAAGCCAATGAGAACATACCTCTATTTGTAACTATGTTACCGTGGTAACCGTGGAAATGGTCAGAAATGTCTCATTGAAATGAATGGGGTTCAGAGTACTGGACTTTGTTGTCGAGTAAATAGATGCTCTGCACTAATCCAACTATGACCCAAAATTCAAGATTGGTGAACAAATGTGTAATTTGATGTGCAAAAAAATTAATGTTTCAAAATGACTCAGTAGCGCCACCTCAAAGTTCAAAATACATTACGGCAATGAGAGACCTTTTCCATCGTAGACAAATGAAATTTGGTAGAACCATAGAACATGTCAAGTCAAGTAAAAAATTGTATTATGACCCCACCCTAAACCCTACAGGAAGTCGGCCATTGTGGGGGAACCCATTTTTTTCAAATTTTAACTCTCACGTTTGGATTTTTTTACGCCATGGATTTTCATTCAACAAACTTGCAAATTGGTCAAATTGAACTAGACCCATCTGGGGATTAAAGACGAGTCACTTGGATTTTTCTAAGTCATAAATTGTGGGCGTGGGCCAGCCTGCCAAGAAAAAAAGCCATTTTTGAAGTACTAAATCGTACGTAACTCAAACATGCAGTGTTCTATTTTCCCGGCATTAATATACCATTTGTTCAAAATCTTGTTCTGAATGCATGGGCCATACAATTAAAAATTTTAAACATTATATTGCTCCACAGCGCCCCCTTGAAAATTGAATGGGACCAAAAAAAATTTACTTTTTCAAAAAACATTTGAAATTTGGCATGGACATCCCTATCCCCATACTGAACAAAAAAGCCAATGAGAACATACCTCTATTTGCAACTATGTTACCGTGGTAACGTCATAAATGTCTCATTGAAATGAATGGGGTTCAGAGTACTGGACTTTGTTGTCGACTAAATAGATGCTCTGCACTAATCCAACTATGACCCAAATGTCAAGGTTGGTGAAAAAATTTGTGTTTTGATGTGGAAAAAAAAATTAATGTTTCAAAATGACTCAATAGCGCCACCTTAAAGTTCAAAATACATTACGGCAATGAGAGACCTTTTTCATCGTAGACAAATGAAATTGGGTAGAACCATAGAACATGTCAAGACAAGTAAAAAAATTGTATTATGACCCCCCCCTAAACCTACAGGAAGTCGGCCACTGTGGGCGGAACCCCATTTTTTGAAATTTTAACTCTCACGTTTGGATTTTTTACACCATGGATTTTCATTCAACAAACTTGAAAATTTGACAAAATGAACTAGGCCCATGTGGGATTAAAGCCGACTCACTTGGATTTTTCAACTTCATAAAATTTGGGTGTGGGCAACATGCAAAGAAAAACGGTGTTTTTTCAAGTATTAAATTGCACCTAACTCAAACATGCAGTGTCCTGTTTACCGGGCATTAATATACATTTTGGTCACAACATTTATCTGAATGTCATGATGTACAGTTTACATAGATGAGACAATCCATTGCTCCACAGCGCCCCCTTGAAATTTTGAATGGGACTCAAAAAATTTGACTTTGTCAAAAACATTTGAAATTTCACAGGGACATCCCTATCTCCATACTGAACAAAAAAAAGCCAATGAGACATACCTCTAGTTGCAAGTGTGTTGCCATGGCAACGACTAACATTTCTCATTGAAATACATGGGTTTTGGTTAACTGGGGTGTGAAAAAAAAAACTTTGTATAGACCATCGAAATTTGGTACATATATTCCACTTCATACTGAACAAAAAAGCCAATGAAGACATACCTCTATTTGAACCGTGCAGGTGTGAAAAATGTCATAAATGCTCTCATTGGAATGAATGGAGTAGTATTACTCAGTCGCTGTTTTTGGTGGGAGGGGCGATGTAAGTGGGAACGAGAGGCGCGAACTCCACGGGGACGCGTGAACCCCGCGGTCGCAAGGGTGGCGAGGGCCTTTATCACTGCTTGCAGTTTTAATTAGGCCCGAGCCGGAGACAACGTCCCGGCGAGGGACTCATTAAAACCGCGTCCGAAAACGGGGAAAATGGAAAAAATCAAGTAGTAAACACACCCCGACATGCCAGTGAGTGGTGTCAAAAATTAGAAACTCGCCAAGCTCTAATTGTCACCGAAGACCCCGAAAAAAATAACGAAAGACGACTCGATAGCGCCACCTCAAACTTTGATTTTCATGGGGGCCTATGGGAGCCCGACTCGGAAAAAAGTCGACTGAAAAATCTGAGACTCGCATCAAAAAATAGAACATGTCGGGACATGACAAAAATGATATTATGGCCCCGCCCTAAAATGTACAGGAAGTCGGCCATATTGGATCAAAACCCGGGGTGACGACAACAGCGCACACCCTCACATTCAGGACATCTCCTCGCACAGTTTTCATCACAAACACTTCAAATTTGGCCAAAACCCCACTAAAACTCATGTGAGATTAAAGATCATCAATTATATTTGAATATGACTTTGGTGTGTGGTCATGGTGAATTTTATACGAAATTGCAAAATTTTGGAATATTTTCAATAAAATATTTCTCGTTCACTCATTTTTTGTGGGGAAAACGCTAATACAGCGTTTATGCACATTGTGAGCTGAACACAATGATATGAAAATCATGGCTTTATCTCACAAAATGACTCTCTAGCGCCCTCTTCAAATTCATTTTCCAAAAATTCGTAGTGGACAAGTGATTGTCGTGGACTTGTGAAAAAATTCACAGGGCCTTATTTGTGATGGGGCACAATGTGAGAAAGTCACATGACTGTAGGTTTTATGGTTTTAGGAGAAAAATAATGGGTCGAAAATCAGTTTCCATTATTATTATTCTTCTTCTTCTTTTGGTTGCCGAATTGAACCCATTTTTGACCCCTGAACGTGATAACGAAAACTCAATTTTATTGCACCCAAAATTCAAGTCTGGTGAAAAAATTTTTTATTTTGATGGGCAAAAAAATTAATGTTTTAAAATGACTCAATAGCGCCACCTCAAAAAAAACAAAATACATTACGGCAATGACAGACCTTTTTCATCGTAGACAAATCAAATTTGGTAGAACCATAGAACATGTCAAGACAAGTAAAAAAATTATATTATGACCCCACCCTAAACCCTACAGGGAGTCGGCCATTGTGGGCGGAACCCCTTTTTTTTGAAACTTTTAAGGTTCACGTTTGGATTTTTACGCCGTGGATGTACATTCAAGAAACTTGGAAATTGGTCCAAAATGAACTAGACCCATGTGGGATTGAAGGCGGGACTCATTTGGATTTTACTAAGTCATAAAATGTGGGCGTGGTCAGCAGCCTGCTAATAAAAAAAGCAATTTTTTTTAACTTTTAAAAAGCGCGTAACTCAAACATGCAGGGTCCTATTTCCCGGCATTAATATACGATTTTTCCAAATGTTGAAACTGAAAGCACAGACATACAATTTACATAAGTCAGATATTACATTGCTCCACAGCGCCCCCCTTGAACTTTGATTTTCATTTGGCCAATGGGGCCCGACTCGGAAAAAAGTGAACCTAAAAATCTGAAAACTCACATCAAAAAAAAGAACATGTCGGGACATGGCAAAAATTATATTATTATGGCCGCGCCTAAAATGTACAGGAAGTCGGCCATATTGGATCAAACCCGGTGATGACAAAAGCGCACACCCTCACATTCAGGACATCTCCTCGCACAGTTTCATCACAAACAACTTCAAATTGGGCAAAAACCCACTAAACCCCCATGTGAGATTAAAGATTATCAATTATATTTGAATATGACTTTGGGTGTGGTCATGGGGATTTTATACAAAATACAACATCGCAATTTTTGAATATTTCAATAAAATATTTCTCTTTCACACACATTTTGTGGTTGGAAAAAACGCTAATACAGCGTTTATGCACATTTGTGAGCTGAACACAATGATATGCAATCATGGCTTTTATCTCACAAAATGACTCTCTAGCGCCCCTCTTCAAGTTTCATTTTCAAAAATTCATAGAAGACAATCGATTTGTGCCACGTGGACTTGGTGACAAAATTCAGAGGGGCCTTATTTGTGATGGGCCACAATGTGAGAAAGTCACATGACTGTACTTTTTATAGTTTAGGAGAAAAAAATGGTTGAAAAATGAGTTTCCATTATAATTATTCTTCTTTATTAATTTGGTCCAGGCCCATTTTTGATCCCCTAAACATTAACCAAAAACTCACTTTTATTGGACCCAACCCAAAATTGAAGGTTGGTGAAAATTTGTTATTTTAAGTTTGTTAGCAAAAATATTCAAAAATGATACGCCTAGCGCCCCCTTACAACCCCCCCCATTCATTTTTTGGCAAAGTTTTTCAAAGACATGTAAATTTGGGACATCCACCCAACTTTCAATACTGAACAAAAAAGCCAATGACAACCATACCTCTATCTACAACTATTGTTACCGTGGTAACGTCATAAATCGTCATTGAAATGAATGGAGTTCAGAGGTAGTACTGGACTTTGTTGTCGACTAAATAGATGCTCTGCACTAATCCAACTATGACCTAAAACTTCAAGGTTGGTTGAAAAAATGTGTATTTTCATATGCAAAAAAAAAATCATAATGTTTCAAAAATGACTCAGCAGCGCCACCTCAAAAGTTCACAAAGTACATTACGTCAATGACAGACCTTTTTCATCGTAGACAGATGAAATTCAGTAGAACCATAGAACTTGTCAAGACAAGTAAAAAATGATATTATAACCCCACCCTAAACCCTACAGGAAGTCGGCCATTGTGGGCGGAAGCCCATTTTTTTGAATTTTAACTCTCACTCTTGGATTTTTTAAGCCATGGATTTTCATTAAAAAAAACTTGAAAATTTGACAAAGTGAACTAGACCCATGTGGGATTAAAACCCTCTCACTTACATTTTTCTAGTGATAAAATGTGGGTGTGGCCAACATGCGAATACAAAGGCGTTTTTTGAAGTATTAACAGATGCACCTAATCTGGGCGCCTCCTTGAAATTTTGAATGGGACCCAAAAATTTTTTTTTTTTTCAAAAACATTTGAAATTTGGCCTGGACATCCTTATCCCCATACTGAACAAAAAGCCAATGAAGACATACTCTATTTCCAACTGTGCAGGTGTGAAAATGTCATAAATGCTCTCATTGGAATGAATAGAGTAGTATTACTCAGTCGCTGATTTTGGTGGGAGGGGCGATGTAAGCGGGAACGAAAGGCGCAAACTCACTCGCCACGTTGGCGTGTACCCCGCGGTCGCAAGGGTGGCGAGGGCCTTTATCACTGCTTGCAGTTTTAATTAGGCCGAGCCGGAGACAAACGTCCCGGCGAGGGAACTCATTAAAACCACCGCGTCCGAAAAAGGGGGAAAATGGAAATGGCAAAAATCAAGTGGTTAACACGCCCCCGACATGCCAGTGAGTGGTGTCAAAAATTAGAACTCGCAAAGCTCTAATTGTCACCGAAAAACCGCGAAAAAAAATAACGTTAAGACGACTCGATAGCGCCACCTCAAACTTTGATTTCATTGGGCCTATGGGAGCCCGACTCGGAAAAAAGGCGTGACTGAAAAATCTGAGACTCGCACATAAAAAAAATAGAACATGTCGGGACATGACAAAAATGATATTATGCCCTGCCCTAAAATGTACAGGAAGTCGCCATACAGTGGATCCAACCCGGTGATGACAAAAGCGCACACCCTCACATTCAGGAATCTCCTCGCACCCCACATGTTTTCATCACAAACACTTCAAAATTTGGTCAAAACCACTAAACCCATGTGAGATTAAAGATCCTCAATTATATTTGAATATGACTTTGGGTGTGGTCATGGGGATTTTTCTACAAATACGTTAAACTTTTCTTGGAATGATCCCCCCCCTTCCAAAAAAATATTTTTTCTGTCACCATTTTTGGTTTGTTGGGAAAACGCTAATAACAGCGTTTATGCACATTTGTGAGCTGAACACAAACCTGATATGCAAATCAGGCTTATCTCACAATTGACTCTCTAGCGCCCTCTTCAAATTTCATTTTCAAAAATTCGTAGCAGACAAGTGATTTGTCGTGGACTTGTGAAAAAATTCACAGGGGCCTTATTTGTTATGGGGCACAATGTGAGAAAGTCACATGACTGTAGCTTTTATGGTTTAGGAGAAAAAAAAGGGGAAAAAATGAGTTTCCATTATTATTATTATTTTATTATTATTATTATTATTATTTTGGTTGCCAAATTGACGCCATTTTTGACCCCCTAAACGTATAAAAAAAAGTCTATTTTATTGGACCCAAAATTCAAGGTTGGTGAAAAAATTAATTATTTTTATGGCAAAAAAATTAATGTATCAAAATGACTCAACAGCGCCACCCAAAAATCAAAAAACATTACGGGCAATGACAGGCCTTTTTCATCGTAGACAAAATGAAATTTGGTAGAATCCCATAGAACATGTCAAGACAAGTAAAAAATTCTATTATGACCCCACCCTAAACCCTACAGGAAGTCGGCCATTGTGGGCGGAACCCATTTTTTTGAAATTTTAACTCTCACGTTTGGATTTTTACGCTGTGGATTTTATTCAGGAAACTTGGAAATTGGTGAAATGAACTAGACCCATGTGGGAACTTCCAGTCTCCTACCTGGATTTTTCTACGTCATAAATTGTGTGCGTGAACCATCTGCTCAAAAAAAAAGCTCTTTTTAAAGTATAAATCGTGTACGTACTCAAACATGCAGTGTCCTATTTTTCCCGGCATTAATATACATTTGTTCAAAATCTTGATCTGAGTGCATACTTACAAATTTACATTAGGTTTAGACATTACATTGCCACACAGCGCCCCCTTGAACTTTTGAATGGGACCCAAAAAAAATTACTTTGTCATCAAACATTTGAAAATTTGGACAGGGACCAATGTGGCTTGACATACTGAACAAAAAAGCCAATGAGAAACATACCTCTATTTGTAACTATGTTACCGTGGTACCGGTAACCGTCAAATGGTCAGAAATGTCTCATTGAAAATGAATGGGGTTCAGAGTACTGGACTTTGTTGTCGACTAAATAGATGCTCTGCACTAATCAAACTATGACCCAAAATTCAAGATTGGTGAACACAATGTGTAATTTGATGTGCACAAAAAAAAAATTAATGTTTCAAAATGACTCAGTAGCGCCACCTCAAAGTTCAAAATACATTACGGCAATGAGAGACCTTTTTCATGGTAGACAAATGAAATTTGGTAGAAACATAGAACATGTCAAGACAAGTAAAAAATTATGATTATGACCCCACCCTAAACCCGACAGGAAGTCGGCCATTGTGGGCGGAACCCCATTTTTTCAAATTTTAACTCTCACGTTTTGGGATTTTTCCGCCATGGATTTTCATCAACAAACTTGCAAATTGGGCAAATTGAACTAGACCCATGTGGGATTAAAGACGAGTCACTTGGATTTTCTAAGTCATAAATTGTGGGTGTGGCCAGCCTGCCTAAGAAAAAAGCCATTTTTTGAAGTGTAAATCTGCGTACAGTAACTCAAACATGCAGGGTTCTATTTCACGCATTAATATCCGATTTGTCAAATCTTGAGTCTGAATGCATAGGACCATACAATTAAAAAACTTAAACATTAATGGCTCACAGCGCCCCTTTTGAAAATTTGAATGGGACACAAAAAATTTTTACTTTTTCAAACACCGTTTGCAAAGTTGGCATGGATACCCTATCACCATACTGAAAAAAAAACGCATGCGAACATACTCACTGATTTGCAACTGTTTGACGTGGTAACGTCATAAATGTCTATTGAAATGACCACTGGGGTTCAGAGTACTGGACTTTGTTGTCGACTAAATAGATGCTCTGCACTAATCCAACTATGACCCAAATGTTCAAAGCGCGCTGGTGAAAAAAAATTGTGTGTGTTATGATGTGAAACAAAAAATTAATGGTTCAAAATGACTCAATAGCGCCACCTCAAAGTTCAAAATACATTACGGCAATGAGAGACCTTTCATCGTATGACAAATGAAATTGGGTAGAACCATTAGAACATGTCAAGACAAGTAAAAAATTATATTATGACCCACCACTAAAACCCTACAGGAAGAGTCGGCCATGTGGGCGGAACCCCATTTTTTTTGGAAATTAGTTTAACTGTCACGTTTGGATTTTTTACGCTAGGATTTCATTCAAAACAAACTGAAAAATGGTCAAAATAAACTAGCCCATGGGGGAGGAAAGGCCAACTCACTTGGACTTTTTTTAAGTCATAAATGTGGGCTGCGTGGTCAGCCTGCCAAGAAAAAAGCAGTTTTTGAAGTAGTTTAAATGGTACGTAACCTCAAACATGCAGTGTCTTATTTCCCGGAGACTGGATAATATACATTTTGTTCACGTAAATGTTAAACTGAACGTAACGACATACAGGTTTACATAGATCGAACCCTCGACGTTCCATGCTCCACAGCGCCCCTTGAACTTTTGAATTGGACTGAAAAAAAATTACTTTTGTCATAAACATTTGAAATTTGGCATGGACCATCCTGCCTTGAATACTGAAAAAAAAAAGCCAATGAGAACATACTCTATTTGCAACCATGTTACCATGGGTAACGTCATAAAGTCGTCATTGAAATGAATGGGTTCAGAGTACTGGACTTTTGGAGACAAAAGAGGCTCTGCACTAATCCAACTATGACCTAAAAATTCAAAGTTGCAAAAAAATATATACATTTAATGTGAACAAAAAATAATGAAGACATAAGTCTACTCAATAGTGCCACCTCAAAGTCATAAATACATTCATTGGAATGAATGGACCTTTTTCACTCAGTAGACAAATGAAATTGGGGGGACAACGATAGTACATCTCGAGACAAGTAAAAAAGATTTATGCCCCACCCTAAACCCTAAGGAGTCGGCATTGTGGTCGCAAGGGGTGGCGATTTTTTTGAAAATTTAAAACTCAACGTTTGGATTTTTATGCGCCCTGGATTTTCATTCAACATCCATTTTGCAAATCCGAGGGCAAACTAAAACTAAACCCATGTTGGGATAGAAGTCAACTACTTGGATTTTAATCAAGTGGTAAAATGTGAGTGTGGTCCAGTCTGCAAATGAACAAGTATTTTTTGAAGTATTTCATTGCATGTCACTCACATGCAGTGGACGTATTTACCGGCATTAAGATACATTTTTGGTATCAAAATTCATGTGAATGAACGACATAGCATAGACATGCAATTTAATAGGACAAATTACATTGCTCCACAGCTGAGCCCCTGGCAATTTTGGAATGGGACCCAATTTTCTGAATTTTAACTTTTTCAAAAAATTAGAAATTTGGCATGGAGTTCCTCTCCCCATTACTGAACAAAAAATAGCTAAATGGACAACAGTAACTCTATTTGCAAGTGTGGTGCCATGACAACGAACCGACCGATTTTCATTGACATCTCATGGGTTGTGGTTTAACACTGCCGACCTGAAAAAATTTTTGACAGATTTGACATGCCAAATTGAAATGCGCTACCCAAAGGACATTCAACTACGAACAAAAAAGCCATTGAAGACATACCTCTTATTTCCAACCGTGGCAGGTGTTTGTAAACATGTTTATAACGCAATCATTGGAATTGAAGTCAGATAGTATACTCAGTCCCCCTTATTTGTTGGGGAGGGGGATGTAAGTGGGAATAACATTGGGAGATGAACACAGTGAGAGGCCAATAATGGCTTTTGGGCACGACCTGGGACGCGAATCTTGAAATAGCCGGACAAAAAAGTACAAGTCAATGGAGAGGCGGACGAGAGGTGAAAAAAAAATCACGGGGCAACTTAGTTGTGAAATTCCGCGGTGGCGTGTAAATGTCATAGGACTGTGCAAGGGTGGTTAGCGAGAAAAATAATGGGTAGCTTCAGTTTAATTATTATTGTACAGTATTATCGGATTAGTCTGTATTGAGTTGCCGCTTGGACGCAATTTTTGACCCACTGAAACGTAAAATAAAACTCAATTATTGGCCAAAAATTCAAGGGTGGGGATGAAAAGTAATTATTTTATGTGATAAAAAAAGTAATGTATTCAAAGACATCAGATAGCGCCACCTCAAAAACATCCAAAAACATTACGGATTAATGACAGACCTTTTCATCGGTAGACAAAGAACATTTGGTAGAACCATAGAAACATGTCAAGACAAGTAAAAATTATATTATGACCCACCCTAAACCCTACAGGAAGTCGGCCATTGTGGGCGGAACCCCATTTTTTTTGAAATTTTAAATCTCACGTTTGGATTTTTACGCTGTGGATTTTCATTCAGGACAAACTGGCAAATTGGTGAAAAATGAAACTAGACCCATGTGGTATTACAGTCGCCTACCTTGGATTTTTTTCTAAGTCATAAATTGTGTGTGGCAGCCAGCCTGCCCCAAAAAAAAAGCTCTTTTTTCAAGTATAAATAGCCACCGTAACTCAAACAGGCATGTGTCCTATTTCCGGCATTACTATACAATTTTGTTCAAAAATCTTGATCTGAGTGAATACATATACAATTTACATAGGTTAGACATTACATTGCTCCACAGCGCCCCCATGAAAATTTGAATGGGGACCAAAAAAATTACTTGTCCCCCAAAACATTGAAATTTGACTATGGACATGGTGGCTTGACATACTGAACAAAAAAGCCAATGAGAACATAACTCTATTTGTAACGACTATGTTAAATACGTGGTAACCCCCGTGAGAAATGGTCAGATCAAATGTCACATCATTCAGTACGAACAAAAAAGCCATGGGGTTCAGAGTATGGGACTTTGTTACATCGACTAAAGGGGTAGATGGACTCTGCCTAATCCAACTATGACCTTGAAATTCAAAGGTTGGTGAAAAAAAGGTGTTTTGACTGTGGAAAAAAATTAATGTTCAAAATGCACTCAGTAGAGCCACCTCAAAGTTCAAAATACATTACGGCAAGGAGAGACCTTTTTCATCGTAGACAAATGAATTTGGGGGAACCATAGAACATTGTCAAGACAAGTAAAAAATTATATTAGGGACCCAACCCTAAAAACATAAAGGAAGTCGGCCATTGTGGGCGGAAAACACCATTTTTTTTGCAATTTTAACTCTCACGTTTGGATTTTACGCCAAGGATTTCATTCAACAAACTTTGCAAAATTGGTAAAAATGAACTAGACAAATGTGGGATTAAAGTCGAGTCACTTGGAGTTTTCTACGTAATAAAATGTGGATGTGGGCCAACCTGCCAGGGGAAAAACGCAATGTTTTTGAAGGATTACATCGTTACGTGAACTAAAACATGAAGTGGTCTATTTGTCCCGGAAGTAATAGACGATTTGTTCAAAATATTGTATCTGAGTGCATAAATATACAATTTACATTTTTACACATGATAAGGCTCAACAGCGACCCATCTTTGAAAATTTGAATGGGACCAAAAAAATTTTTACTTTTGAAAAAAAATTTGAAATTTGGCTATGGGACATCAATATCCGATAAGGAACAAAAAAGGCAAAGAGAACATAACCTCGGATTTTAAACTATGGTACCGTGGTAATGTCCTAAAGTGTGTCATTGAAATGAATGGGGTTCCAGATAACTGGACGTTGTTGGCATGTCGACCTAAATAGATGCTTCTGCACTAATCCAATGTGAACAAAAATTAAAGGGTGGTGAAAAATTTGTTATTTTGATGTGGAAAAAAATTAAAGTTGCAAAATGACTAATAGCGCCACCTCAATGTCAAAAATACATTACGCGACAATGACAGACCTTTTCATCGTTAGACAAATGAAATTGGTAGAACCCAGAAACAGGTCAAGAAAAGTAAAAAATATATTATGAACTAAACCCTAAACCCTCACAGGAAGTCGGCCATTGTTGGGGCGGGAAACCACCTTTTTTTTTGAAATTGTAAACTCTACACAGTTTGGATTTTTTTACCATGGATTTGCAGTCACCAAATTTGCAAATTGGTCAAAATGTACTAGACCCATGTGGATTTTAAAGGCGAATAACTCAGGGATTTTTCTAAGTCATGAAAATGTGGTGTGGGCCAACACTGCAAAAGAACAACGGTGTTATTGTTTTCTAAGTATATACTGGAAGCTAACTCAAACATGCAGTGTCCTGTTTGACAGCGAAGTAATATACAATTTTGGTCACATGTTTCTCTGAAATGTAATGTGTATACAGTTAATAGTGAGACAATCCAGGCTCCAAAGCGCCCCCTTGACATTTTGAATGGGACCCCAAAAATTGTACTTTTGTACAAAAACATTTTGAAATGTTGGCAGGGTACACACTTATCACCCATACTGACCAAAAAAGCGAATGAGAACATAACTATATGGGTAAGATGTGTGGCCATGGCAGACGACGATGATTTCTCATTGAAAGACATGGGGTTTTTGCTTACAGGAATGGCACAAACATTTCTTACTCACCACATCAGTGAATATTGGTACACATACCAATACATGAGGATGAACAAAAAAGGTAAAATGAAGACCGGCGTCTACTTCCGAACCGTGCAGGTGTGCAAAATGTGAATAAAGGTACATTGGAATGAATGGAGCAGTAGTATATGAAGTAGCTGTTTTGTGGTTGGGAGAGCGGACGATGTAAGAGGGAACGAGAGGCGCGAACTCCGCGGTGGCGAGTACCCCGCGGTACGCCAAGGTGGCGAGGGCCTTTATAACTGCTTGCAGTTTTTAATTAATTATATCTTATTATATTTTTAGGCGAAGTGAAGCAATTTTTGACCCCTGAACGGTAAAGAAAACGCAATTTCATTGGCAACCAAAAATTCAAGGTTGGTGAAAAATTAATTATTTTTATGGGGAAAAAAATTAACGTATCAAAATGATCTCACAAGCGCCAACCTCAAAAAACAAAAAAACATTACGGCAATGACAGGCTTTTTCATCGTAGACAAATGAAATTGGTAGAACTCATAGAAACATGTCATAGACACCCCCCCCCCCCCCCCCCCCCCAAGTAAAATTATATTATGACCCCACCTAAACACTACAGGAAGTCGGCCATTGTGGGCGAGAACCCATTTTTTGGAAATTTTAACTCTCCCGTTGGAATGTTTACGCTGTGGATTTTTATTCATGGAAACTTGCAAATTGGTGAAAAGGAACTAGACCAATGGGGGATTCCAGTCTCCTACCATGGATTTTTCTACGTCATAAAGTGTGGGTTTGTGGCCAGCCTGGCAAAAAAAAAGCTCTTTTTTAATAGTATTACATCGTACGTAACTCAAACATGCAGTGTCCTATTTCCCGCATTAATAGACATTTTTGTTCAAAATCTTGTGGTGGGCTCATATACAATTTTACATAGGTTAGACATTACATGGATCCACAGCGCCCCCTTTGAACTTTTGAATGGGACCAAAAAAAATTACTTGTCATAAACATTTGAAAAATTTGACAGGGACATGTGGCTTGACATACTGAACAAAAAAGCCAATGAGAACATTACCTCTATTTGTAACTATGTTACCGTGGTAACGTGGAAATGGTCAGAAAATGTGTCATTGAAATGAATGGGGTCAGAGTACTGGACCTTGTTGTCGACCTAAATAGATGCTCGGTGCCACTAATCCAACTATGACCCAAAATTCAAGGTTGCTGAACAAAATACTGTGGATTCATCTTCATGCTGTGCAAAAAAATTAATGTTTTTCAAAAAATGACTCAGTAGCGCGCAACTCAAAGTTCAAAATACATTACGGCAATGAGAGACCTTTTTCATCGTAGACAAATGAAAATTTGGTAGAACATAGAACATGTCAAGACAAGTAAAAAATTGTATTATGACCCCACCCTAAACCCTACAGGAAGCGGCCATTGTGGGCGGAACCCCACTTTTTTTCAAATTTTAACTTCTATTTCACGTTTGGATTTTTACGCCATGGATTTTTCATTCAACAAAACTTGCAAATTGGTCAAATTGAACTAGACCAATGTGTTGGGATTAAAGGACGAGTCACTTGATTTTTCTAAGTCATAAATGTGGGTTGTGCCCAGCCTGCCAAGAAAAAAGCATTTTTTGAAGTACTAAATCGTACGTAACTCAAACATTGCAGTGTTCTATTCCCGGCATTAATATACGATTTGTTAAAAAAATGTTACTGAATGCATGGACATACAATTAAAAATTTAAGACCATTATATTGCCTCCACAGCGCCCCCTTGAAACTTGTGAATGCGGACCAAAACAATTTACTTTTCAAAAACATTTGAAATTTGGCATGTTGGCATCTGCCTTGACATACTCACTTACTAGCCAAATGATGAACAAAAAATCAATGAGAAACATACCTCTATTGGCAACTGCATGTTACCGTGGTAACGTCAATAAATGTGTCATTGAAATTGAATGGGGTGTCCAGAGTACTGGACTTTGTGTGTCGACTAAATAGCATGCTCTGCACTCATCCAACTATGACCTCAAATGTCAAGGTTGGTGAAAAAATGGTGGTTTGATGTGGAAAAAATTAATGTTTCAAAAATGACTCAATAGCGGCACCTCAAAGTGCAAAATACATTACGGCAATGAAGACCTTTTTCATCGTAGACAAAGGAAATTTGGTAGAACCATTAGAAAATGTCAAGACAAGTAAAAAATTATATTATGCCCCACACCCTAACCCTACAGAAGTTGCCCTTGTGGGCGGAACCCCATTTTTTTGAAATTGTAACTATCCCGTTTGGATTTTTAACCATGTGATTTTCATTCAACAACTTGAAAAGTTGAACCAAAATGAACTAGGCCCATGTGGGCGTTGAAAGCCGACTCACTTGGCTTTTTCTATGTCATAAAATTTGGGTGTGGGCAACATGCAAAGAGGAAAAACTGGTGTTTTTTCAAGTATTAAATTGCCCACCTAAATCAAAACATGCAGTGTCTGTGTTAACCGATTAATATACATTTTGGTCACAATATTCCATCCTGACTGTCATGATGTACAGTGTACATCGATGAGGACAATCCATTGCTCCACAGCGCCCCCCCCTGGAAATTGGAATGGGACTAAAAAATTTGTACTTTGTCAAAAACATTTGAAATTTCACATGGACATCCTATCTCCATACTGAACCAAAAAGCAAGAGAACAACCTTAGTTGCCAAGTGTGTTGCCATGGCAACGACCAACATTTCTCATTGAATACATGGGTTTTGTTAAGGGGTGAAAAAAGAACTTTATGTCATAGACCCTCGAAATTTGGTCACCATATTCCACTCATCATAATGACAAACAAAAAAAAAAAGCCAATGAAAGACATACTATATTTCGAACGTGCAGGTGGAAATATCATAAATGCTCCATTGGAAGAATGGCCGTAGGTAATACTCAGTCGATGTTTTTGGGGAGGGGCGGTATAAGCTGGGAACGAGAAGCGCGAACTCCACGGGCGCGGGGGGGTGAAACCACCGCGGTCAGCAAGGGTGTCGCGAGGGCCTTTATCACTGCTTGCAGTTGTAA
>JAIEZT010000763.1:0-32546 GCA_019594935.1 Periophthalmus modestus | reverse complement strand
CTGCCTTATAATCTACCAGCAGGGAGGGGCTAACTTCTCTGAAAGGACACCAGCCACTACCCGATAAATGAAGTCCAGACGAATAAACCGTCTGTTCGGCAACGCAACCCGCGAAAGTGTACGCTCAGGTGGCAGGGTAATAACACCAGAGCAGACCCACCAGGCTGTAAACTGAACGTACTGGAAAGGTATATGGGAGAAGGAGTGCATCACATAACAGCGTGTCACAGTGGCTGGTGGCTATCAGATAATACCACAGCAACCTCCCTGAACAGAATCCTCCAGTCACCATCACAGTGGCAGACATCCCGGGAAGAGTCTCAGGTATGAAGAACTTAAGACCCGCACCAGCCCTGAACTGATCCAACGCCTTACTGGCTAAAGAAGCCTCACTGCTCTCCATGAGCTCCTGGCACACAAATGAACCAGCTGCTAATGATGGGACTCACCCTGAATGGCTAAACTAAGGGCGTACGATCCTGATCCAGAAGGATCCCTCAAAGGGTAACAGTTTCCATCCAACTATCGTGCCAATAACCTGTCTCTCCACAACATGGAAGCTCATGTCAGGCATCATCCGCGGCTAAGATAAGTGGGCACATTGACCACATACATGAGCACAGCACAGAAGGGCATCAGCAAAGACACCAGGGTAGCCAAACACCAGCTCCTGGTCGACCGAACAGTCTCCCAAGACTGCAGAACCCAGAAGACCCAACCTGTGCACTGCCTGGATTGATTACAAGAAAGCCTACGACTCATGCCACAGACATGGATCACTGAATGTCTGGAGCTGTACAACATCAACAGGACTCTAATAGCCTTCATTGCAAACTTAATGAGGTTGTGGAAAAACCACCCTTGAGGCCAATGGCAAGCCACTTGCACAAGTGACCATCAATTGTGGCATATACCAAGGAGATGCACTGTCCCCCCACTGCTGTTCTGCATAGGTCTGAACTACCCTCAGCCAAATCATCAACAACACTGGCTATGGATACCGACTCAGGAATGGGGCCACCGTCAGTCACCTCCTCTACATGGATGACATCAAGCTGTACGCTAAGAATGAGCGAGACATCGACTCACTGATCCACACCACTAGGATCTACAGCACAGACATTGGAATGTCATTCGGGGCTAGAGAAGTGTAGCCGGATGGTGACAAAGAGAGGGAAGGTAGTCCACACAGAGGGGTCCTCACTCCCAGAAGGGACAATAGCAGACGTTGAGGACAGTTACAAGTACCCTTGGTATCCCACAAGCAAATGGCAACAAGAGGAAACAAGGAAGCAGCCCCGGCCAAATACCTCAGACGAGTAAGGGCAAGTCCTAAGGATCAGCTCAATGGCAAAAATAAGACCAGGCAATAAACAGCTACACCCTGCCAGTAATCAGATACCAGCAGGAATCATAAGCTGGCCAAAGGAGGAGATACAGACCACAGATGTTAAGACACAAAAGCTCCTGACCATGTTATGTTTCCATCCCAAATCCAGCACCCTGAGAACTGTACGCGAGCCGTAAGGAAGGAGGCCGAGGACTAGTGAGTGTGAGAGCCACAGTCCAGGATGAAAAACATCCAAGATCCACAAGTACAATCCAGGATAAGGCCCCAACAGATGACGTGCTCAGCGAATGTCTCAGACAGGGGAGTGCAGAGGAAGAGGAGCTGGAGGAACCATCATGGAGGACAAGCCCCTGCATGGGATGTACCACCGGAACATAAACTGAAGTGGCTGATATCAAGAAATCCTACCAATGGCTTGAGAAGCTGGACTGAAGGACAGCACAGAGGCACTCATCCTGGCTGCACAGGAGCAGGCCTTGAGCACAAGAGCGATAGAGGCCCAGATCTACCACACCAGACAAGACCCAAGGTGTAGGCTGTGCAAAGAGGCCTCCTGAGACATCCAGCACATAACTGCAGGGTGTAAGATGCTGCAGGGAAAGCAAACATGGAGCGGCATAACCAAGTGGCGGGCATAGTGTACAGAAACATCTGTGCAGAGTACGGGACTGGAAACCCCCAGGTCAAGTGGAAAAACACCTCCAAAGGTCGTGAAAATGATCGAGCCAAGATCCTGTGGGACTTCCAGATACAGACTGACAGAATGGTGATGATGAACCAACCGGACATAGTGGTGGTGGATAAAACATCAGATCAAAGCCGTTGTGGTGGACATGGCAGTACCAAGCGATGGGAACATCAGGAAAAGGAACATTACACTCACCCGAGGATTATTATGAACACCAACTAATACGGTGTTTGACTCCCTTTCTCCTTCAAAACTGCCTTAATTCTACGTGGCATTGATTCAACAAGGTGCTGAATCATTCTTTAGAAATGTTGGCCCATATTGATCGGAGCATCTTGCAGTTGATGGAGATTTGTGGGATGCACATCCAGGGCATGAAGCTCCCGTTCCACCACATCCCAAAGATGCTCTATCGGGTTGAGATCTGGTGACTGTGGGGCCATTGTAGTACGTGAACTCATTGTCATGTTCAAGAAACACCAATTTGAAATGATTCGAGCTTTATGACATGGTGCATTATCCTGCTGGAAGTAGCCATCAGAGGATGGTACATGGGTCATGAAGGTCTGGACATGGTCATGAAGAAACAAGTTTTCAGGTAGCCCGTGGCATTTAAACGATGCCCAATTGGCACTAAGGGACCTAAAGTGTTCCAAGAAACATCCCCCACACCATTACACCACCACCACCACCAGCCTGCACAGTGTAACGAGGCATGATGGATCCATGTTCTCATTCTGTTTTACCGCCAAATTCTGACTCTACCATTTGAATGTCTCAACAGAAATCGAGACTCATCAGACCAGGCAACACATTTTTCCAGTCTTCAAACTATCCAATTTTGGTGAGCTTGTGCAAATTGTAGCCTCTTTTTCCTGTTTGTAGTGGAGATGAGTGGTACCCGGTGGGGTCTTCTGCTGTTGTAGCCCATCCGCCTCAAGGTTGTGCGTGTTGTGGCTTCAGAAATGCTTTGCTGCTTCCTCGGTTGTACGAGTGGTTATTTCAGTCAAAGTTGCTCTTCTATCAGCTTGAATCACTCGGCCCATTCTCCTCTGACCTCTAGCATCAACAAGGCGTTTTCCCCCACAGGACTGCCACATACTGGATGTTTTTCCCTTTTCACACCATTCTTTGTAAACCCTAGAAATGATTGTGCATGAAAATCCCAGTAACTGAGCAGATTGTGAAATACTCAGACCGGCCCGTCTGGCACCAATAATCATGCCACGCTCAAAATTGCTTAAACCACCTTTCTTTCCCATTCTGACATTCAGTTTGGAGTTCAGGAGATTGTCTTGACCAGGACCACACCCCTAAATGCATTGAAGCAACTGCCATGTGATTGGTTGATTAGAGAATTGCATTAAGGAGAAATTGAACAGGTGTATCTAATAATCCTTTAGGTGAGTGTATAACATGAATCATGATATAACATGTGTGTAATTAATGGGAATTTAAAACTATTTAAACAGAGAAATGCTAATATGACAGAGAAATGCTAATATGACATTTACCTTAATTAATTAAGACATTAATACCTCCTCAAATATTGCCTGGGATCCAGAACACACTTCAATACTTTACAAAGATGTGGGTCTGGTCACGGGTGAATCACATTGTTTTCAATGGGTGTGATTGACAGGTGGATTAGCCAATTAGAGACAGGCATAGTTTCATCCCGGTCAGAAAAAAAAGATTTAACAAAAAACATGGTGGATTTCTGCAGAATCCCTGAGCGAAGCATTAAACTCTTAATCTGAGGTGGAATAATTTTGATTTTATTTTAAAATCACAGGTGACCAATGAGCTCCAGAAAGTCCCTCAAACTGATGAGTCATTAACTTTTCACTTTTATTAAGACAAATATAAAAAATGTATTTGCACCAAACCGTTATTATTCACTGCAAATATAAAAAGCAGAGTATGATGTTGAGTCCACAGAGTTAGTGTTTTTACCTAACTTCACCTTTGTGTTTGTGATTTTGTCTGTGAGATGAGAACAAACCCACTGCAAATATTGTGAAATACAGAAGTTGGGACCAGTCACTAAGAGGAAGTCACTGTTACTCCACTTACTCTAACTCAGAGGAGCTGTAGACTCAAGTCTGTTCTAGTCGTATATTTAAGATTAGCATAATTTTGCAAACATTTATATATATATTATATATATATATATATAATATATATATATATTTATTGTTGCAGATTCTATGATTTGGAAATATGTTTCTTCACATGGTCCTAATCTTACTGCTGTGTTCAGGTGAGTTCAGATTGTTTTAATATTGTTAAAATATGTTAATGTAAGAACAAAGTGGAGCCCTCTTCACCTCACAATAATTTAGATTTATACTGTAAGAATAAACATGAATGATACATGGTGAACACCTGTGTGTACTCTGCATTTTCTGTTACTGTCATTTTAACCCTGAGCATGTTTTACAGGAGCTGACTGTTGTGGTAAAACAAATGATTTGTCCATTAAAACTCCAAGTCCAATGGAGGCTCTGAGTGGCTCCTGTTTGTGGATCCCATGCACTTATAAAGTTATTAAAAAAAGGGAAGACATAAACACTGCAGACCCTGTCACTGGGATTTGGTTTAAAAGGTGGCACAAAACTGGAAAAAAGTATTTTGTTTTCAAAAACTGGAGACCCCAGTAAGTCTTATCCCATGAATTTCACTGGGAACCTGAAAAACAAAAACTGCACCACAATGTTTTATAATTTAAGAAAAAGCCACAATTTACAAATATTACTTCAGAGTAGAGAACAGTGGTTTTAAGGCCACAGCGTTTTGTGACTCTCTTCAAATAACACTCAGAGGTAAGACACTTTTAATTTTTATTCAAGGCTTAATTATGAAAAAAGATGCAATAAAACCTTCTTGATGTTGATAGATTGACTAATTTATTGCAATAGAGAAAAAAGTTAGTTTTATCCTTGAAGTCTGTGTTATCATCGATCTGTAACATTCTCCTGAGGGAAAAAGATCAAATATGTTTTTATTTTATTTACAGTACATGATTTACAAAGGGATAGTTTCTGTAAAACCCAAGACCATTTGAACAGGCTACTGTCTGAATTTTAATTCAAATCAAACTTTTATTCTTATATTCTTGTATATCTTTTAGGATTTACATTCAATCAGCTCCAGTGTTTTTTTTATACAGTTTCATCTCTGAATAGCAGTTTTGTTTTACAGTCAAACAGTATTTTTTGTTGACACAGGTTTATATTCAAAGGGACAAACTGCTTTTTACCACATTAGTTTTTGTCATCAGGTTCTAACATACACCTGTTATAAACAAGTTTGAATGTTTGAATGACATTTTCACTCTACTTCTCTGCACAGTAAATAGCCTCCACTCCCATCTGACCAGCATCAGCTTAGGTCTTGGTTTATTGCCTTTTTTTAGATTGTAATGTTCTCCCCAAACGTTTTGACTCTTCTCAGACTCTCCCTGGAGCCCCACAATAGAAGTCTCTGGTAAACAGACAGAGACAGAGGTGGTGACTATAACCTGCTCAGCTGTCACTCCCTGTCCACACGCCCCCTCCTCAGCTCACATGGGACCTCCACCAAGGGCACTGCCCACATCACAGAGACCAACGCAGACGGGACATTTAGCACTAAAATCACACAGAACATCACTCTGACACAGACGCCCATGATGGACTAATGATAAAGTGTAATGCAGAGTATCCTGTGAGTGGAGGAGTCAAAATGGCCGACAGTGACGTGACTCTCAGTGTCTCATGTGAGTGAAACACTGATGGATTCAGTCTGTTCTGGTGAATAAGTTTTTGACATCCACTCTCTCTATTAAAGTTCCCTGTGTGTCTCAGATGGTCCTAAAAAACACCTCAGTGGAGGTCAGTCCGTCCGGTTCACTGTCAGCAGGTCAGTCAGTGACGCTGAGCTGCTCCAGCAGAGCCAAGCCTCCTGTCCACCACTTCACCTGGTTCAGACACAGCTCACAGGGACCAGCCAAAGTCGGCCAGGGACACACGTACAGCTTCAACATCTGTGAAGGACGAGACTATTACTGTGTGGCCTCAAATACACTCGGCAATGGGACCTCTCCAGACATGACACTGCAAATAACTGGTAGGTTTTCTGTGGCAGAGGTTTATCACCTTTGAACTGAAAGGGCCAAAATCTGGTAAAGTTTTAGCATCTTACTGAACACATCCATCACTGCACTGAGGCAGCACCATCAAGCATGTGCTGCCCTTTAACCAACAGAAAATAGAGTCTGTGCATTACACACAGAGGCAGAAATGAACAGGGCTAAAACTCGTCTGTGAATCTAAACTGACTTTTAATGAGACTTTTCCATAAAGCAAAGATCTATCTGTGTGATTCATGTTTCAAATACAGGAGTCTGGGGCTGTTAACATGGGGACAACAGAGAGGGGCTCCTGTATTTGACTGTCCAGTCACTAAGTACTTAATAGTAGTAGGACACTGTTCAATACACCTATAAACACCAATGTATTTCTGTAACAAATACCTTAATTTATCTGGGCCTGGAACTAGCATAAAGGTACACAGTGACCTTTGACCTTTCACCTGTTTTAGTTTTTTGTTTCTCTCTCAGCTGCTCCTGGGGTCCCGTCCATAGACGTCTCTGGTAAACAGACAGAGACAGAGGTGGTGACTATAACCTGCTCAGCTGTCACTCCCTGTCCACACGCCCCTCCTCAGCTCACATGGGACCTCCACCAAGGCACTGCCCACATCACAGAGACCAACGGGACATTTAGCACTAAAATCACACAGAACATCACTCTGACAGACGCCCATGATGGACTAATGATAAAGTGTAATGCAGAGTATCCTGTGAGTGGAGGAGTCAAAACAACAGAAGATACCATCACTCTCAATGTTACATGTAAGTCTAATATTTAGTGTTGCTATAGCAACTGCTGAGACAGGATGGAGTTTGTTTGAGTTTAAATTTAAAGAGGCGCTGCAGGATGGTCTGGGGGTTGGGTCACACCTGCATGTTCACATTTCACAGGACAGATAAATGGTCTGCAGTTATTTCTAAAGCATTTCATTGTCTGTTTATCAGGAAGTGTGCAGTTAGCATGCTAATTGTTGCTAAGTTTACCATCATGATAAATTCTTTTCTTGCCTCTGAAAATTGTGAAAAGTATTTATAAACTCATCACAGTGAATAATTAGGATGGTCAGAATGAATAAGGTAAGTGAGGAATAACTTTGGACCAATGCCAAGCCTTTAAAATGAACTAGTTCTGTTTTTCATTTTCTTAAATCTGGTACAATGCCTTTAACAACATTATTTTAGTAATGTAATCCACTACAACATGTTTTATATGATGTTATTAGTAGTCACTTGTAATGTTAATATATCCACCAACCCCGTGTGTCTCAGATGGTCCTAAAGACACCTCAGTGGAGGTCAGTCCGTCCGGTTCACTGTCAGCAGGTCAGTCAGTGACGCTGAGCTGCTCCAGCAGAGCCAAGCCTCCTGTCCACCACTTCACCTGGTTCAGACACAGCTCACAGGGACCAGCCAAAGTCGGCCAGGGACACACGTACAGCTTCAACTTCACTGAAGAGGGACAGTACTATTGTGTGGCCTCAAATACACTTGGAAATGAATCATCTCCAGACATTACACTGAGTATAGCAGGTATGTTACTCTAAAGTGCAGTATTGTAATCACTGGCAACTGCTTTAAACTCACCAAGGCATTCTCAAAGTTTATATTACATGAGAGAAAAAATGTTAACTAAAACCAACGTTGGAATTAATATGTGACTCAAAAATGAATGTGCAGTGCTGTAGTGCACAGTGACATAAAAGAACATATATGATATCGGCACATATGTCGACCATCTCCAAAGTTGTGCCACCATTTAAGAGGCAGTGATTCTAGTGTTTCTGTCCTGAATTCAAAGAGTTTTCACATGTGATCACAGTGAACAAGAGGGGGCCCTAAACACATACTTGTGGGTCTCATGTGCATTTTCATAATGACACTCTGGAACTTGACACTGCAATATTTGTCTAATTCTGTCCCTGTTTTATAAGGAACAAGCTCTTTTAACGATGGTCTGCTATGGAAGATCATTCTTGGAGCAGTTGTTGGAGTTCTGTTGTTCATCTGCTTGTGTCTGTTTGTCTGGTGAGTAACTTTATAAGAATAATTAGTTGTTTACAGTTTTCTGTTTGTAAAGGATTAGTGTGATGTGAGATCCGGGTCTGAGGCGCATCAGCTGATTTAAAACAATAGACAACGGACATTTCCTCTTTTTTAGTCACAGCACATTTGGATTACAAATGTTTAATGCTAAAATGGTTATAAGTGTGACAGAAAGTGTACAAGGCTGAAGAAGCTAGACTATGCCTCTGAACTAGTGATGGTCTAAACGAGTCGAGGCACCGATACACACATCATGCGCTGAAAGCGATGCCTCAGCCGAGCTGTGTCACTGAGCGTATCGCTTTAAGAAAAGTCATGTGACCGACACAGTGACTGTGTCGTATTGTATCACATTGTGTCACGTGTCGTTGAGGCTCCAGTTCTACTTCAGGATCCAGAACAGATCGAGTCACTTGTTGCTACGACGCCGTTCGTCACTATGGACCCTCCAAGAAAGAGAAAGTTATTTCCGTGTGGATCATTTTGATCTCATAACACCTGATCAGGTCATTTGTTCCATTCCCGTTTCCACGGCAGACAAAATATTTTATATATATTTTTATGAGCCACAGATGAAATGTCGTCAACGCTCAGCGGAGTTGTCCTAAGCAACCGGAACATCATCAATGCTCCGGCATCATAGAGCTCAGCATGAAAGAACCAAATACACCAGAGTGCACTGGTGGATTAGTATTTTGTGATTAGTCACTAATTATTATGAAGGCTAATAATAATCTAAATCAAACACCTTTCCTTTTTACTTCAAGCTTCTAGAAAAGAGGCCCTAAATCGATGTATTGTAATTATAATAAAAGAGCCAATTTTCTGTGGAGAAGCGAAGAAATGTTTTCCAAGAGGATAAATCGTTTGAGCCCAAACATGCTTCAAAAACTAATTTTTCTTAATAAAAATGTTTAAAATCCTCAAGCACTCATATTACGCACACAATTAATCATCACAGGAATATTCACTCTAATTTCACATAGAGATTATTGAACATCGGCCCAATTGTTATGTTCACATGGAAAAAGTTATATCTTGCACTTAGTTATGCAAACTCTTTACAATGTGTTTCTTTTGTAGTGTAGCTGCAGTACATTTTTTAAACCACTAGATGGAGCCCATACACTTACCAACACAGCGTGATACAGTCTCGACACAGAAGGGGAAAAGTGTGATACACACACTGAGTCACTACTCTGAACTCACTATGGCATGTCATTAGCAAAACTTAGCCCCCTCCTCATTTTATTATAGCCCTACAGAATGTTGTAATGTCTCCTGAAACTCAACAACACTGATGATTCCTCCTTGTTCAGGTCTTGGTTTGTTCTTATTGATCCAAGGACACGTCCCCACTGCTTCTGACAGACTGTGGGCTTGTCTGATGGTCAAATGTAGAGATGGAATTTCCCCACACGGACAATTAAGTCTAGTTTGACATTTAAATATTGAAATTCCTCATTTTAATGATGTGTTCTGTGTAACTTTTCTGGTGGAGGTTACACTACTGCTCGTTTCCATGGAGACCACTTCCCTTTAACTTCCCTGTAAATTAGTATAATGTCTTTAATACAACATACTCGCCCATTACTCTTTTTCAGGTTCCTTTTCAAAATAAAACGCCAGAGTCCTAAAGATGTAAAGGTAAAATCTATTAAACACCTCAAAGGAGATAGAACAAACATGACACATTTTTTGTGTTACAGCAAGAAACATCTGAACAAGGAGTGGAAGATACCATCCATTATGGAGAAATTAACTTCTCCAACTTCAAAGATTCTTCAAATAATAATCCAAACAATGAACCACAAGAGCAAACAGTCTACTCCCAGGTCAACGTGTCCCAGGCTAAAACCACAGAAGAAGAAACCATCCATTATGGGGAGCTTGACTTTTCTAAGTTGAGTCCTAAAGAGGGTCCCAAGCACAGAACAAGAGGACACTGTGTACTCCCAGGTTCAAGTATCAAAGCCCGCAGACACCAGCGGGCAGGGGTAAGATGATTTTGAAAACATTTATGGCAATGTAAAGAAGAAATAATATTATATTTACTCAAAATAATCACATTCTGTTCAAAAGTTTGTGTGTGTGATGGTTGGGCTGGTACAGTGGGGCAAAAAAAGTATTTATTCAACCACCAATTGTTGTGCAAGTTCTCCCGCTTAAAAACATGAGAGATGCCTGTAATTTTAGGTAAACTTCAACTATGAGATACAAAAGGAGATAAAAAATCCAGAAAATCCCCTTGTCTGATTTCTTAAGAATTTATTTGCACATTATGGTGGAAAATAAGTATTTGGTCAATACAAAAGTTCATCTCAATACTTTGTGAAAACCTTGTGGAGACTCACAGAAAATGTTTGACCTCTGTCATTGCCAAAAAAGAGGATGTAACACTGTTGCTGTAGTTTGGCCCATTCCTCCTGCAGATCTCCTCCAGAGCAGTGATGTTTTGGGGCTGTCACTGGGCAACACAGACCTTCAACTCCCTCCAAATATTTTCTATGGGGTTGAGATCTGCAGACTGGCTCGGCCTCTCCAGGACCTTCAAATGCTTCTTACACAGACACTACTTAATTGCCCGGGCAGTGTGTTTTGGGATCATTGTCACGCTGAAAGGCCCAGCCATGTTTCATCTTCAGTGCCCTCGCTGATGGAAAGGAGGTTTTTCACTCAAAATCTCAGGATACATGGCCCCATTCATTCTTTCCTTTACACGGATCAGTCGTCCTGGTCCCTTTGCAGAAAAACAGACCCAAAGCATGAAGTTTCCACCCCCATACTTCACACTAGGTCTGGTGTTCTTTGGATGCAACTCAGCATCTTTCTCCTCCAAACACGACAAGTTGAGTTTTTACCAAAAAGTTCTGTTTTGGTTTGACCATGTGACATTCTCCCAGTCTCTTCTGGATCATCCAAATGCTCTACAAACTTCAGACGGGCCTGGACATGTCCTTAATCAGGGGGACACGTGTGTCAGGATTTGAGTCCCTGGTCGTAGTGTGTTACTGATGGTGCCTTTGTTACTTTGGTCCCTCTGCAGGTCGTTCACTAGGTCCCCCGTGTGGTTCTGGGAGTTTTGCTCCTCGTTCTTGTGTCATTTTGACCCCACGGGGTGAGATCTTGTGGAGCCCCAGATGGAGGGAGATTATCAGTGTCTTGCCTTTGATTTTCTAATAATTGCTTCACAGTTGATTTCTTCACACAAGCTGCTCACAGATTCAGTGTTCGGGGCCTGGTGCAGGTCACAGTTTTGTTTGTGGTTCCTTTGACGTGTCTTTGGTCTTGTCCATAGTGGAGTTTGGAGTGTGACTGTTTGAGGTTGTGGACAGGTGTCTTTTATACTGAGAACGAGTCAAACAGGAGCCATTAATACAGGGAACGAGTGGAGGACAGAGGAGCCTCTGAAAGAACAACTTACAGGTCTGTGAGAGACACAAATCCTGCTGTTTGTAGGTGACCAAATACTTATTTTACAGAAGAATTTACCAATTAATTAAAAATCCTACAATGTGATTTCCTGGATTCTTTCCCCCCATTTTGTCTCTCATGGTTGAAGTGACAAAGGGCAGCCCTGGCGGAGTGTTGGACTCCGCCAGGGCTGCCCTTTGTCACCGGTTCTGTTCATTGTATTTATGGACAGAATTTCTAGGCGCAGTCAGGGGCTGGAGGGGGTCTGGTTCGGGAACCACAGGATCTCATCTCTGCTGTTTGCAGATGATGTTGTCCTGATGGCTTCATCGAACCAGGACCTGCAACAGGCACTGGGGCGGTTTGCAGCCGAGTGTGAAGCGGCTGGGATGAAAATCAGCACCTCCAAATCCGAGGCCATGGTCCTCAACCGAAAAAGGTGGTTTGCTCTCTTCAGGTGGGTGGAGAGTCCTTGCCTCAAGTGGAGGAGTTCAAGTATCTCGGGGTCTTGTTCACGAGTGAGGGAAGGATGGGAGCGTGAGATTGACAGGCGGATCGGTTGCAGCGTCTGCAGTGATGCGGGTCGCTGTATCGGACCGTTGTGGTGAAAGAAGGAGCTGAGTCGAAAGGCAAAGCTCTCGATTTACCTCAATCTACGTTCCTACCCTCACCTATGGTCATGAGCTTTGGGTAATGACCGAAAGGACAAGATCGCGGATACAAGCGGCCGAAATGAGTTTCCTCCGCAGAGTGGCTGGGCGCTCCCTTAGAGATAAGGTGAGGAGCTCAGTCACACGGGAGGAGCTCGGAGTAGAGGCGCTGCTCCTTCACGTCGAGAGGAGTCAGTTGAGGTGGCTCGGGCATCTATTCCGGATGCCCCCTGGACGCCTCCCTAGGGAGGTGTTCCAGGCACGTCCTACCGGGAGGAGGCCCCGGGGAAGACCCAGGACACGCTGGAGGGACTATGTCTCTCGGCTGGCCTGGGAACGCCTTGGGATCCTTCCGGAAGAGCTGGAGGAAGTGTGTGTGGAAAGGGAAGTCTGGGCCTCCCTACTGAAACTGCTGCCTCCGCGACCCGGCCCCGGATAAAGCGGAAGAAAATGGATGGATGGATGGATGGATGGATGGATGGTTGAAGTGAACCTATGATGAAAATTACAGGCTGATCTTATTAAGTAGGAGAACTTGCACAATTGGTGACCGACTAAATACTTTTTTGCACCACTGTATCTGGACCATAACCTGAGAATGATCAGTGCTAATAGTGAACACTGTCACATGCTGGTGATTCACTTCACTTCTGTAGATAAAACATGACATCTTTATATCTTATGTATTTATTCATATTTACTGTTTTTTATTTGTTGATTAATTTGTTTCTGTTTCATTGATTTTCTAACTTTCTGTTGGTTAAATCAATTCTCATGTTCATCTCTAAGAGGAAACTGTTATGATTTTGGACTTTACAAATATAAACTGAATTGAATTCCTTTACATGGAATGTTCCACAGTATGGCATTGGCCAGTTTAGAGCCAGAGAAGGATAAGGTGTAAATGTCTGAGTGTGTTTTGTAAATAATGTGTAATATGTTAAATAGTTTGAAGTATAAAAAGGACTTCAGGGACCGGCCTCCTGCTGGTCCAGAGTCAGGACTAAACATGGAGAATCAGAGTTTCAGTTTTATGCAGCTAAAACCTGGAACAGTCTGAAGATGTGAGACAGACTCGACTTTGACCATGTTTAAATCCAGGCTCAAAATGGTTCTGTTTTATCTGTGCATATGACTGAAAGGGTTTTATTCTGCACTTTTCTCCTTTAATGTTAATTTTATGATGATTATTTGTGATCATTTATGTTTTGATTTGTTGTATTGTGATTTTAATGTCTTTCTCATTCTGTAAAGCACTTTCATTTACCTTCTGTACAAATTGTGCTATACAAATAAACTTGCCTTTTCCAAAATAATATTCTTCTTGTGCTTTTGATGCTTTGCCCAAGACTTTAAATGAACTTAAGCTCACTAACTTTCAATCTAACTTGTAAAGCAGCCATTCAAATGTACCTCAGAGGGATATTTAGGCTGCTGTAAACACACGAGCCCTGTTCCCAATAAAACTTGACATATTATAAAGCTCTTGTGGGCCCTCTGGTGGCCTAAGCAGCTGTTTAGTCTGCCTGCAGGCTGGGCTCTGTCTTCATTCCTCCATGGAGCTTTCTGCATATCTTTAACCATTTTAACCTTCATCGGGCCATTAGTGTCTGAACATTCAAAACACTTAAAGTCAGAGTTCAACAAATCCTCAACATTAGAACATGAGGCATTTTCAAAGTGAATCGTTTCCATGAACAGTTCACCTGTTTTATCATTTATGTGTCTCCTCTGAACAACTGCAGGACCAGCCGCTGGTTTGTGAATAACAGACAGGTCAAAGAAGACACAGAAATGATCAGAGCAACATCCACCACACTGACATATGAAATAATTGGGTGAGGGACTGGGTGAGGGCCGAGGAGGTGCAGCAGGGGGGACTCTGGGTGAAAAGATGAGGGGGAATAGCTGGGAGGGCCTTTGGTGGTGAAACAGGCATAGTTTTGTACGGGGAAGTGTTCAGCATAGTTGATGCTAGAACACTTGATGTTAGTTCCTGATCTGATGAGGCTTTCTAGATGATTGAGAAGGGCTATGTGTGAAGGTGGGGAGAAAAAGGAGAATGAAGAGTCCTGGAGAGAATAGACGTAGTAAAGGAGACCCAGGGCTGGTCTGTGGGCAGGGGAGGTGATGTTGGTGGGTCTGAAACCTCTGTTGGGGCTGTCACAGACAGGTTCAAGACCCTGGGGGAAGTGACGCTGGAGATGGTGGAGGAGGTGGTGCTGCTGACATGTTCACTGGGGGAGATGGTTGTGCTGCTGGTGGTGACTCCTTCGCTGGGGGAGGTGGTTGTGCTGCTGGTGGTGACTCCTTCTCTGGGGGAGGTGTTTGTGCTGCTGGTGGTGACTCCTTCACTGGGGGAGGTGTTTGTGCTGCTGGTGGTGACTCCTTCTCTGGGGGAGGTGGTTGTGCTGCTGGTGGTGACTCCTTCTTTGGGGGAGATGGTTGTGCTGCTGGTGGTGACTCCTTCTTTGGGGGAGGTGGTTGTGCTGCTGGTGGTGACTCCTTCTTTGGGGGAGGTGGTTGTGGTAGTGGTGGTGACTCCTTCTTTGGGGGAGGTGGTTGTGCTGCTGGTGGTGACTCCTTCACTGGGGGAGGTGGTTGTGGTAGTGGTGGTGCTGCTGGTGGTGCTGACACATTGGCTTTGTCTCTGGCTCCATCAGCACTCTCACTCCACCTCTGCTCAGGTGTGGGCCATTTCCCTTGAACAGTTCCTCTCGTTTCCAGAATAGATCAAAGTTCTCAATGTACTGCAGTCCTCCCGGTGCACACATGTGTTCAGCTGAAACAGGAGGGTCAATTTATTCTTCTTCCACAGATGAATGTCTTAACCTCCACTTTATCAACCTCCTTCATCGAACTTAAACTTCATTGCTCTTGTTTTGTGACAAAAATCAATAATCTGTCTGTATGTTAACATCAGTCTGTGACAGTACTAAAAATCTGTGAGCTGTATTTTGGTGATGTGACAATATGTGCATTGTCTTTTATCACTTGCTGTGTTTGTCTGGCATTCTTGTCTTTACAAAGTTTTGGGGAAAAAATGCATCACTCAGGTTTAAGTGTCAAAGTAACTGTGGGACTAGCCCTATACTCTGTTTTAATACATTCTTTATATATATTGTAGTCCACAAACATTTTCTCCACTGAGCCAAATAGATTTTGTTTGAATATTTGTTTTCTAGTGATAATTCTGTATCTTGCCTTGTTGCTGTGGTCAGTAACTATAGTTTGCCAATATTTAAAAAAAAAAGAAAAAAAAAAAAGAAAAAAAAAGCCCACAATATTTAACATTTCACTTACGTTAAAGCTACTATTTGTAACTTGAACATAAAGTGAATTTTTCCTTATCGGTGGAACTAATACCAAACAATTATAAATATACTGAGTGTTCTTATATAATGTTACCCTTTTGTTTGTAGTTTTGTTTGTCAGACGAGAACAAACCCACTGCAATTATTGTGTGAAATACAGAAGTTGGGACCAGTCACTAAGAGGAAGTCACTGTTATTCCACACAACCAAACTCAGAGGAGCTGTGGGTTCTTCAGGACTCGAGCCTGTTCCACTGGTACATTTAAGATTAGAAACATTTGGCAAACATTTTTATGTTTTATTTTTTTTTATTGCTGCTGCAGATTTTGTGATTTGGAAATATGTTTCTTCACATGGTCCTAATCTTACTGCTGTGTTCAGGTGAGTTCAGATTGTTTTAATATTGTTATATGTTAAATGTAAGAACAAAGTGGAGCCTCTTCACCTCACAATAATTTAGATTTATACTGTAAGAATAAACATGAATGATACATGGTGAACACCTGTGTGTACTCTGCATTTTCTGTTACTGTCATTTTAACCCTGAGCATGTTTTTTAGGAGCTGACTGTTGTGGTCTAGTAAATGGTGTCTCCATTAAAACTCCAAGTCCAATGGAGGCTCTGAGTGGCTCCTGTTTGTGGATCCCATGCTCCTATAAACCTTTAACTACAGACATAAACACTGCAGATCCTGTCACTGGGATTTGGTTTAAAGGTTACTTTGCGTATAAGACAACTTCACCAAACACATTTTCAGTCAGTGGAGACTCCAGTAAGTCTTATCCCCATGAATTTCACTGGGAACCTGAAAAAACAAAAAACTGCACCACAATGTTTTATAATTTAAGCAAAAGCCACGAAGACAAATATTACTTCAGAGTAGAGAACAGTGGTTTTAAGGCCACAGATCTTTGTGACCTCTTCAAATAACAGTCAGAGGTAAGACACTTTTACTATTTATTCTAAGGTTAATTATAAAACCTCTTGATGTTGATAGATTGACTCATTGAGAAAAAAGCTTGTTTTAGCCTTGAAGTCTGTGTTATCATCAATTTCTCCTGAGGGAAAAAAAAATTAGCTACTTTACAAATATGTTTTTATTTTATTTACAGTACATGATTTACAAAGGACAAAATAGTTTCTGCAAAACCCAAGACCATTTGAACAGGCTACTGTCTGAATTTTAATGCAAATCAAACTTTTATTTCTTGTATTCTGTGTATATACTTCAATTAGGATTTACATTCAATAGCAGCTCCAAACAGTGTTTGTTTATACAGTTTCATCTCTCAGAATAGCAGTTTGTTTTACAGTCAAACAGTATTTTGTTGACACAGGTTTATATTCAAAGGGACAAACTGCTTTTCCACATTAGTTTTTACGTCATCAGGGTTCTAACATGACACCTGTTATAAACAAGTTTGAATGATGAAATTGACATGACATTTTCACACTCTAACTTCTTATGTGACATTTTTCACTCTACTTCTGTGCACAGTGAGTAAAGTGCCCTCCACCCCCATCTGACAGGGTGAGGGAGGGGCAGAGCATCAGCTTAGGTCTTGGTTTATTGCCTTTTTTTTAGATTGTAATGTTCTCCCCAAATGTTTTGACTCTTCTCAGACTCTCCCTGGAGCCCCACAATAGAAGTCTCTGGTAAACAGACAGAGACAGAGGTGGTGACTATAACCTGCTCAGCTGTCACTCCCTGTCCACACGCCCCTCCTCAGCTCACATGGGACCTCCACCAAGGCACTGCCCACATCACAGAGACCAACGGGACATTTAGCACTAAAATCACACAGAACATCACTCTGACAGACGCCCATGATGGACTAATGATAAAGTGTAATGCAGAGTATCCTGTGAGTGGAGGAGTCAAAATGGCCGACAGTAACGTGACTCTCAGTGTCTCATGTGAGTGAAACACACAGATGGATTCAGTCTGTTTACATGGAAATATTATTATCATGCCTGAAATATTCCACAGTATGACATTAAACCTCCCTGTGTGTCTCAGATGGTCCTAAAAACACCTCAGTGGAGGTCAGTCCGTCCGGTTCACTGTCAGCAGGTCAGTCAGTGACGCTGAGCTGCTCCAGCAGAGCCAAGCCTCCTGTCCACCACTTCACCTGGTTCAGACACAGCTCACAGGGACCAGCCAAAGTCGGCCAGGGACACACGTACAGCTTCAACATCTGTGAAGGACGAGACTATTACTGTGTGGCCTCAAATACACTCGGCAATGGGACCTCTCCAGACATGACACTGCAAATAACTGGTAGGTTTTCTGTGGCAGAGGTTTATCACCTTTGAACTGAAAGGGCCAAAATCTGGTAAAGTTTTAGCATCTTACTGAACACATCCATCACTGCACTGAGGCAGCACCATCAAGCATGTGCTGCCCTTTAACCAACAGAAAATAGAGTCTGTGCCAGGAGTCACCAACACGGTGCAGGTTCTAACAACTAGCATAACTCACTTATGAGCTGAATCTAAAATGTAATTTTATTCTGTTCCTTTTTCATTTATATAGATTTAAAAATGACAATATCTTAAAAATATGTTCTTTATACGTGAGGTTTAGATAAGTTAAGGTGAACTCTGACGTCTACTTCAAAGGTTATTATTGTGCATGTGACAAAACCAGTGCTCAGCTCGTGAGCTCTGTGAAGATGCTGATGCAGTTTTTTACCCCAAAACATGGCCGAAAAAACGATCATTTTCACAACAAATTTTACGAGTGTAAAAGAAGCCTGCATGTGTGTCATCTGCGGCGACTGTGGTTGTGGCAAAGTGTGGACGGACACTTCACTATGTGTCATAAAAGCTCCACGGTCACCACCCAGTGGGAAGCGGGAACGGCAGAAAAGGCACGTGAGCTAAAGGCAGCTTTGGGTAAACAACAGTCTTTTTTCACAAGACCGGCAAAAAAGTTACAAAAAGCAACCAAGATTTATTTTAAAAATGTAAGTTGATTTTTCTTTAACATAAGTGATAACTTTTTGAAACATGGTGCAACATAGTTTATGTTGTTAAAAAGGATTGCCAGCGCCTCATGAAAATGAGACACTTTTCCTATGAGATGTAGTGATGTAAGTGATCATCTGAAAAGTTAACAATTAATTAAGTAATTACAGATTAATACAGTTAAAGTGCTGAATATTGATCTGTTTCCCACCTTCTGTCACTGCTGATTGTGAGAAATCATTAACGTGATCAGTGTCTCCACAAAGACGATTATCATTAATCATTAATAATAATGAATAACTAAAAGCAAACTGTATTTATTTGGGCGTAGAACTAGTATGAAGGTGAACAGCAGCTCTTTCACATTAGAGAAAAGTATTTTCAAAATCATGTTTTAGTTTTTTTGTTTCTCTCTCAGCTGCTCCTGGGGGTCCCGTCCATAGACGTCTCTGGTAAACAGACAGAGACAGAGGTGGTGACTATAACCTGCTCAGCTGTCACTCCCTGTCCACACACCCCCTCCTCAGCTCACATGGGACCTCCACCAAGGCACTGCCCACATCACAGAGACCAACGGGACATTTAGCACTAAAATCACACAGAACATCACTCTGACAGACGCCCATGATGGACTAATGATAAAGTGTAATGCAGAGTATCCTGTGAGTGGAGGAGTCAAAACAACAGAAGATACCATCACTCTCAATGTTACATGTAAGTCTAATATTTAGTGTTGCTATAGCAACTGCTGAGACAGGATGGAGTTTGTTTGAGTTTAAATTTAAAGAGGCGCTACAGGACGGTTTAGGGCAGAGATGTGCTGACTCAGCCCACGGGCCAAATTTGACCCACGATACAAATATATTTGGCCCACGACATCATATCAAATATGTATTAGAGCTGCCCGCCGGCCGCCGCACCAGTACAGCACATGCACCTCTAATACTACAAATCCCAGAATGCTTTGCAAATGCATTGGCCCCACCCCACCACTGTTGACACTCATTAGCATCTGCTACCTCTGCTCGTCTCACTCAGATTTATCCACCTTTGAAATACATGCAGATGCTGTTGAAAATTCTAATAAATATTTAGTTTGGCCCCGACTTAGACACAGTTCTTAATTTTGGCCTCTGTGAATTTGAGTTTGACGCCCCTGGCTTAGGGGTTGGGTCACACCTGCACGTTCACATTTGACAGGGCAGATAAATGGTCTGCAGTTAATTCTAAAGCATTTCATTGTCCGATAATAAGGAAGTGCATCGTTAGCATGCTAACATGCTAAATTTACCATCACATAAAATATTGTTCTTGCCTCTGAAAATTGTGAAAAGTGCTTATAAACTCATCACAGTGAATAATTAGGATGCTCAGAATGCATAAGGTAAGTGAGGAATAACTTTGTACCACTGTAAATCATTTAAAATGAACCAGTTCTGTGTTTCACGTTTTTAAATCAGGTACAACGCCTTTAAAAGGCATTACTTTTTGTAATGTAATCCACTAAAAACATGTTTTATATGATATTTAGTAGTACATTTGAATGTTAATATATCCACCAACAGATGGTCCTAAAAACACCCTCAGTGGAGGTCAGTCCGTCCGGTTCACTGTCAGCAGGTCAGTCAGTGACGCTGAGCTGCTCCAGCAGAGCCAAGCCTCCTGTCCACCACTTCACCTGGTTCAGACACAGCTCACAGGGACCAGCCAAAGTCGGCCAGGGACACACGTACAGCTTCAACTTCACTGAAGAGGGACAGTACTATTGTGTGGCCTCAAATACACTTGGAAATGAATCATCTCCAGACATTACACTGAGTATAAAAGGTATGTTACTCTAAAGTGCAGTGTTGTTACCTAAAATCAATGTTTTGAATTAATAATTGGCTCAAAAATGAATGTTTAGTGCTGTAGTGCACAGTAACATAAAAGAACAACTCAGTCCTGACACTGACACATATGTCGACCGTCTCCAAATCTGCTCCATTGATTAAGGGCGATGATTCTGGTGTTTTTGTCTTGAATTCAATGGGTTTTCATATATGATCACAGTGGGGGCCTTAAATACATCCTTGTGGAACATGTGCACTTTGATAATGACACTCTGGAACTTGACTCTAAACTATTTGACAATATCCAGATGCTCTGAGGTGACTTCAGTCCGACGTAGTTCAGTAGTTTGTCTGTTGTACTGGGCCCAACACCTACAAGTATCTGAGCATTTCTAATTCTGTCACTGTTTTATAAGGAACAAGCTCTTTTAACGATGGTCTGCTATGGAAGATCATTCTTGGAGCAGTTGTTGGAGTTCTGGTGTTCATCTGCTTGTGTCTGTTTGTCTGGTGAGTAACTTTATAAGAATAACTAGTTGTTTACAGTTTTCTGTTTGTAAAGGATTAGTGTGATGTGAGATCCCGGGTCTGAGGCGCATCAGCTGATTTAAAACAATAGACTATGGACATTTCTTGTTTTTTAGTGAACAGGTACCTTTGGCTTTAAAAAAGGATTGCAAAGGCTTAATGCTAACATGGTTATAAGTGTGACAGAGATGTGCACAAGGCTGAAGAAGCTAGACTATGCCTTTAAACTCACTATGACATCTAAATAACAAAACTTAACCCCTCCTCATTTTATTATAGCCCTACAGAATGTTGTCATGTCTCCTGAAACTCAAAACACTGATGATTCCCGGCTCCTCGTTCAGGTCTTGGTTTGTTCTTATTGATCCAGGACAGTCCCCCATGCTTTCTGACAGACTGGGGCTTGTCTTTGGTCAAATGTAGAGATTAAATTTCCCCACATGGACAATTAAGTCTAGTTTGACATTTAAAATATTGAAATCTCTCACTTTAATGATGTGTTCTGTGTAACTTTTCTGGTGGAGGTTACACTACTGCTCGTTTCCATGGAAGAACACTTCCCTTTAACTTCCTGTAAACAAAATAGAACAATCCTTTAATACAACATACTCGCCCATTACTCTTTTCAGGTGTTTCAAAATAAAACACCAGACTCCCACAGACGTACAGGTAAAATCTATTAAACACCTCAAAGGAGATAGAACAAACATGACACATTTTTTTGTGTTGCAGCAAGAAACATCTGTACAGGAGTGGAAGATACCATCCATTATGGAGAAATTAACTTCTCCAACTTCAAAGATTCTTCCAAATGTTAATCCAGAACTGCACAAGAGCAAAACAGTCTACTCCCAGGTCAACGTGTCCCAGGCTAAAACCACAGAAGAAGAAACCATCCATTATGGGGAGCTTGACTTTTCTAAGTTGAGTCCTAAAGAGGTCCCAAGCACAGAACAAGAGGACACTGTGTACTCCCCAGGTTCAAGTGTCAAAAGCCCGCAGACACCAGCGGGCAGGGTAAAGATGATTTTTCAAAACATTTATGCCAATGTAAAGAAGAAATAATATTATATTTACTCAAAATAATCACATTCTGTTCAAAAGTTTGTGTGTGATGGTTGGGGCTGGTGTCTGGACCCATAACCTGAGAATGATCAGTGCTAATAGTGAACTCTGTCATATGCTGGTGATTTCAGTGACTTTTGCAGTTTCTTCGATTCTGTATAAAGTATGACATCTTTGTACTTTATGTATTTATTCATATATTGTTTATTAAAGCTGCAGTAAATTGAGGGGTACACACAATCTGTTTATTTATTTCTTTGCATGGAATGTTCCACAGTAAAACATTAAACATATCTTTCTTTCATGTTTGTAAATGACAGGGTGTTTTTATAGTTCAAACTGTACTATACATTATTATTTTAAGTAAATCATCTCCACAGAGATCTGGGTGGATGGCAGTTTAGACCCAGAGAAGGATAAGGTGAAAAACATTTTAGTTTTGTAATGTAAGGTGATGTGTATAAATAATGGTAAAAAGTATAATGTGATATTCAACCCACGGGAATAAATGTAATGGCTTAAATGGAGCATGGCTGTTTCTTTAGAGTGAACTGAAAGGGCCGAGGTTTGAAGAAAGGTTTGAACCAAACACTCATCCTCTTTGATGACCAGCGAGGGGGGGGGGGGGGGGGGCGGGGGGTGAAGTGAGAGCAAACCAGGCAAAAGCCCATCAAACAGCCTGACGCAGACGAGGAGACCCGGGATCTCCCTGTTGTTCAAGAAAGCCTCAACTGTCATGTTGTCTGGCCTGACCATCACATGTTCCCTTTATAACCTGGGAGCAAAGTGCACCGTCTGCACTGCCACCATCTCCATCAAGTTGATGTGGGCTGGTGGAAGCTCCCAAGGACCAAGAGTTCCTCCGAGCCCAGCGAGTGAGGAGTACACCTCCATGTAGTGAGGGAAATGTCCTAAAAAAGCATGGATACCCAACAAATGGTGTTGTCTTATTTTTTTAACTTTCAAAATATAATTGGATGAAGTGATGTTTCCTGTACATGTCTGACCACATTCCATTTTATCTGTACCCACTTAAAATTTACTGCCAGTACCATTTCGAAATGCTAATACAGGATTCATGAGACCACAAGTCTCGTCCGATCAACTTTGTTACATGTCCTTCCATCATAAGTCAAAACTATTTAACTATTGTGTAATTACCCTGCCATTTTATGCTGCCCAGTGTTATTCTCTAGACGTCTAGGGTCTATCGAAATAAGTAACTTCCCCAACACTGAATTGCAGAGTGACATTTCTGCTTTGTCGAGGTCAAACAGTCGCTCGTCTCATTTGGAGAACTTTTTAAATCAACAGCCAGCTGAAATACCTGTTCTTTATATACATTTCCCCTTTATCCCTGGGTGAGTGATTTGGTAAGTTCTATTTTTGCTATTACAAGATCAATTATATGTGCATGTGAATAGTTCATGTTAATGTGATCAAATAACCAGGAATGACTTGAGCTATTCCATAAACAGTCACATTTCAGTATTAGTGGCATAAATCTGTTTTTTTTATTTTTTGTATGCTTGTTTTTAGGTCTTTGTGTTTCATGTTAGTTCAAAAATGGCAAAAAATCATTTTCTTAGACACCATGTTTTATCAGGTAAACCAGATATTCTAGTGAGACCAATTAAATTATCTTGAAATATTTCATGGTGTAATAACCATGTCAAAAAATATCAAATTCAGTGGTAAACTTTACTCCATGCTGGAATGCTCCACAGTGCGGCATTAAACTTCTCCATCTCCATGAACCAGGCCAAGTTACAAGTCCCATCTGTGGAGAGGGAAGGGTACACTTACTTCAAACCATATTACTTAAGAAGTACAAAGTAGTGCTCCAAGCTTAAAAGTTGCATAAAAAGAAACAGCCTTGGGCCCTAGCATCAGATTTATCATCATCAGATCATTTGGAAGGACTGAACATTAAATACGAGAGATTTTAGGATCACATTATTTGTATGTTTATGTCATAAAGGGCAGGAAAGTGGACAAATGGTACAGAACTCGGGGACGGTTTAACAGTGTTTATTACAAAGGTGCAAAAAGTTCACAATAACAGTAGCCAGGCAGGGACGAGGAGTGTGCGGGAGCCGGAGGCACAGGAGCCAAGGGACGAGGAGCAGGTAGGATCCAGGAAGAGATTAAATGGGATGTTTACTATGAATAAGGCCCAGCAGTATAATGACGGCAAAAAATATATAGCTGAATGTAACACTGTGGTAGTTATTTTGTAACTATAATGAGTCACAGAAGTTCATAATTCAACCCTGTTCACAGGAACCAGACGTTTTTGTTTGGAGGAGCTGAGGAGATGCTCCATGTGGGTGCTCACATAACATGTTAATTAGGAATATTTAACAATGAAGTGTACCCCCCCACCCTCACTCTCGCCATATTTGCATTGCTGCTTTTGTAACAAGTTTAATTGAGTTATCGCCTCTATAGTCACTTATAGAGAAATACTCATTTTATCATAGCCTCATTTTGAACATTTTGTAGTTGCCATTTGAACATATTTAGTCATAACTGGATGTGTTTTTAAAGTGAGGAAGGTCTTTGGAGGAGCTATGGTGGTGCATTGGCCATTCTAGAGGAGGCTGTGCCCCCTCAAACCCGACATGGAGTTTAAAAACACAGTGGAGCACTTCCTGAATTACCACAAGACATGACAATTTGAAATATAATGTTTTCTGTCAAAACTGTGTGAATGAAACAAAACTCAACTCCAGGTATGTTTGTGATGTGAGCCATTTGAAGAACCACATACTGCCTCCTGGAATTTGTTATGATAAAATGCAAATAAATTTACTCATTAAAAAAGCCGCCGAACTGGAGGAACAAAACCTGTGGTGTCACCATTTGCATCTCATGGTCAACGCTATACTGTTCACACTTTTCTACAGAGGAACAAACACAGACCCAGAGAAGTAAGTTTACTCTTTTAAAAGATATTTTTAAATTAAAATGTGTTTATATTTCCAAATTTTACAAGATTTGGACAAGTGCATCTCAATGGGTGAGTAGGAAACGGGATTATGCAAAGTCATTACATGGAGCCACCAGTTTGGAAAAAAAGCTCCCTGGGTTAAAATGAATTATACCTGAAAATTACAAGAAAATACACTCCCAACTTTGTATTGAAACAGTCAAAAGTTTAATGGGCAAGTTGTTATAGAGTTGTAGAGAAAAGTATTTACTGCTATCATAATGAAAAGAAAAAAAAAAAAAAAAAAATCAGTGTCTTGATAAGATTTTGAGAATATAGCACAAGACGAAGTTCAAATCTGTCAACTGGACAAATCGTTGTAGGAGTGAAGACGTTTCGCTGCTCATCCAAGCCGCTTCTTCAGTTCTGAGCAGATTACTGGAGCACACTGCCTTATATCTACCAGCAGGGAGGGTCTAACTTCTCTGAGAGCCACCAGCCACGAGATAATGAAGCCAGACGAATAAACCGTCTGTTCGCAACACAACCGGCAAAAGTGTACGCTCAGTGGCAGGGTAATAACACCAGAGCAGACCCACCAAGGCTGGAAACTGAACAGTACTGGAAAGGTATATGGGAGAAGGAGGCATCACATAACAGCGATGCACAGTGGCTGGTGGCTCTGAGAGAAGACCCCAGCAACCTCCCTGAACAGAATCCAGTCACCATCACAGTGGCAGACATCCAGGAAAGAGTCTCAGGTATGAAGAACTAGACCGCACCAGGCCCTGACATGATCCACGCTTACTGGCTAAAGAAGCTCACTGCTCTCCATGAGCGCCTGGCAGCACAAATGAACCAGGTGCTAATGGATGGGACTCACCCTGAATGGCTAAACGAAGGGCGTACGATCCTGATCCAGAAGGATCCCTCAAAGGGTACAGTTCCATCTAACTATCGGCCAATAACCTGTCTCTCCACAACATGGAAGCTCATGTCAGGCATCATTGCGGCTAAGATAAGTGGGCACATGGACCAATACATGAGCACAGTGCAGAAGGGCATCGGCAAAGACACCAGGGGAGCCAAACACCAGCTCCTGGTCGACCGAACAGTCTCCCAAGACTGCAGAACCCGTAAGACCAACCTGTGCACTGCCTGGATTGATTACAAGAAAGCCTACGACTCAGTGTCACACACATGGATCACTGAATGTCTGGCGCTGTACAACATCTACAGGATTCTAAGAGCGTTCATTGCAAACTCGATGAGGTTGTGGAAAACCACCCTTGAGGCCAATGGCAAGCCACTTGCACAAGTGACCATCAAATGTGGCATATACCAAGGAGATGCACTGTCCCCACTGCTGTTCTGCATAGGTCTGAACCCCCTCAGCCAAATCATCAACAACACTGGCTATGGATACCGACTCAGGAATGGGGCCAGCGTCAGTCACCTCCTGTACATGGATGACATCAAGCTGTATGCTAAGAATGAGCGAGACATCGACTCACTGATCCACACCACCAGGATCTACAGCACAGACATTGGAATGTCATTCGAGCTTGAGAAGTGTAGCCGGATGGTGACAAAGAGAGGGAAGGTAGTCCACACAGAAGGGGTCTCACTCCCAGAAGGGACAATAGCAGACATTGAGAACAGTTACAAGTACCTTGGTATCCCACAAGCAAATGGCAACAAGAGGAAACAAGGTAAGCAGCCACGGCAAAATACCTCAGACGAGTAAGGCAAGTCCTAAGGAGTCAGCTCAATAGCAAGAATAAGACCCAGGCAATAAACAGCTACGCCCTGCCAGTAATCAGATACCCAGCAGCATAAGCTGGCCAAAGGAGGAGATACAGACCACAGATGTTAAGACATGAAAGCTCCTGACCATGTATGGTGGGTTCCATCCCAAATCCAGCATCCTGAGACTGTACGCGAGCCGTAAGGAAGGAGGCCGAGGACTAGTGAGTGTGAGAGCTGTAGTCCATGATGAAACATCCAAGATCCACAAGTACATCCAGGACAAGGCCCCAACAGATGACGTGCTCAGCGAATGTCTCAAACAGTGGAGTGCAGAGGAAGAGGAGCTGGAGGAACCATCATGGAGGGACAAGCCCCTGCATGGGATGTACCACCGGAACATAACTGAAGTGGCTGATATCAAGACATCCTACCAATGGCTTGACAACGCTGGACTGAAGGACAGTACAGAGGCACTCATCCTGGCTGCACACGAGCAGGCCTTGAGCACAAGAGCGATAGAGGCCCAGATCTACCACACCAGACAAGACCCAAGGTGTAGGCTGTGCAAAGAGGCTCCTGAGACAATCCAGCACATAACTGCAGGGTGTAAGATGCTGCAGGGAAAGCAAACATGGAGCGGTATAACCAAGTGGTGGGCATAGTGTACAGAAACATCTGTGCAGAGTACGGACTGGAAACTCCCAGGTCAAGGTGGAAAACACCTCCAAAGGTTGTGAAGAATGATCGAGCCAAGATCCTGTGGGACTTCCAGATACAGACTGACAGAATGGTGATGATGAACCAACCGGACATAGTGGTGGTGGATAAACAACAGATCAAAGCCGTTGTGGTGGACATCGCAGTACCAAGCAATGGGAACATCAGGAAAAAGGAACATTACACTCACCCGAAGGATTATTATGAACACCATACTAATACGGTGTTTGACTCCCTTTCTCCTTCAAAACTGCCTTAATTCTACGTGGCATTGATTCAACAAGGCGCTGAATCATTCTTTAGAAATGTTGGCCCATATTGATAGGAGCATCTTGCAGTTGATCCAGGGCATGAAGCTCCCGTTCCACCACATCCCAAAGATGCTCTATCGGGTTGAGATCTGGTGACTGTGGGGCCATTGTAGTACAGTGAACTAATTGTCATGTTTAAGAAACCAATTTGAAATGATTCGAGCTTTATGACATGGTGCATTATCCTGCTGGAAGTAGCATCAGAGGATGGGTACATGGTCATGAAGGGCTGGACATGGTCAGAAACAATGTTCAGGTAGCCCGTGGCATTTAAACGATGCCCAATTGGCACTAAGGGACCTAAAGTGTGCCAAGAAAACATCCCCCACACCATTACACCACCACCACCAGCCTGCACAGTGGTAACGAGGCATGATTGATCCATGTTCTCATTCTGTTTACGCCAAATTCTGACTCTACCATTTGAATGTCTCAACAGAAATCGAGACTCATCAGACCAGGCAACATTTTTCCAGTCTTCAACTGTCCAATTTTGGTGAGCTTGTGCAAATTGTAGCCTCTTTTTCCTATTTGTAGTGGAGATGAGTGGTTGGGGTATTCTGCTGTTGTAGCCCATCCGCCTCAAGGTTGTGCGTGTTGTGGCTTCACAAATGCTTTGCTGCTTCCTCGGTTGTAACGAGTGGTTATTTCAGTCAAAGTTGCTCTTCTATCAGCTTGAATCACTCGGCCCATTCTCCTCTGACCTCTAGCATCAACAAGGCATTTTCGCCCACAGGACTGCCGCATACTGGATGTTTTTCCCTTTTCACACCATTCTTTGTAAACCCTAGAAATGGTTGTGCGTGAAAATCCCAGTAACTGAGCAGATTGTGAAATACTCAGACCGGCCCGTCTGGCACCAATAATCATGCCACGCTCAAAATTGCTTAAACCACCTTTCTTTCCCATTCTGACATTCAGTTTGGAGTTCAGGAGATTGTCTTGACCAGGACCACACCCCTAAATGCATTGAAGCAACTGCCATGTGATTGGTTGATTAGAGAATTGCATTAAGGAGAAATTGAACAGGTGTATCTAATAATCCTTTAGGTGAGTGTATAACATGAATCATGATATAACATGTGTGTAATTAATGGGAATTTAAAACTGTATTTAAACAGAGAAATGCTAATATGACATTTACCTAAGATGTGTTATTCTGCATGTTTCTTTGTTTAGTTTATTATTTCAACTGCTTTATCGTCCATTAATACCTCCTCAAATATTGCCTGGGATCCAGAATGCACAATTCAATACTTTACGAAGATGTGGGTCTGATCACGGGTGAATCTCCCTGTTTTCAAATGGGTGTGATTGACAGGTGGATTAGCCAATTAGAGACAGGCATGGTTCATCCCGGTCAGAAAAAAGAAATTTAACAAAAAACATGGTGGATTTCTGCAGAATCACTGAGCGAAGCATTAAACTCTTAATCTGAGGTGGAATAAATTAGATTTTATTTGTAAATCACAGGTGACCAATGAGCTCCAGAAAGTCCCTCAAACTGATGAGTCATTAACTTTTCACTTTTATTAAGACAAATATAAAAAATGTATTTGCACCAAACCGTTATTATTCACTGCAAATATAAAAAGCAGAGTATGATGTTGAGTCCACAGAGTTAGTGTTTTTACCTAACTTCACCTTTTTGTTTGTGATTTTGTTTGTCAGATGAGAACAAACCCACTGCAAATATTGTGAAATACAGAAGTTGGGACCAGTCACTAAGAGGAAGTCACTGTTACTCCACTTACTCTAACTCAGAGGAGCTGTAGGTTCTTCAGGACTCAAGTCTGTTCTAGTCGTATATTTAAGATTAGCATCATTTTGCAAACATTTATATATATATTTTTTTTTATTGTTGTTGCAGATTTTGTGATTTGGAAATATGTTTCTTCACATGGTCCTAATCTTACTGCTGTGTTCAGGTGAGTTCAGATTGTTTTAATATTGTTATATGTTAAATGTAAGAACAAAGTGGAGCCTCTTCACCTCACAATAATTTAGATTTATACTGTAAGAATAAACATGAATGATACATGGTGAACACCTGTGTGTACTCTGCATTTTCTGTTACTGTCATTTTAACCCTGAGCATGTTTTACAGGAGCTGACTGTTGTGATCCAAAAAATGTTTTGCTCATTCCAACTAAAAGTCCAATGGAGGCTCTGAGTGGCTCCTGTTTGTGGATCCCATGCTCCTATAAAGTTATAAATAAAAATCAAGACATAAACACTGAAGACCCTGTCACTGGGATTTGGTTTAAAAAAGGTTACTTTGCGTAAAAAGGGACACTTCACCAAACACATTTTCAGTCAGTGGAGACTCCAATAAGTCTTATCCCATGAATTTCACTGGGAACCTGAAAAACAAAAACTGCACCACAATGTTTTATAATTTAAGCAAAAGCCACGAAGACAAATATTACTTCAGAGTAGAGAACAGTGGTTATAAGGCCACATACGTTTGTGACTCTCTTCAAATAACAGTCAGAGGTAAGACAACAGCTTTTTTTCTATAATGAATTCATGATCACAAGGCAGAGAGTGAATTAAGAAAGACAAACCATACTTTATACAGAAAAAATCCTATTGCAATACATTTTATTTAACACAAAACACAAAAGCATTTCAAATGTATCAGACTCCAACAACTGACATTAGGCAAAGCGTTTTTTTGTAAGTTTTTTTTTTTTTTTTTTTTTAATCTCAATGCCACATTATTTTTAAACTACCAAATATATTTAATTTTTAAGTCTATGAGAAATAAAAGGTAAACTTCACGTTACCCAAATATTTTACTTTTTTCAGTTTCTATTCATTTAGAATCTAAACTACATAAACAGGATATTCTTAATTATCTCCACATACTGACCAGCATCAGCTTAGGTCTTGGTTTATTGCCTTTTTTAGATGGTAATGTTCTCCCCAAATGTTTTGACTCTTCTCAGACTCTCCCTGGAGCCCCACAATAGAAGTCCTCTGGTAAAACAGACAGAGACAGAGGTGGTGACTATATACTGCTCAGCTGTCACTCCGGTCCACACGCCCCTCCTCAGCTCACATGGGACCTTCCACCAGGCACTGCCCACCTCACAGAGACCAACGGGACATTTAGCACTAAAATCACACAGAACATCACTCTGACAGAAGCCCATGATGGGACTAATGATAAAGTGTAATGCAGAGTAATCTGTGAGTGGAGGAGTCAAAATGGCCGGACAGTGACGTGACTCTCAGTGTCATGTGAGAGTGAAACACTGATGGATTTCAGACTGTTCTGGTGTAACTTTTCCAAAATTTTGACATCCACTCTCTCTATGAAAAATGTTCATTGCACTTGTCTGAAATGTTCCACAGTATGGCATTAAACTTCCTGTGTGTCTCAGATGGTCCTAAAAACACCTCAGTGGAGGTCAGTCCGTCCGGTTCACTGTCAGCAGGTCAGTCAGTGACGCCTGAGCTGCTCCAGCAGAGCCAAGCCTCCTGTCCACCAGCTTCACCTGGTTTCAGACACAGCTCACAGGGACCAGCCAAAGTCGGCCGAGGGAACACACGTACAGCTTCAAATCTGTGAAGGACGAGACTAATACTGTGTGGCCTCAATACACTCGGCAATGGGACCTCTCCAGCCATGACACTGCAAATAAACTGGTAGGTGTTCTGTGGCAGAGGTTTATCACCTTTGAACTGAAAGGGCCCAAATCTGGTAAAGTTTAGCATCTTACTGAACACATCCATCATACGCACTGAGGCAGCACCATCAAGCATGTGCTGCCCTTTAACCAACAGAAAAATAGAGTCTGTGCATTACACACAGAGGCAGAAAAGGAACAGGGCTAAAAACTCGTCTGTGAATCTAAACTGACTTTTAATGAGACTTTTCCATAAAGCAAAGATCTATCTGTGTGATTCATGTTTCAAATACAGGGAGTCTGGGGCTTTTAACATGGGGGACACAGAGAGGGGCTCCATGTATTTGACTGTCCAGGAATCACGGAAGTACTTAATAGTTAGTAGGACACCTGTCAATACACCTATAAACACCAATGTAGTTCTGTAACAAATACCTTAATTTATTCTGGGCCTGGAACTAGTCATGAAGGTACACAGTGACCCTTTGACCTTTCACACTGTTTTTAGGTTTTTTGTTCTCTCTCAGCTGCTCTCTGGGGTCACGGTCATTAGACGTCTCTGGTAAAACAGACAGAGACAGAGGTGGTGACTATAACCTGCTCAGCTGTCACTCCCTGTCTCACAAGGACCGCCCCTCTCAGCTTCAAATGGACCACCTCCACCAAGGCACTGCCCAACATGACGAGAGCCCAAAGGGACATTTTAGCACTAAAATCAGCACAGAACATCCCTCTGACAGACGCCTCATGATGGACTATGATAAAGTGTAATGCAGAGTATCCTGTGAGTGGAGGAACGTCAAAACAACAGAAGGACCATCACTCTCAATGTTACATGTAAGTCTATATTTTAGTGTTGCTATAGCAACTGCTGAGACAGGATGGAGTTTGTCTGAGTGTTTAAATTAAAGAGGCACTGCAGGGACGGTTGGGGGGTGGTCGACACCTGCATGTTGCACATTTCACAGGACAGATAAATGGTCTGCAGTTAATTGTAAAGCATTTCATTGTAGTTATCAGAAACAAGTGTGCAGGGATAGCATGCAATTGTTTCTAACTTTACCATCATGATAAATTCTTTTCTTGCCTCTGAAAAATTGTGAGAAGTATTTATAAACATCATCACAGTGAATTAATTAGGACTGGTCAGATGGCATAAGGTAAGGCGGACTAATTTGGACCAATGCCAACCCTTAAAGAAATAGTTCTGT
>JAIEZT010000762.1:0-32558 GCA_019594935.1 Periophthalmus modestus | reverse complement strand
GACAAGATTAATAAAAAAAGTAAGTGCCTATTTACTTCGCAAAATAAATTAGGGGCATGTGAGTTCAAAAATATAGGAAATAAATATAAAACAGGGGATATTTATAAAATATTCAGAGACAGTGATCAAAACTTAGAAAACAGTGTGTGTTCACCAGGGTTCCTATGTTCTGAACCTTGTAATTGGTTGTTCAGGGTCAGGGTGGGATCGGCTCACATTAACACAAATTCCCCGGGGGTTCCCCTGGTTCCCAGGGGTTTCCGGTGCCTGTGGTCCTTGTGTGTGGGAAGAAAGCTGTTCTTCTTATTGTGTAAAAAGGGGATAAAGTTGTAACTGAAAACTTAGAACGTTTATTGGCATTTGTAAGAGGATAAATTGTAAACAAAAACTATTGAAGTTTCTCAAATATTTTGTGCTTTTTTTTGGTTGCCTGAGTGAATATTTATATTTTGGGTTGGGGAAACTTATGGTGTGCAAATTATTATTCTTATTTAAACCTTACATATTTTGCCTGAAACTTAATGCTACCGTCCGGGTGTCATTATTTTAAATAGGATACTGTGTATATACTGTAGGTTTTATTTATTGGCTGCAACCTAAGATAAGAGAACCTTTTTTTTGTCCAACAATGGGGAAATTACAGTGTTGCATTGCACAGTTTAAGAACAGCAAGACAACAGAAATAGGCACTGAAACTCAGGATACGCCAGACACGTCCTCCAGCTCCTCCGGTGGGACCCCAAGGCGTCCAGGCGTTCCAGTCAGCCGTGAGACAGTCCTACAGGGTCCTGGGTCTTCCTCGGGCCTCAGCTGGTTCCTCTCGACGTGTAGGAGCAGCGGCCCTACTACCGAGCTCCTCCCGTTTGACTGAGCTCTCACCCCATCTCTAAGGGTCCCATCCCAGCCACCCTACTACGGAGGAAAAACCCATTTCGGCCGCTTATATCTGCGATCTTCTCCTTTCGGTCGTTACCCAGAGCTCATGACCATAGGTGAGGGTAGGAACATAGATTGACCGGTAAATCGAGAGCCTTGCCTTTCGACTCAGCTCCTTCTTCTCTGTGATGTGATACGCTGATAGTATATAATGAACAGGATGAATAGCAGATAAAAATGAATGACTACAGGTGTATTATACAGTGATTATACATGTTATGTTTCAGTATTGCACATGATTATGAAAACCAACCATGTATTTACAGTAAATGATGCAACAATGTGTTAATGAAGTGCTCAAACTATTTTGGCCAGTCCTACTTGAGAATGACTTGACAATATTTGGTGTAATGAGAAGTTGCTGAAAGAGACAACAAGACTTCCTGAGAGACGTGTGGCTGTGTTGTGTTAGAAGATATTCACAATGAAGAGCTTCGCATCTACAACTTTTCTCTCTGCAGTATCAGTAAGTTCAAATGTTTGTCTATTAATTCTGGTTTCTGTTTTAAGTCATTATTGCTCTTGTATTGCTGCAGGTGTATTGCATGTCTTGGCTCGGAGTCGTGGTCGGTTGAAAGTCCAGTGTGGTCAAAGTGCCATCGTGTTGTGCTCAAAACTACACCAGTTCTCCCTCGTCCAATATCCTGGTTCCGAGTTGTGAGGAGGTCCACACTCAGACGGATTTTAAACATAATAGTCCTTCTGAGCCGTTTCATCTGAGGACCAAAGATTTACAGCGACATCCAACTTGTCTCACATCTTTCTCACGATTAAACAGTGAACCACTTTGGACACCGGGCTGTATTTCTGTGGCTATGATTCAACTTTAGGGCTGGTTATCAAAGGATCAACTTATTTGGATGTTCAAGGTAGGCTCTCTTACTACAATATAATTAAAGGTATATTATGTATGTTTATATAGCGGTGTTTGCTCTGATCTGACCTGTAACTTGGCTTCATGAAGTCACATGCTTGTCTCAAAGCAAGGAGATGTTATTCTTGCTTTGTCTGGAATATTCCACATTATGGCATTAAACTCATCTATCTCTTTGGAGACAAGCAAACAGCGGACCATCCATCAGGGACAGTTACATAGTGCACATTTAATTTGAAAAACATTTTGAAAACTTTTTTTTCTATTAGACTTTGAAAAAAGCTGAAATGAAGTTGTAATTGTCATTACAATCTAGCCCTCATTAACCAAAAAACCTTAGATTTTAACTTTAAACATTTCCGTCTGACCATAAAGAACTGTTTTAGCTGAAACTACGACATAATGATTATTTGTGTTGCTAAAAAAAAGTCCCTCTCAAATAACATTACAGTCACAAGCTCACTAGTTTTTTCAGTTCTCTCTCACTCTTTTTTGCACCACAACATTTTTCAGTTTTTCTCATCTTTTTTGCACAACAACATCACAAGCTCGCTAGTTCAAAACTGTTTGTTTTTTCAGTTCGCCCTCATCTTTTTTTGCACCATGAACACTTGCATCGATCGCAGGTTTCTGAAAATGTGTTGTTTAAATACATTTTTATAATTTTCAAACCATCTTAAAACTTATGTGTCTGTGTTTGCTTGTGTGTGAGGTGTGTGTATACCTTGTGTCATGCAGTCGTACAGTCTGACTCCAAGTATCTCCTGTGGCTGCTGCTGATCCCTGTCGTCATGGTGATGGCCTCTGTGCTGCTGGTGCTGATCGGCCGACGGCACAAAAGAGCACAAAATGGTGAGTGAAAGGTCAAGGTCTATATAGAGTAAAACAGAATAAAATATATTATTCATAAAAAATGTAAGTAAAGGTTATTTTTATTTATTTTTTAATCTTGGGTGTGTTTTGCAGATAATGAAAACAATGTTAATTCAAGCAAAGACAATAAAGAGGTGAACACACACATGGGGGGTAATGATCACACATATACCAAAAATTTGCATCAAAAATCAAAGTGTTCAAGTGCATAACTGGGAGTCAATTAGTGGTTAAACTTGACACTGCTAATCCTGCAGGTTAGCACCGTGCAGTTTGATTTGATTTAGCTAGAGACGCACTTTCTCTGTGAATTACCCGTTTGCTGTACACATTTGTGTCGTGTCCAAAAGTTAGCAAGTTCCTCAAATTGTAATAATGGTGCGATATGTTATACCATGAGGCAAAGCGCTGCTGCCTCAACCGTTGCCAAAAGTACAACAGTAATGTTGAAAAAGAACAACCTCTATGAGTTTATGCGGGTTTATGTCATTCCAAAATGCATTTTAACTGTTATGCACATAAACCTGAAACAAACGAATACACTTTTATGCAAATTAAGGGTTAAATATGATATATGTGCTATGTTGACGTTTCCACTTCCCACTACTTATCTGACACTTCAAAATGTGATTAAAAATAGGCTGATTGAAATGCTACTACTGATACAGTAGAAATCTATTTTAAATGATAGAATAGAATTAATAAAAAACTAATGTCTTTTGTTGTTTTGAGCAGTATGAAAACTACCGTCTAGCTGTAGTGAGGGAGTCTGCAGATGATACTTACCAGAGCCTCTGTGTGGACACCATGGACCCAAACCAAATCTACAGTTCCATCTGAGACCAAGCCATTTAATGGACATTTATTTGGCTAGAATTGTCTCTTTAAGCCAGAATAAAATGCAATTCAAAAGTGTAAAGTTGTGTACTTGGCTAGGCTATGCTGCTACTTTTTTAATATTAAAAATCTTAACCAAATATAAAATTGCATTCTCTATATTAGCAAAATGTGCATGTTTATTGTGCTTATCTTTTTTTTTTAATAACTTTTACCAAAAAAAAAAAAAAAAAAAAAAAAAAAAAACGATGGAGGTGTGTGTGCTGTTTTTTAGAGATAATTTAGTTTTCATTTTTTGAGTATGTTTCCTTAAAATGAAGTTTAAAAACATCACCCTCCATGCTGTACTTAGTTATATACAAACCTCCCTGAGACTGTTTAATTTTTATTGATGATGAGATGCTTTCAGTCGCAGGGACGTGCACAGACATACAGAAATAATAATCTACAGACATATTATTAAAAAACATGGCAAAAATCAAAGGTATACTGTCTAAAACAAAGTGGCCTCTGCTGGTGCCCAGAGTCAGGACTAAACATGGGGAAGCAGCGTTTTGCAGTTTTATGCAGCTGCACATGACTGAATATGACCCTCTTTTATTGTTAATTTTATGATTATTATTTGTATTTTAATTTGTTGTATTGTGTTTTTTTATGTCTTTCTTATTTTGATTACATTGTGTACAACTTGTGCTGTATAAATAAAAATTGCCTTTTGTTGTACTAGCATAATAATGAAGCAGTGAACAGATTAAATGTAGCAGTCCAGTTCCTGTTGTGTGGTTTGAGAGCTCACAGCTGCTCGTGTGGTTTTGCCTCTGTGAGATGTGATAAAACTGAACATGCGTGTATGTACTAAACTAAAAACTCACTAAATCACAAGGCCCTTGCATCGTTATCTCAATAGAACAGGCCTCAATTATTAACCAGTATCTTGTCCCCCAAAACATGATAGTGCAATCTTTTTTTTTTTTTTTTGGTAGACACATCTGAAATGAAGAAGCTCACTGGTCATCTGTCATCTCATTGACATTTCGCTGCTCATCCAAGCCGCTCTCTTCAGATGGTGGACACTGCCTTATATCTATCTGAAGGGAAGAGCGATTTACATTATGGCTATGCATTACTGTGCTGGCAGTAAAAAAAAAAAAAATCACACATCATAGGAAAGAAATGAACCTTTCATGAATAGCTTTCGAAGGATTTTGAGCTGTATCAAAAACAAGTAGAAGACCATAAAGAACTACCATGATTATTACAATTACATGTTGAAAATTACATACTATTGTCTAAAGAAAGAGTATCGAGTCTATTCCTATTTGTAATTCAGTTTGAAAATTTAGTATCTCGTCAACAATACCCAAAATTACATGAAATACATCATTTTCATTCAAACCTTTTACAAATCAAGAAACATTTATTAGGTTGTATATTCAAGTACTGACCATTACTGTCTATTTAAAGGTATGGCATTATTCTTGTCATTTCTTAACAGTGACTCGTGAGGTGAGGTTTCATGTCGGTGAGGCACTGATGTCGTCACACAATCAGATTTATATAACCAGGTGTCAGTACATTTGGCCCGTGGTCAGTTTCTCTCCCAGTGACTTGGGGGCCAGATTAAAAAAAGAATTTCAAAAATAAAAGTTCCGAAGTCCGTATGATGAACTAGCTCTAATACAGTGGTTCTTAACCTTGTTGGAGGTACTGAACCCCACCAGTTTCATCTGCACATCACCAAACCCTTCTTTATTGAAAAATAAAAAAATGATTTTTTTTTTTTTTAAATTCAAGACATAGGTTTGTTTACTGGTCACAAAATGAACCAAGACATGACCTTTTTTAATGCTACCACACTGAAATGATTTAAATTTTTAACCTTATGTATTCCAATAATGAACTTATTGTATTTATGCCATTATTATTTTTTACATTTTAACAAACACCCATCACCTAATTTCCATCAGGTACAATAATAATGAATATTTACGCAAATCAGTGACTTCTGCTGTTGCTTTTGAGACCAGTTCAGAAATGCAGCTTCACCTTGTGCCACTCTCATGTCATTTTCACTTCGATAGACACATCGAAGGTGCATTGTCGAACTGGGACACGGCGTCTGGAGACGCTCGCATTCCGCGAGTCTATTGGTGGTGACAGATCTGACACTACAGAGTTAAGAAAGAATTCACATGGCCACAATAAACCATCAGCGTGAGGACAGTCACAATCATATGAATACTGAGTCACTAAGCTCTCTGCAGCTCACAGAGGGGTTGGCCAAGCAGCGTGATACCTGCAGAAGGCAGTGATGGTTTTTTAAGCGTCTCATCACGTTAATCATATTAGTATGTCGGGTGTGAAACAGGCAAGTCTTCGTCACATGGTCTTGAGTATTGTTTTTTTTTTTTATCCTTATTCTGGTTCGACCCAAATTTCAGTTAATTGAAGTTTAATTAAATTTCTTCCTTTAAGGCCCATTTTGTAAAAAAGGGAATTGTTGAAAAGAGCGGAGTAGTTTCGTCACATTGTCTGGAGCAAACTATTTAGCCTCACGAGCGCCCCTAACATGAGGCAGGGTAACTGTGTGCCTCACCCGGCGACTTTTCACAGCCGCTATATAATGTGCTCAGCTCTTAAAGGGTTAAAAGCAGCAGCTTAGCGCACAGCACAGTCAGTCTGAGTGAGGCACAAACGGCCTGTGCCTCACCACGCATCTTTTCTCAGGTTTTTCAGTGGTTAAATCGTAAAAAATTCAGCGATTTTGAGTAAAAAAAAAAAGAATAAAAATTGCCAAAGTTAAATAGAAAAATAACTTTATAGTACAAATCATTGGATAAATATAACTATTTCATTTATTTTTTCTCTGTGATGGACAGGTGAGCACTGCCTCACCTGCCTAACCTGACCACACGTCACTGGGTTTTCTTAGTTAGATGTATACTTTTTGGTCAAATTACTTTGGTACTTACAGTTTAAAAATGTAAAGTTATGCTTGGATTCTACCACATTAAGGTGGTCCTCCTCCCCAGCCCTAACAATGCCTTGCTTGCAAAAACCAACCTCAACATAAATATGAAATCCTAAATATGCAATACCAGATAAAAACATATTTGTATAATAAAGTGAATAAGTTAAATGTTGCGTGCTTGGCCCAAGCTCTGAGAGCTCAAGCAGCAGCGTGGTTTCCTCTGTGTGAGAATACAGATGAGTGGGTTCCAGGCTGTGCATGCTGGATTGTGTGCATGTTTTGATGTGTGTTGATGCTTCTCAATCTGCTGCTGCTGGTCTCCGTGGGTCTGAAAGAGACTATATGGTTAGGACTATGGACGCTGATATCTGCTCTTGTGTCTAAGTAACCTTTCAACAAGATAAAGTCATAATAAATGAATAATATACATTTGTGAACACACAGTGCAGTTGCACCACTCTCACCCAGGACCTTAAGTGGGAGGCCCAGCAGCAGCTCTGTCATTCTGTCATCAAGAAGGTCCAACAGTAGATGTACTTCCTGCGGCAGCTGAGGAAAGCCAAGCTTGCCGGTCCAGAGTGATGTTGTAGTTGTACACAGCCATCATTGAGTCCACCCTCACCTACTCCACCACAATGTGGTACGCCAGGGCTTCTGCTAGTGACAGACACAGACTGTAGCAGAGCATTGTGTCTCTGCTGAGAAGGTGTTCAGCAGCTTCCCATTTCTACAGGACGTGTACGTCTTCAGGACTCGGGGGCGAGCAGGTCGGGTCACAGCTGACCCTTCTCACCCTAGTCACTTATAACACCTGTCACTTTATAACATCTGTCACTACTGTATATTTTGTATTGTATCATAGTTTATTTTATTATTCTTTGTTTAATGTTGCACCATAATGCCGAAGCAAGTTTTCTAGTTTGTGAGCTTTGTTCTGGCAATGACAATAAAACAAATCATGGCTCAGTCTTCAATTCTACATACTGTGTGCTTTTGATTAGTTAGTCAGCATTATTTTTGGTCCTGGGCTTATCCTAGTGTCATTATTTTTCTTTGTATCTTATTTAATATCGTATTTTTTTGCTAATGCCACGTCTTTATTTACTTAACTTGCATTACTGACAAACTGGCAGGATTATAACCCGAAACTAGTGAGTTTAGTGACGATTCCCTTTCTATTTCATATTGTATGACTTAAAGTTGTACTGTGTAACTTTTTTCTGGTGGTTGTCCGCCACCAACATCTTGCACCATAACGCCAAAGCAAGGTCTGAGTTTGGGAATTTTACTCACTGATAAATGCAAACACACTTTTTTTTTTCTACTCATTTTTGATAGGTAAGTTGATATGTGGAGAATTCCTGACAAAACAATAACATCACAAGACAAGCCCTTAGGGTGGACCGTCCTCCATAAAAGTTTATAATACACTTTGTAAAATGTAATTTCCGTGGAAACAAAACATGAGTGTTGGAGTAGAGAAGTGCAAATAAGGCTGAGAAAATAACAGCTAGCCACATAAATGCAATGTGAGCCTGCCCTCTAATCCAAAAATAACACAACACAAAAGCGTGATGTGTGGTTTGACACTTCCAGCTAAAAGGAAGGAAACACAAGTTGTGCTAGTTTCACAGTGGGTACTTATTGCAAATAAAGGCGAGTGGAACTACAGACAGAATGAGCATCGCACTGGTTTTTAGGCTGATTTTTGGTAAGTACATCATAAAAATACTGTTTAAATGTCTAATTGAACAGAGAGTATTTTAATTGAGTTGAGGTAACTTTTTGTTCATGTGTTGACAGTGCTGGTGACAGTATGGCTTCATTAGAGCACACACACTCCTCTTATCAAAGTTGCTGAAGGAGGGAATACTACGCTCATGTGCCTGTTTTAATTATTTGGAAATACTAAATCTTTTGTAAATTGACTGCGACGAAAAAGACAATATTCTTGCTCAGACTACAGGCTTGAGTGAGCACAAAGGCAGATACAGCATTCAAATTAAACATGTTTTAGCACAGTACTTTATGCATGTGAGCATTACAGATGTGCACAGATCTGACGCAGGACTGTACCAGTGTGGCCTGGATTATGGGCAGAAAAATGCAACCATGACTGAATTTCAAATCGAGGTCTCCCATGGTAACTTTTTGATTCTTTTTCTTCTTTTTTTTTAAGCAACACACTTTGTAACTTTCTGGATGTGGCATGTCACCTGCATAGTTCCATAGCAGTAGAAAGTTAAACCCAAACATTCTCCATGGGAGACAGACATGTTTTATACCATTGTTGGGTCTCAGATGACATTACAACGTTCTATAAAACCAACATTATTTAGTTATGGGCGTCTAAAATGAAAATTGTGCAATTGCAGATTGAATTTTGTTGTAATATACCGGGTTGCATTTACCTTTTGGGATGTTTCATGGCCGAATATAAAATAATCGATGAGAAAATCTGGTTCTTTCCTTCACATCTTGGAGCATGACATTATGACAGTCTAGAATCAAAAAGCACCAATAATGTGGAATTTCAAAGACCAATGTTTCCATGGAGACTAACAGGTTTTTATTTATTTATTATTTTAGTTTTATATATGCTAAAAAAGTTACGTGGTGGCCAGCTTTTTATCAGCTTAATCTAAATGTGTAATGACGTATTCATTTATTTCTGCAGCTCCAACTTCCTCATATCCAGCGACTACTTTCAGAACAACTGTAACCACACAGCTAGACCGTGTATCAGAATACCACAGTGTACTACCATTATCCACCTCTAGTTCATCTAACCATCTACAGCATTCACCAAAAATAGGTACTTTTAAAAATAATTAAAATAACTTTTCGTTCCAAGATCATTACCCTCATACTCTGTCATTAGAAATATGATAATGTCGTATCTGTTCCTGTCAGGTCTTGTACAACATTTTGCAGTGGTCCAAAGTTGTTCCACATTTACCTCATGCATTCCGAGCATCCTAATTATTCATCGTTTATAAGAGTTTTTTGAGCTCTTTTCACAACTTTCAGATACCATAGAGGAGTTTCAACACCATCACAGTAAAGCTACCAGCAACAGTAACTAGCATGTTAGCGTGCAGTTCCTGTTACGTGGACGATATAACACTTTATAATTATTTAATTTTTTACTTTTATACTGCTTATTTTGAGCACAAGAGCTGCTTATAAAATATATCTGTAATGGTACAAGACAAATTGTGCTCAAATAGTGTACATGGGAAAAAATGTCTCTTTTAAGTGGTGGAGGTTTGCGTATTAAAAATAAATGACCAACGTTATAACCACTAAAACTAAGGCTAGACTAGATCCAAAACAAGGACTAGGCCTCGAGTAAAGCCAGAACTAATCTTGGACTAGGGGTGGGATTTAATAGTTCCCACTCCCTTTTTGAGCTTAAATAAGAAAAAATACGTGAAATGTGCATTAAGTGTACTGGATACATGTGTTCATTAATCTGCTCTAAATAAATACATGTTAAAATGAAAATTGACTAATATCTCTGGCATTGTGTTTTCTGTTTGTGTGCAGACTGAAGACTCCTGTAAAATAATATACTCTGACTTAAATTTTAAGACGAAGGAGCGCTCGTCCCTCAGCAGTGCCCCCCAGTGTCAGTCTGAAGCAGTGTTCTACGTAGTCCCTCAGTTCAAATCTGAAGAGCCATGTGTGGACTGCTGTTAATTTACCACAGCACTAACTTGTTAAGTTTGTGTCAGGTAAAGAATTTATGATGAACTGTCACATAGGTTAGTTAAAACCACACATTCTCCATGGAGAAAGTCAAGTTTTATGCCACAGTGTGGAACTAGGAAGAAGCCCTTCTCCAAGCCAAATAAGAGTCAGAACTGGCTGAAATCTGCCTTAAATCATGAAATAACCATAGAATATGGAATAAAATGAAGAATTTGGTGACGTTTTTTTTCAGTATAATTAGGTTTATTTTACAATTTATGTTTAAGCTAGCACACTAATAAAATACACTTGAACCAACTTAATGCTTATTTAGTTTCAAGTATCATGTCTATGTTCATCGTAGGCCAGGGGTGGGCAAAAACGTTTTGACACATGGGCCACAATAGGTTGTAAAATTTAACAGAGGGGCCTGACCAGGAACATGTGATTGTAATGGTTTCCCACTAAACTGTCAGAGTTGTAGATATGTTGTTAAACTGAAAATATTCATTTTTCTTTATAGACTTTGGTAGAAGAATGAGACCTGTGATAGAGGTGGATTATATTTGATTTTGTACAGTCTTAAAAAACAGGCTTTGTTTGTACTGTTATCCTTTATCTAGTGATGCATATATTGTATTTGATTTGCTACAAAGGAGAATTTAAAAATTGGTGCGTCAAGGCTTCAAAAGTTTTTTTCTATTTCACAGTGTAGTGAAGGAGATTCTAGTTTGTTTGTTTGTTTTTTTCTTAATTCCAATAAATCAGTCCCGGGTTTGATCCAATATGGCTGACTTGGCTGACTAAACCTGTTTGGTTTAGGGCAGGGCTATAGCATAATGGTCTGACATGGTTTAATTTTTACGCTAAGTTTCATCTGTCTACAGTGACATTTTTTCTGGGCTCCATTTTGCAGCAATGTAAATGTCACTTTCCCGGTCTGTCCTGCCTTGTTTGTTGTCCTTACCCCTCCCTCAAGTGTCTGAGCCTGGAGCTGGGCGGAGATCTTGGCTCCTCCCGTGCGCACCTGGAGGCAATCACAATCAGCTGCACCTGAGGTGGATAAGAGGAGCCAGGACCCGACACACTCGGGTTGTCAGATCATCCATGTGTTCATATCCCGCTCCTTGAACCAGCTCAGCTCTCCCGTGTCCGACCCTGCTCCTCTGTACCGGTACTGTTCTCCCGTCTGTGACGCAGCTACTCACGTTTCACCTTTGGACCACACGGCAAACACCCCGCTACCGGCTAACCGACTGATCTGCTGTCATTTGCTTTTTTTTTTTTTTTGCAGTTTTGTAAATAAACACTGTTAAAACTTCCCCGAATTATGTCCTTTTGGTCCCTCCTGCTTGACGTTACGATAGTAAATCAAATATTGAAGTGGGGCTACTCCACAAATCGTACAAATGTAATAGTTCTCTCACACGAGAATTTAGGAATTTGTATGAAACACATTTTCTTCCCTTATTAAATTTTGTTTCAGTCTGTTTAGATTTAGATTTTTTAGATTTTTCAACTTTGCCACACAGAAACCATAAGACTTGTGGCAAAAATATGGATAATGTTTGATGCCCCACCTCTTGAAATAATTTTCACCAAATTCGAGCTTGTTTGGGTAAATGCCCTAGGAGGAGTTTGTAAGTACGACATTTACAAAACAACTGATTCATGCTTAGCAGATTTAATCCAATATGGCAGACATCTGGTTGAGCGGATGGTGTTGTCTTAATATATTTTTTTTTTTTTCTTGTTATTTTCTACTTCTGAGGATCCCTGGTCACTGATGTGCAGTGACTCTCTACTTTCTCTTACTCTATACAATAATAATATTCCATTTTGCATTATATATTTATATGGTCATGACTGGCATGACTTGGTGAACATGTGAGTATTAGAGCAATACAAGTACTCATTAGGTTGCACTTGTGTGGCCATGCTTTGCGTTACTTTACAATACTAATGGGCCCTTCGTCGCTTGTGGCACTTGGGCCTAATCATTTTTTTCATTTTAAAGCACCTTTCAAAGGCACCAGGTTGACTTACAACAATGAAAAAAATATAATGACGAGCAGGGCCCAAGAATAGACCCCTGGGGAACCCCTCCCCCAGTTAGGGTTGCTCAGAAATGAGTGAAAACAATTAAGTATGTCAGTGAAGCCGACAGAGGAATGTCTGTTCAGAAGGATGTAATAAATAATAGTATACATTACATTCATAAAATAATAATAAATTATGTTTATAAATGTTATTACAGGATAAATGGTAAACTGACACAGTTTCTCATTTAAAGGTATAATTTACTTACCGTGTAGTATGTCACTTCCATGGAAATGGAAATAGAAAGTTATAACCATAATATGGAACAATTTCCACTGAGAATTTTATGCAATACAGTGGAACATTATAGCCAAAAGAACAACATTTCCATAGAAACAAGGACGGGACTTGTGGAGATGCAGCCACTGCTCTTCACTGCTTCACACCCGAGGGTGATTAATAATCAAATAATTATTATTTATTGTCTCAATAATTTAGTGGTTTATAAAGACTTAGAACTTTTTTTTTTTTTTTTATAAAATTTGATTTTAGGTTTCTGTGGTCATTCGTTACCACAGAGCTGATTAACTCTGAGCAAGCTTCCATTTTTTCCAATTTAATTTTTTTTTTTTTTTTTTAAAGCTTGTAGGAAAAATGTATTTATTTCCGGAACCAGAGGGTGAGCGATCAAGCAGATCTGAGAAGAGAGGGAACATTTCCAGTTGTGAGGGAGGTGTGGATTTTCAAATAATAATAATACTGCCTTACACTTGTAATGCGCTTTATCAAAGCCTCTCAAAGCGCTACACTGAAGTCATTATTCGTTCACTCCACACTTGGTGATGGTAAGCTACTATTGTAGCCACAGCTGCCCTGGGGTAGACTGACGGAAGCGAGGCTGCCAGTTTGCGCCATCGGCCCCTCCGACCACCACCGATCATTCACGCACACACTACTTTCATACTAGGCAATGTGGGTGAGTGTCTTGCCTATGGACACAACGACAGAACTTGGTCCGAGCTGGACTCGATCCTCCGACCTCCGGTTGGGAGACCGAAGCTCTAAACCACTGAGCCACTGTCGCCCCTCAAAGACAAAGACATTACAATAATAACTGTAATAATAATAAGAATGAATATACTGAATGTATCACATATACAAAATTTAGACCTGAAGTGTTTTTGCTTGAAAAGTGCTTCCTGTACATGTACAAAACAAAGCAGTTTCAGCACTGGTTGTTGTTTGTGTATTTCTTAAATTTGTGTATACTTGTGCATTGCTTGTGCTGTTCCCCCAGACGTTTCACATTTTGACCCCACTCACAGAGGCACAGAAACTTTTTTTTTTTTAGTTCAGATGGTGTTTAGTTACTTAATTATTATCCACTCCTCTCAGTTGATGCCTTCCCTCTCTACGAGTAGTTTCTGTGTATATTTCCAGGCAGTGCATTATGTTTTGCCCTGTACATGAGCTGGGCTGTAGAATATTGGACAAGATCATTCAGTTTAAGTAATTTAGAATGCAAAAATAGAGAAAATAGAGAATTAGTTTTTCTTCAACAATCTGGCCTTTTTATTTTGCAATTTCTGTATTCCATTTAGTTAAATGTTCATTTATGAACACATTAGTTCCTTTTAATTTACTTCTCTACTTCAGCAAAGCTACTTTGTGCTTCCTATTCACAAACCTCATGTTTTTCTTGTTGGAGTTTCTCCTGGGGAGAGGGTGGCAGCTTTTGATCTTTCCCGTGTCCAGTTGTATCCATTTGGACTGTAGAAAAGCCACCACTTGTGACTCAGCCGAGCTTTCCTCCTCCTCTCCGAGTTCTTCACTGCTGTTGGTGGCCACAGCCTGGTATGACTGCAGTTTGATGTTAACACCAGTGATCAAGCATCACTGATCCTGGAGAAGTGCTCCAACTCATTCACTCGTCTCTCTAGGTCTACAGTCTTCTTGTCCTTTTGGTCATTCAGGAGTTGAAGTTGTTTCACTTCCTCCAGCACTTTAAAAAGTTCACTCTGCTGTGTACTGACAGTAGTGACTTTGATAGGACGTCCAGCAAGTTTTTTTTAATAAAAATTCTTCTGTAGTTGGACATTTCTTTGGATGCATTGGCCGTGTCCCAATTCGCCAAATTGCCCTTAAAATCACCCTTCAAGTGTGCGTCGAAGGGCGTTACGTCATTTCCAGCGCGACAAGGGCTGTCCCATTTCAACGCACCCTACGGCCGTGTGTCGAAAGCACAGTAGGAGGGAGAGCTTTCACTTACCAAGCTCCTGTGTTATGGAATAAGCTCCCTTCCCATGTTAAAGAGGCCCCCACAGTCTCTACATTTAAGACCAGGCTTAAAAACGTTTCTCTTTGAAATAGCTTTATGGTTAGGCTAGGACCAGAAATAAATCCTGTAGTTTTCGTTAGGCTGCCTAGGGATAGCCATGCTGGGGGAAGTATGGTAACCTGAGCACTATCCTCTTTTTCCTCCTGTTTTCCCTATCAACTTCATTTACTATTCAGTTTGTTCATGCTATTCACATGTTGTCCGCTGTGTCCCGCTACCCTCTGGGGAGTATAACTGTTCAGATGTCTGATGTCTAATTCTGTTGGTTAATCAACTCTCATGTTCAGCCCTAAGAGGCGACTGCTGTCGTGATTATGGGCTTTACAAAAATAAATTGAATTGAATTGAATCGAGTGCGCAGGACAAAATGTGACCTGCGTTTCCAGCATTTCCATGGAGATCAGCTGTAACCAAAGCTTCCATCCATGTAGACTTCACACACTGCGATATCCCATCATGCACCGCGCCTACGCAAAAAATAGAAGAAAACGGAGTCCGCTATGCAATACACGTTCAAATGTTCGTACTGGTGTATGTCACCTACAACAATGTGACATGAAACTGTTAAATCTGAATAAAGATCTGTTACAGTGAGTTTGAGGATTAAAAACCTGAGCAGCTCTGACACACTCAGGTTTATTTTACAGAACTTTCTTCTGGGCTGGTTTGAGGAAACAAGAAGTGACACTGAATAAAGGAATGTGCAGTTATTCCCAAACAATAATAATAATAATCATAATCATGAATTATTGTCATAAAAACTATTGCAATAATAAGAATAATGTAAGAAAGTTTGTTTCTGGTGTTAGAATCAGAGAGCAACAAGAGTCTGAAACATAAAGTCAGAAGATTTAATGAGATCCACAGGTAAAGTGAACAATGAAACAACGGATTCTCAGGAAAGGATAGAAGAGTCCTGAGATGTGCATGTGACAGATTTTATAAGGTCCCCCAGAGTGTGTGTGTGTGTGTGCGTGTGTGTTTGTATGTGTGCGTGTGTGTGTGTGTGTGTGTGTATGTGTGTGTGTGTGTGTATGTGTGTGTATGTGTGTATGCGTATGTGTGTGTATGTGTGTGTGTGTGCGTATGTGTGTGTGTATGTATGTGTGTGTGTATGTGTGTGTGTGTATGTGTGTGTGTGTGCGTATGTGTGTGTGTATGTATGTATGTGTGTGTGTGTGTGTGTGTGTGTGTATGTATGTATGTGTGTGTGTGTATGTGTGTGTGTGTGTGTGTGTGTGTGTGTGTGTGTGTGTGTGTGTGTGTGTGTGTGTGTGTGTGTGTGTGTGTGTGCTGCTGCTGTAAAATAAAGTCACAAAACAAGGAAAGGATGCTAATGAATGTTTAATCATGATTAATAAGGATTACAAAGCTGATGAATTAAAAAGCTGCACATCAATTAAAGTGTTCAAAAAAATGTATACATTAAAAATTATAGAAAAATATAGAGCAATAGTATAAACTTGTCTATTACGTGATATAAATAAAGTAATGAGAAAATAAGATAGAAATAATAATAATGATATTTTGATGATTAGAAATAACAATTATGATTATGATAATAAGAATTACTAATGATCATTATATATATATATAAATATAAAACCAGAGGTAACTATAAGAATATAAAAATAATTGTTTTTCTTCTGTTATAAAATTATTTGTAATTGTTGTGTTTTGGCAGTTGTGTATATTGATTTTTACATGTGGAATTAGGCAGGTATAAATAAGCTTAGCTTCAGCCAGTGCCTTTCAGTCACACTGACTAAGTTCTGTGTATGAGACTGTGATAATGTTTTGTTGTTTTTTTTTTTGTTTTTTGTTTTTTGTGTTTGAATAAACTTAGTTACTACTACTACTACTAGGACACCATGTGTGGGCCCATGTGTCCCTGAGAAGCTTCGGGACCCTTGGGAACCTGGTGGCCCTGATGAGCCTTGTGCACCTGAACCCTCAACCCCATGAATCTGGTGAGTCTGGCCACCCTGAGGAGACGTGGGAGCTTGCAGAGACTGTGGAGCATGGTGGCCCTGGGGAGCCTGGTGCTCTGGCCAGTGTGGCAACCCTGGCTTGCCTTCTGGACCTTGGCGACGTTTGTGAGCCTGGCGGCGTTTGTAAGCCTGGCGGCGTTTGCGATTCTGGCTGCGTTTGCGAGCTTGACAAACCTGATGGCCCTGGTGGGTGTGAGCCTTGGGGCTGGTCTCGGGGCTAGAACTCTTCTCCTCTTTTGGAAAGCAGAGCTCAACAATGAGTCTCTGGCTCTTGCTAATCTCCTTGGGGACTAACGAGCCCAGGTGGGCTTGAGCAGCCTTAAGGGTGTCGGTCGCCTGGTGGTCTTGGAGAGTCTGGTGGTCCTGGAGAGTCTGGTGGTCCTGGGGAGCTTGGGGATCCCGATATCCCTGGCGAGCCTGACGGCATTGGCGAACCTGACGCCGCTGGTGAGCCTGGCGGCGTTGGTGTGCCTGATGGCCTTTGTGGGTGCGGGCCTTGGGGCTGGTCTTGGGGCTGGAGCTTCTGCTCCTTTTAGGAGTAGAGTTCTCCAAAGTGTCTCTGGGTCTTTTCCTCACCTTCTTGGAGACGAGTGAGCCCAGGCGGGTTTGAGAAGCCTGGTGGCCCTGGGGAGCCTGGTGGCTCTGGCCAGTGTGGCAACCCTGGCTTGCCTTCTGGAGCTTAGTGGCGTTTGTGAGGCGGCGTTTGTGAGCCTGGCGGCGTTTGTGAGCCTGGCGGCGTTTGTAAGCCTGGCGGCGTTTGCGATTCTGGCTGCGTTTGCGAGCTTGACAAACCTGATGGCCCTGGTGGGTGTGAGCCTTGGGGCTGGTCTCGGGGCTGGAGCTTCTGCTCCTTTTGGGAGTAGAGTTCTCCAAAGTGTCTCTGGGTCTTTTCCTCACCTTCTTGGAGACGAGTGAGCCCAGGTGGGTTTGGGAAGCCTGGTGGCCCTCGGTAGCCTGGTGGTCCTGGGGAGCCTGGTGGTCCTCAGGAGCTTGGGGAACCTGGTTACCCTGAGCAGCCTGACAACCCTGGCGAGCTTGGCGGAGTTGGCGAGCCTGACGGCATTGGCGAGCCTTATTGCCCCCTTGTGGGTGCGAGCCTTGGGGCTGGTCTCGGGGCTGGAAATCTTCCTCCTTTTGGAAGCAGAGGTCAATAATGAGTCTCTGGGTCTTTTTCCAATCTTCTTGGGGACTAACGAGCCCAGGTGGGCTTGAGGAGCCTTGTGGCCCTCGGTGGCCTGGTGGTCCTGGAGAGTCTGGTGGTCCTGGGGAGCTTGGGGATCTTGATATTCCTGGGGAGCCTGACGGCATTGGCGAGCCTGACGCCGCTGGCGAGCCTGGCGGCGTTGGTGGCGTTGGTGTGCCTGATGGCCTTTGTGGGTGCGAGCCTTAGGGCTGGTCTTGGGGCTGGAGCTTCTGCTCCTTTTGGGAGTAGAGTTCTCCAAAGTGTCTCTGGGTCTTTTCCTCACCTTCTTGGAGACGAGTGAGCCCAGGTGGGTTTGGGAAGCCTGGTGGCCCTGGGGAGCCTGGTGGTCCTCAGGAGCTTGGGGAACCTGGTTACCCTGAGCAGCCTGACAACCCTGGCGAGCTTGGCGGAGTTGGCGAGCCTGACGGCGTTGGCGAACCTGGCGGTGTTGGCGAGCCTGGCGGCGTTGGCGAGCCTGGCGGCGTTGGCGAGCCTGGCGGCGTTGGCGAGCCTTATGCCCCTTGTGGGTGCGAGCCTTGGGGCTGGTCTCAGGGCTGGAAATCTTCCTCCTTTTGGAAGCAGAGTTCAACAATGAGTCTCTGGGTCTTTTTCTAACCTCCTTGGGGACTAACGAGCCCAGGTGGGCTTGAGGAGCCTGATGCCCCTTGTGACTGCGGGCCTTGGGGCTGGTCTTGGGGCTGGAGCTCCTCCTCCTTTTGAGAGTAGAGTTCTCCAAAGTGTCTCTGGGTCTCTTTTTGACCTCCTTCGAGCTTCTGAAAGCAGAAGTTTGTCCCTGTGAGGCTGCTGTAGTGGGAGATGCCTCAGAGGGCAGAGGTGAGGGCACAGAGTTGCACAGAAGCATGTGGCCCTCCTTCAAACTGAAAGACAAGACAAAAACATAGTTAGTTATTTTAATCACAGGCTTTTCCTATTCTAACCTAGACTGGAGGAGTGCTGTTGTATTGGACCGGTTACCTATTAGTTCATATACAAATACTTAACAGTTGCTACTCAGGATTGTTATTCTTAAGGTCCTCTCTTTCTGCAGTGTGAGGTTTAAACCAGATATCTTCTGGTTGGTGGGTGACCACTAAACCTATTGCACCACCACCTCCAAACTTCTAAAATTCTGACATGTAGTGACATGTAAAACCTTGTGTGAGGGACAGTAGGGTACTCACTAGTCAGGCTCACCTCCCCTGAGGTGGAAGATGGTGATAAAAGGGTGTTGGAGCACCTCCTCGGGGCAGATTCTGGTCTCTGGGTTGGGGTCCAGCATTCGTTTGAGCAGGTGCACGAAGACGCACCGGTCGTGCGCCTCTGTGAGGTTAGAGATCAGCGGGTTGCAAATGTGGTCCAGCTGTGTGATCTGGCGAGTGGGATCCAAAGGACTGAGCTGAAACAAGAGCAACAGGTGTTACAATCACAAATATATCACACATATATACATACATCTGTACATGGAATCATGATACATGGATAAATGTGGACAGAAGGACTTGTACGTACTTCATATCTCCACTCGCCTGTGGACTGGGACCTGCTGTAGAACTGTGTGGTCTGGAGGCCCTGGTCCAGACAGGACTTGGGAGGGTGCCCCACAGTCGCCACAGTCAACTTCATCATGTCCTGCTCATTTATGGCTGGAAATAGAATAGTGCCCAGGAACATCTCAGCAGTGATGCAGCCCACAGACCACATGTCTATGGCCTCATCGACGGGGGGCCAGGAGCAGGCACTCTGGAGCTCTGCAAACACACACATTTTACAGTCAGTCACAACTAAAATATTTGCAACCAAGCCCTACTTCTACAGATCCTATTTTTCACTGAGGTTTAAACTATCAACATTGTGGTTGATGGACAGACGTGCTATATTTTTTTAAAATATTCTATAATATATGCATATCAAAAAGTAAATTAAATATATAACTAACCCATACGATGATGAATTATTAAAATTCATTCCATTATTTATAGACTAAAAGGCTTTAAACCCATTCATTATAGTTACAACATACAGAAGTCAGTACTACATATAGGACTGCCCCTGTGTGCGGTCACTATACTACACTGAACATGTACCTCAAGTATATGTACGTGTAATATACCCTGCAGTATGTTCCCTGTGTATTCACATACCTGTACCCGAGTGCCTGCCTCTCCTCTTCCTGACTGGCGTCATTCACTGAACACGCTAAGCCAAAGTCTATGACTTTGATGCGCAGCGGCTGCTTCACGTGGTCTATCATCATGATGTTGTCTGGTTTTTAGGTCGGTGTGCATGATCCCTACTTCCTTTAGGAAGCTGAGAGCTGCTGCCATCTGCAAATAGGCCACACGTTAGGACAATATCATCACATCATTTATCATATATCTATATTATAATCACTTCTCAAACAGTGGTGCAGGACCGTGTGTGTGTGCAGTGGTCACAGTTAGTACTACACTTTAGAGTAACGTTTCAGTACAGTGGTAAGAGTTAGTACTACACTTTAGAGTAAAGTTTCAGTACAGTGGTCACAGTTAGTACTACACTTTAGAGTAACCTTTTGCAGTACAGTGGTCAGAGTTAGTACTACAGTTTAAAGTAACGTTTCAGTACAGTGGTCAGAGTTAGTACTACAGTTTAGAGTAAAGTTTCAGTACAGTGGTCAGAGTTAGTACTACAGTTTAGAGTAACGTTTCAGTACAGTGGTCAGAGTTAGTACTACAGTTTAGAGTAAAGTTTCAGTGCAGTGGTCAGAGTTAGTACTACAGTTTAGAGTAAAGTTTCAGTGCAGTGGTCAAAGTTAGTACTACAGTTTAGAGTAAAATTTCAGTGCAGTGGTCACAGTTATAGTACTACACTTTAGAGTAACGTTTCAGTACAGTGGTCACAGTTAGTACTAAAGTTTAGAGTATTGTATAGGTACTCTCAAACTGTGGTGCAGGACTATGTGTCAGTACCTGGTAGACGATTGGTCGGATCTCATTCAACCTCAGACTCTCGCAGGGACTCTGGGTCAGAAAATGTGCGAGGCTGATGTCCAGCTTCTCAAATTTCATGACAATAATATGCCGACCATTCAAAGGAGCCGAGCCAGCGCACAATGTGGAAATTGTGTGAGCCGTGTGCATCTAGGGTCTGGAGGATCTTTGCCTGTGGGGACAAAATATCAGTCATTCACATGATTCACTTAAAGGGGGGGTATTTTTACTTCTGTTACTCAAACATGTGAGAAATAGCCTGTTCTAACTAACCTCTCGAAATCCGTCTGTCACGGCCCATGGCCTTTCATCACCTTGAGCGCCACTGTTTGTTTGGTTCTAAAGTTGTGGCAGAGAGAGACATCTCCGTACACCCCCCGAGCCCAGCGGGCGCTGCACCCGGTACACGGTGGTGGACGACTGGATCAGATCTCCAGGTTTCATTATGTGTGAAGGGGTCAGAGTCTCCACAAATACAAGGACAGGTGCTTCAAAGAGCAGAACAAGGCAGGAACAGATAGTCTAAAGAACTAGAGCTGTGTACAAGTACAAGTAGTGATAGTTAAAATAAGGCAGGAAAATGCAGGAGCTGTGTAAATGAGTGTTGACTGTGTTGCAGTTCAGAGGACTAAGTCAAAGTGACAAACTCTAGGACATTGTGTCATTAAGAGCATTCCAGAATAAAACTGTACGTGTCATCAACGCCACGGCAACCGCGTGATGTCATCGTTTAAATTTAAAGGTCATGAGTTCAACATGATGATGTCATAGGCCAATATATTAATGTTAATATATGCAATGAAGATATTTATTGTTGGATGATATGATGATAAAATGAAGTGGAGGTGGCTGGATTTGAGACTCAGGATGGAGGTTCATCTCAGGTGGTCAGTCCAGCAGAATGAGGCATGGTCCTGCTCCTGAATCTCAGCTAATCATGTTAACTCATTTTTATGTTTTGTTAATTATTGTTGAATCTTGATATTTGAAAAAAAAGAGAAAAAGATACAGCAAAAAACTGCCCCTCCTCTCTTTGCTCCCCATGCTGAATTACTCCCCCTTCAGAGCACCATCACAGCACAATCAGTGTGCATCCTGTTAATGAAACAACTGCACGCATCGCATTAGTTTATGTGTTCTGTTTTGCATCATGTTTTGTTGTGTATGGAGGTGTCATATTGGAGCATGGGTGATGTAGACATGTTTTTGATGAGGGAACAACGTTATATAGTGGTAGAAAGCGCAAATAAATTGTTTTTTGCATAATACTCCCTCTTTAAGTATATTGCACTATACAACACAGAAGCTTTTGTTATGGCAGCACAAGGAAACTCCAAATGGCACTTCATACAGTGATAATAAGGGACAGGGAGTGTGGGACTGAGTTATCCTGCTGCTGTTAGTGTCTGAGCTCACTGTTACCAGCAGAGGACGCAAGGACTCTACAAACTGTCACACCAAGGAGAGTTATGGCCTTGCACACTTTTTATGACTTTGGTTTATCTTTAAAGGTCCTACATTACACAAAATGGGTTCTGGTGTTATAATGTTGTCAACTCATCAAAAACACACCTGGAGTTGTGTTTTGTTTCATTCACATGTTTGAGTAACTTTATTGTTAGTTTGTTTACAACTAGAGAGCACAAAATACTCTGTTCCACCTTGTGATGTCATGAAGCAGTAGTTTTCAAGTTAACAGCTACCTTTGAATGAATGAATGGTTTATTTTGGTAAATTTACAAAATTGGTAGAATGAAATCCACAAATTCAAATAAATAACCAAAAAAGGAATAGGCAGAAGCTAAGGCTTATATTTGCCTCCTGTTCTTCTTAATATACGTCTAGAGAATCAGCTTTACATGGAAAAAAAAATATATATACATATGCATCTACACGCATACACATAAACATAGATACATGTACAGTACATGATTACAAATAAATCTTATCTAACAATATAAACTTACTTTTTTATACAGAATTAATACAATAATCATTTATAATCTTCTGTTTTAAAGTTCGTTTGAAGCTCACCAGAGAAGTACATCATTTAAAATGATCATTTAGGCCGTTCCATAGGTTCACCCCCGTAACAGAAACACACCTGGATTTTACATTAGTTCTTTCTTTAGCACATTCAAAAATAAACAGACCTCTTAAATTATATTTACCCTCCCTTAACTTAAATAATTTCTGAATACCAGAGGGAAGACTTTTATTTAATGCTCTGTACATTATTTCCAATATTTTTATATATACAATATCCATAAATTTTAAGGTATTTGTTTGAATGAAGAGTTTTTGTTGTTGTTTCACGATATCCTGCTTTATTAATGAGTCTAATCGCTCTTTTTTGATTTAATTATCATGTCTATGTTAGTTTTGTTTGCATTTCCCCATATTTCTGAACAGTATGATAAATGGGGCATAACCAAAGAGGAGTATATAATATACAAGCCTTTTACATTTATTAAATCTTTTGTTTTAAATAATATTCCAACAGATTTAGCTATTTTATTTCTAATATACTCGATATGCGGTTTCCAACTAAGTTTATTATCTAAGATCACACCTAAGAATTTGGTTTCATAGACTCTTTCAATTTCTACTCCATTTAAGTGTAACTTTACATTATTATATGTCCTATTACCGGAGAAAGATCATAAATTTAGTTTTTGTTTTCATTTTAATGATAAACTTATTGTAGTCCAACCCACTTTTTATCACAGCTAATCTCTTACCTCTACTGTTTGCAATAATTCATCCCCATTCTGAAATCTATTACTTAAATAACTCTTTACCCACTGATGTGTGACACCTCGTATGCAACAGACTGTTCACATTTTCCCAGCAGTAGAGCCTGGTCACAGTGTCGAAGGCCTTACGTAACATCAATTCAAGACACCCACTGTATTCAATTTCTGACACTGCTGCTGCGACATGTTCAACCAGCTCCATCACAGCAAGGTATGGAGCAGGTTAATGGTAAAAATGGTAAATGGTCACATCTTTATATAGCGCTTTTCATCACTCTTCCTCCTCTGTTCCGTTCAAATTTATTTCAGACTAAAAAGCTCAATCAGTAAAAATAAGTATTGTTAGACTATATTTACTGTATTGTGGTATTGCCTGCGTCTTCTCCCATTACATGTACAAAACAAATTCAGACATTGAAAAATAAAAAGTCATTAAAAATCATAAAAAGGTAAAATAAAAGGTTAATAAAACGTTATTGAGTTTAAACCTTTACTCAGTTTAACTCTCAATATCATCATTAGCTCAAAGGTGCATCAAACAGCAAAATTAAAGGCACAATACGGTAAATTAAACACGTTCATTGATTATCATTATAAAAGCAAAATTAGCGAATAATATGTCAGAGAATAGAAGCATATATGATGATTAACTAAATATTTCTAATGTTTTTCATCAGCTATTTCTAATAAACTACTGCAATTACTATTCCAAATGTAACTTTAAACATCAAAATAAGCAAAATCAAAAGCAAAATAAGTAAAACCAACAGTAAATCTTTTCAAAAGCAAAATCAAAATCATCAAGGCAATATGCGTGAGTATACGTTTAGCAGCTAAGCATATTTTTATTATTTTTTATTACTTTTACTGCTTTAGCATTTCAGGCCCGTGTGACGTTCACGAACCTTTTTGGCCCCTACTGGGGGTCCTTCAACAGTTATTCTCAGCAGAAAAGAACAAACACAAGAGGAAAGAGCTGTTTTCCTCAACAAAAAGTACCAAATATTTGTACTAAAGTAAAAGTTAAATGGCAAAAACTGTACAAAATTACAAGTACTGCTGTCAAAACTGAACTTAAAGCTGGTGTACCTGCTGTTTCAAAAGTAGGACAAACTAGGTAAATGTGCAGCTTTTTGGTCAAAAATATATAAAACTCAGAGTGTGCTGCCTTCTGTGGCCACTGCAATTTCAAGTACTATGTGACATTACGCAGAACGCAGGAGTTTGAAGTGTGGATACCTATTAGACCAATCACACCGCTCCTTCTACCTCCACACCCACCTCCACCCTCACTCTCCCCTTTACTCCTCCAGGTACTGCCCAGTTTAGCAGCTCTATGTGAAATGTGATTGCAGGTGGAGATTAAATGTTTAGTCTCACTTTAAGTCATTTTAGATCAGTGGGTAACAATGAACAAAATGTAAAATAAGGGTCCTCATTTTGCGATTACTAACAAAGCTTCTTTGTTACCCTCGCATCTGGGCGTCAGCACCTCTTGACTCTTCTCTCTTTTGACACTTTTCTTGCCATCTGTTCATCCTTCTTTGGAAGAAACTGTTGGTAACAGTGGACCCCACTTCTGCCAGTAACGATTCAGCCTCCTCCGCCAATTTCAAATACAGTGACGTCCTCTCTGCAGAATTATGCACACCTGGGTTATGCTGTTCACCATCGGCCACTTCAGCCTCCATAGGGTCCAGTGGGTTGTCGTCCCGTTTCTGTCTGTGCTGCTGGACGGTTGCGTGTGACTTCTGATATTTTGCGCTCTTGACGCAAACTGCAGCAGGCTCAAAGTTTCAGTTAGGCTTCGGTCCGAGGGGCTCACACAAGCCATCATCAGAGTATGTGCTTGTCCTCCCAGGGAATCCCGTAACAAACCCGTGAGTTTAGCATCTCTGTATGGGATATATTTACAGGTACCTTTCGGATCAGTTAGAGCGCGGATGACGTTTCAAGAGCGAGTAACCCTGGTTGATGTGAGGCGCTCTTTGAGGCGCTTCCGGTTTGCCAGAGGCGAGTCACCCTGTGTGTCGATGTGACTCTTTGGACATGATGCATTATCGGCGCGTGAATGAGCCGTATAATACTGAATCTGGAGAGATTAATGCAAACTTTGAATTACCAATCACACGCAAATGACCGTCGCACTGTCAGTTTTGCTCAGTGTCCACAAACATAGCACACACACAAACGCGACACACACATGACTTAAACGTATTTCTTACCGTAGACGTAGGACATGAACGACGAGAAACGAGTTTAAGTTGTTAAATGTTTGAACATGCGGCGAACATAAGAACACTCACTTTATTCTGCAAGAAACTCAACAAAACCAGTTTACAAGTACTTCACAAATAAATGACTGTAATCTGTTCATTGAATATGACACTGTGCCTTCACAAAGCTCCTTTAAAAAATAGAGCCTGTTGAGTCAGACACAGATAAGACACAACTGAGCATCGCGTATAGTGTCCGGAGCTGTTGGCAAACATTTCTCTGTTTTTCTGCTGTTTCCAGTTCAACAGATAACATACCTTTTTGCAGACTCATGTATTTCACATCCAGCATGAGTCTTGTCCCTGGCATTGGCCGGTCACAAGCATCATGGGATTTAGTCGACGTCGTAATATGTTCATCTTTTAAATGCAAACATGAAAATAAAACCATTTTTTGTATCATACCAGTTTAGCACATTTGGACACCATATTCCTTCCAGGAAAATTCACTTTTGCTAACTAAATGAGCACCACGTTCGTAAATGCTAGCTCATTATGCTCGGTAGCTCACGAGCAAAGATGGATAAGTAAATGCTACAACAAGCATCTTAGCACGTGAGCTACCGAACATAATGCGCTAGCATAATGCGCTAGCATAATGCGCTAGCATAATGCGCATAATGCGCTAGCATATAATGCGCTAGCATAATGCGCTAGCATAATGCGCTAGCATAATACGCATAATGCAAGCAACTACACACGTGGTGCTACTTTAGTTAGGAATTCCTACTTACAATCAATCTTACACCAGGTTTTATGAAACTAAGTCTTAGTTAAAAAACAAAAAGCAATATGTAGTGAAAATTCCTCTTTACTACAATGACATTTACTTTCACAAGTGATGACACTGACCTTTCATCTGTGAAGTTGGTTGATGCTTCTTCTTCTAGAGGTGTTTTATGGCGGTTGGCACGCAACTGAAAATGGTGCATTACCACCACCATCCGGTTCTGGAGCGTGGGCCGGGACGACCCACATAGTCATTCTATACCCCTCTTTATCAGTTTGGTGGAGATAAGATCTTTGTTTTGTTTCTGCTTTGAGTACACAGTCTTGTTTAAATCCTTGCAAAAGTTTGTTTTTTAATTTGCAACGAACACTATTCTGATGAAGTCTATCTTTTAAAATTCTACGTTGCAACCGTATGCTTTGGACAATATATGATACATGTTCCAACAGTCTCCTGACAGCTACATAAAGTGCACTCCCCCCGTTTCATGCTGTCCTATAATTTTAAGTGTGCTTATTTAGTCTTGTGTGACCCAGCCTCAGTCTCAGTGTTGCCACACTTCCTCCTCCTCCAGTTGGTTTGCTTGAAACCCCATTCCACTGTTTTACCCTCGACTCTTCCCTGCAGATTGTAATAAAACCGGCCCTTAGGGCATGAAGGGCCCATTTACTCTGCCATTGTTTGTCTACCCTATTTTAAATAATTGTCTTAATTTCTGATTTACTATATTTTACTGGGAAATCTACCTCCTCCTTTACAGCTCCTCCTTTTGTCCACTTATCTGCCCAGCTCATTCCCTTCCACCCCATATGTGCTGGAACCCCCAATGGAAATTACATATTTCTTTTGTCTGGTTATTCTTTCCAGTACTTGCCCTACTTCCCACAATTGTGTCTTGTCTTGTCTCTGACTCTGAATGTTTTAACCACTTGTCACTGCACTGCTTGAGTCTGAAGCGATCACATTCTGCTTTGCCAATTCTCCTCCATCCAGCTCATGCCAAGAGTATTGCCAGAAACTCTCCTGTATAAACAGTCACATTGTCAACTTGTTCTCTTTTTAACTGCAACACCTATCTCTGGAATAGACACATGATATACCCACTTTCCCATCGCTAGCTTGGAATCATCAGTATACATTATTAATTGTCAGAATACTTTTCACAGATATACTCATTAACTCCCGCACTGCACTGCTACACTTCCTCCCCAGGAGTCTAAATCTACTACAGGTTCCTTAAGTAACCACCACGGGGGCACCCCAGCAATCGGGACTGTAGGACTTAATTCAGGACTTTAATTTATTCCTGCTCTTGCGCCATACCCTCGTGCCACCCACCCAAAGCTGGTGAAGTGTTTGCCTTTTCTTTTTGCTGACATGGTTTTAACATGCCAGCCCTGGGTGACTTTCACTATGGTCCTTGCAGACTAGTCCACTAAACCAGAACTGCACTTGGTTCCTTCTACAGCTCAATGGCATTTCCCCCCCCTTCCACCGGGTAGTGCATCTATGCCAGAGTTGTCCTCATCGCCTCCACAGCAGCAAAGTGTATTAACGGGGTGGCCCAAATTATTTAAAATAACATATAGAATATGAGCACACAGACACACACACACACAAACACACAATGACAAATGTGCAAACCCTGTGCTTTGTAGTCAACTGAAGGTGTGCACAAAAAAATGTTTGGCGTTTGTTCTAAAACCTTTCACCTTTCTGGTGAGGTTTGTGAGGCAGTTTAAGCTCGAGTATCTCGGATGGGAGCTTATTCCCATCGTTAACAGCCCTATATGAGAAGGAGGACTGGGCGAAGGCAGGATTCTACATTTAGTGGATTTTACACTGTCCTCTCCCATTTTTTGTAATCCGTCGTGTTGCTCTTGAAGCATGTATCTACCGATCGCTGGATAATTCTTTAAAGTGGTGGAGGAGGGTTGTGAAGCATCTTGTAAGTCAATTGGACATGAGAAATTGAACAAAATTATCGAAATTTAAGCATATTGTATTTTCCAAGTATGTTTTACAGTGATGATATGAAAGTGTTACAATGATGATATTAGTTGCAGTGTTACTGAAAATAGTTGCCAAGTTACATCAAAAAGTAACTGACGGAGCTGCTAACTCATTTACTTTTTCGGGGAGAATCTCACTTGTAACTATAACTAAGTTCACATTTTTGACGTAAGATGGCCCAACACTGCCTAACTTTCCCTGTACTTAGATCATAACGGTAAGGTCTGAGACGACATGGACCCCAGCATCTCTGCACTCAGTTGTTGACACAATGACCTCCAGCCTACAGACTCTACTTCTAAACGACCAGAGCTGCCTTCAAATTTGATGGAGGCACGATGTAAGCACTGGCACAGGACCGGAAACTCACGTTGGAAAATTGGTTTGGTTATCGATAAACGCTTGCCATGTTCTTCCGCTTGTGATTGTCTGCACAATCAAATTGCTCCCCTGGGTTTTGGGTTGTTTTCCCTGGCTCAGAATTCCAGTTGCATAATAATGATTGGTCCCCCTGAAGGAAAATCATAAGTTAGAGTTTTTTTCTGTCACTCATCTTGTCTCCTGTCTGTCGTTCCCTCCTACAAAGGACTTTTTAGAGACCTCTCAGGCCTTGTTTTTCCAGCTGCTTTACTACCATGATCCTGGCTGACGTTTGTTAGCTAAGGGACAAGTCCCGTTCTCCTTTCTTCCACACGGCCCCATGACTGTCCCATTTGAACTTTTCCTGGGGCCTCGTCCTGCTGGTCGTCTGTACGCAAGATCTAGACCCTGACCTGATCCTGAGAGACAGCTCAATGAGGTGGTATACACTAACTTGGACTTTTTTATGAAAGTGCGCAGGCAGGTATAATTTTGGCCTTCTTTTCCTCCGCATGGAGTGGGATTCATTTCTTGTGTTGATATGACAGATAAAACACCTTTGTCTTCTATTTATTATAATTTAAAATTTCAATGTATCTCACTGTCTTAACTCTTCTTTTTTTGTATGCATCTGTGCACCCCGAGATCTTACCAAAATGATTCAGAAACTGTAGCACCCGTTCAGATAAAAGAGGGCGAAGATCTTCCCCCGGGCCGACGACTGGCTTTCACTTATACACACTCCACTGCGTGCCACTGTGTTTTTGGTCATGCCATTACCAACATGCACCAGGCTAAGATTCTAATGCCTCTCCTGCACCATCCTTGCATTCTAAATCACATCCCTTGTTACTTTCCTGCATCTGTGTTGCTTGGGGTCTCCACCCCACTAGATCATTAACTAATGTACCATGGCTCGTTGTCTCTTTCGTACGCACTAAATCTCGTTGGTTTCTATAACCAGTGGCCCTGCCTGAACCCCTAAGATCTAGTTAACAGAGCCCTCTCTCAGGCTTCTGCCATGAACACTTTGTCACAACCACGGATGGAGATAAGAGCCATTTGTGATGGCCCCTACAAATACACTGACTTTGTCTACCCTTAAGCCAGTCCGTGGAAATTCAGGTGTTGATAGTCTTGGTTTTTCAGGGCCCCATTGTCCTATTTGTTGTATTAAACAATTCAACCCCAAGCTAACTTCCTGGCTATGGTTGAGATGTTGCTCGGATGTTCACATAATGGTTCTTTCTACATGATGCAAGATATTTTGTGAAGTGTCACAGTCCCTCATGCAGAAAAACACCCCACAATGAGATGCGGCACACTGTGGTTCACAGTTGGATGGTGTTCTCAGACTTGCAAGTTTCCTCTTGTTTTCCTTCAAATATAACAATGGCTATTTTGGTCAAAAATTTGTTTCCGGCAGACCACAGGACATGGCTCCAGTACTGATAGCTCATTTTTGTCCCTGCTGTGTCGGCTTTGGCAATACTGTATCGTTTTCCTGTTTCTCCAGCAAGCATGTCAACAGATTCTTGCTTTGTTCTTGGGTTGTATCTTTTGCACATTTCGTCACTAAAGATCTACGCTGCCCATGACATTTGCCCCGTCATCACAATTCAGTGCTCTGATTTTTATTTCGTCACCCTCGAATAAAAGTGAAATCTATTCTTATCCTGCCACACAGTACAGGATCGTTGGATATAAGGACTCGTGCAGCATTACTGTTGTGTGTTTAACCACATCTGGTGTGCTGCAGATGGAAAGTAGCAGTGCTACACTTGGTCCAATTTATTATTTTTTTTTTTTTTCCTTGTTAGATTTAATGAATTTGTACATGCCCGGACAAAAGAAAGATAAAAGACATGAATAATATTGAAGTGTATTTAAGAGAATGTCATCACACATTGAGCGTGACTGGTAGCCCATTTATTAGTACTGCCGCTGAAAAAGACCTTTTCCTCAACTTATGTTTTACCTATGCGTTGTTGTTATCATTCCTTAGTTTATTAATGTAGTCATTTCATTTTCCAACAATAATAAGTTATATCATTATCCAAAAAATACTACAATCATATTTTTATGCTCCTAACAAGTTGGCCCCCCTGTATGTTTGACAGCAGAGGTTTTGTAAGACACAACATAAGCTTCACTCTTCCTGATTCTTCTATCATTGCGACATGACATTGGATATTTATTCAATATTGGTCTCCAGAGTTTCATTTAAAATATCACATTTGGCTAGGTCGATCTGATATTTGCCCTCTGATGTATTTTTCACAGCCACAACCCTTTTTTAGCTTCCCACACGCGGCAATATGTTTAGTTCTTGGGCCCTGCACCCACAGGATAAAGTGATTACATGTCTCGTTCCATCGGATCTATTTATAAATTTATTACTGCCCATGGCTTTATTCTCAACGAGCGGCGCCCTACACTACCTGTCGCAAGAGACCTTTAGTTTTGGTTGTGAAACTGGCCACTGTGGGTGTTTTAAAATTTTCTTGCTTTATGTGTGGTTTTACTGCTTTTTTGTCTTATTTTTAAACATCCAACAGTCGCGACCCCCCATACTAGTACAGTAGCTGATATTCTTCTAGTCTATCTCAATAATAATGTCCCGTTGCCAGATGTGAGTTTAACTTGCCCTCTATTTGCACTGTACCACGGGGCGACAGTGCGCGGCGCAAACACATCCACAGCGAGGAGCGCGCCAGACGAAACAGTGACAGAAAAACCGAAAAAATGGGACAAAACCTCAAACGGTTTGGCAACTTATGCCTCTAGCAGTGTACCCAAAAGGCCCTGAGAGTCTTCGGTGGAGGATGGCTGATGCGGCTAATGAAGCACAATTCTGTGCTGTTGAACACACATATAGACCGAGCTATGCCAGGCCGACATGGGTCAGCCCCAAAGGCAGAAGACACGCAACACAACTGCTCTGGACTGGCTCTGCGCCCCGCTCTGAGCCCGAGAGCTACCTCCCTGCCAGAGCCTGGCTAGTCTGTTAAAAGCTAGGATAGTGTTTTAAGCGTATAGGTTAACTGAGACAAAAATCAAATGCTTGAACTTTACGCCGTATCTATACAGACACAAACTTGTAGACACTCGTTAGTTAGCTCGAGATGTCAGAAAGTTAAAGTCCAAATGTGCCGTACGTCCATAGCAACATATTAGCAACAAACAATACAAGCCTAAAAGAGCAGTGCCCTTGGCACCTATACCTTCTTACCTTCATCCATCATTCATTATAGCCTTGTCAATATTTGTGAAATGAACGGGCTCTAAGGTTTAAATGTGTCCTACCCCAAACTCTGCAGAGACACTCGATCAGGGTTCACTGCCCCACCCAGCAGGCTGAATAGGGGACCAGTGGATTACACTCTGACAAGGCATCAGATCAGTGGGTGGATATAACACATTCACGTTTCTCAGATTTAAATTGACAGGACCAGACTCAACTGTGCATGTCTTTGGCTCACCAGTTAAATTAGAACACAGATTGAAAGGGTCCAGTATTGTCAAGCCCAGTCTTCTCTTTTACCTTAAACTTCAAATCAGGCTTAGAAACTCTAGACGGTAATAATGGTACTTTTTTCAAGACTTGACTTTAAGGGCCATAGTTAACTCAATACACATCATGCAGCTTTTTTATTTTCCTCTGTTAAAAATACATGTCAAAAATCAAAGGTTACAGGCAAAACAGACTTAAAGAGAC
>JAIEZT010000761.1:0-32565 GCA_019594935.1 Periophthalmus modestus | reverse complement strand
AATGAAATCACTGCTTACAAACCAGTCTCTCTAATCCTACATGAGGTCTTGGTACACATAATAGCCAGAATGTGGTGATTTTGTTTGTTGAGGGACATTAAGAGGTAGGTGTTGTCAGAAAAAAGAGGCAATACTGTACTTGGATAAAAACTGAATATACTGTATGTGTTATTTGTATGTGGGCACCACATCTTAATATAGCAAAATAACACAGGGAATGTACTGATTAAGGCAAGGTTCTTGTAGATGAACCGATACTGTTTAAAATATAACATTCTGAATTTGAATTAAATGGATGGTCTGATGTTTAAATGTGTATGCAATTGTAATCAAATCAGCAAAACAGCTTAAATATATACAAGGAACGCAATACTGAAAACCCTCTCTATGTGACTATTTCCAATGGTCTGCCTGCTTCACTAAATGATGTAGTTTCCCCCATAGCAACCATTTACCAGACCAGCAGAGGAAAACAGGGAGGGCTGGGCACAGCCGTGTGAGAGAGGGGTGCTAACATATGGGGCAGAAAAAGAAAAAAAAAAAAAAAAAAAAACAACACACAATGGATGAAAATGAGCAAACCGAACTTTAGCGTTAATTTCCTTATTTAGTGTTAATTTCTCCTTATATGGCTGTATTCCAAATATTAAGACCAGTGGACCTCTGGAATGGAATGCATAACAGCAACCATTTGACTTTACTTGCTAGAGGTAAAATGTGCCTCACATCAAACACGCAAATACTGTGGTTTCATCCATTTTACACTGCTGTAGACACTTTTGTTGTTTTTCTTTTTAAGCCAGCATTGTTACAAAATGCTTAACCCACCGTTAACACCACATTTGTTTGCAAGGCCTCAGTCCATTCATAAATTGTATTAAGCTAATAAAATAAGCTCTACGACTGCAGAGTGCAGTATCTGTCACCCAGCTGCCCTCCTTTTCAGACTATTATATAACAGTGTTTTCTCAACTGACTAATCAGAGGAGAACAAAAATATTGCAAAACTTTTGTGCAAGATAGAATCCCAGGAGTCAAGTTGGTAGTTCAGAATCTTGTATACAAAGGTTACAAATGATAAACATGTATTTCCTTGTGTTTCAGATGCTGATGAGGAGAGGTGTCTCCACCAATGGGAGCAGGAATAGACAGCAACAGCTGGCCACTTCCGTTATGGGCCAGGTGGGGCCTGGTGCGCCACAGCTGAAGCCAGGAGATGTACCCCAAGAGAGCTTTCATCATCCCTGGCTCCCCCCCAGCCATAATATCCATCAGACAGAAACCAAGATGATGATAAGGGAGATTTCATGAGTTTCGGAAAAAAAAGATGAAGCAAAGAAAAAGAAAAAGAAGAAGAAGGAGAAGAAGAAAAAAAAGGATAAGGGGAAGGATGATGGGGGATGAGTGAAACATGAACTCAGAACGGCAGACAGATAAACAGGGTGTTGTTAAAACAGAGGTACCAAAGTCCATGGGAAAATGTGAAATAAAATTAGCAGTTTCATCCTTTCACAGAGATATCTGCACACCCTGTTGATAACTTGGGCCTTACCAAGATTGACCGTACCATGTTTGGTGTACGCTTGAATCTTGCCTTGATACAATTACACATTTTCCTCCATGCCCTTATGTGCCTATACCTCTCATGGAGACGAACATCTCTTTACCTATAGTCTGTTGCTTTCACCCATTGGGCATGTTGGCACCTCTGTATTATACTCTCCCACCATAATCCAGCTACTCTGACGCTCTGACAGGAGAAACATTTGTACAAGAATGACTGTTGGTTTGTGCCAGCCAAGGAAGAATAATAAAGACAATTTCAGCAAATGAGGTGCAGCTGGACACACAATGTAAATACACAGAAAGGGGACACTGGACAAGACCACAACTGCCGGCCTGGTCAATCTCCATGGTGTTTCCTGTATTTTTCAATGAAACACATGTACACACATGCATGCTTGCCCAAACTGAAACAAGCAAATACAACCCACACACACTTTTTTGCAACTGTAATAGAGATGAAATGGCTTGTATGCTGGAGAGGAAAATGCACTTCTCCATCTGTAATGAAGGAGCACCAGGAAATGGTGCAATAGAAGATTTTTCTCCTCCTGCAGCAAAGACATGTGCTTTCTGCTTGAATGTTTGGTAGCAACCAATTCTTAACTTGATATTCTTGTGTTTACAAGGACACTTGTGCTCAATATGCCACAAACAACTATTCATACAAGTACTTGCCAAGCTGGCCTCTGCTTCCAATAATAACAATATAGGGGTTTTGTTTGTTTGTGTGGTTTTGAAAGCTTTAACAGTTCAGTGACAGCACCGCTGTTTCTAAATGAATCTATTCTATGAATCTAAATGAATCTATAGCTCTATAAACTCCTGTCAGATGGTTTATATTTTTTGTTACAGTTTGAAGCCAGAATACACAGGCTTTGGTAAAGGATGAGACATCCCTGTCTTTACTTCATATGTTGACTTTTAATGTTACTGACACACTTGCCGACAAAATATGCAATACATGTCAACACATTTACAACCAAAATCCACAATCCACAGAAATATCAACATTTATTTAAATTCCAGATTTGAGTTGCCTGTGTCTTTTGCCTGGTAAATTGCTTCTTTCACATGCTCTCAACATTTGTTGACTCAAGTATGATGTCACTCAGTTTGGTGGTTGCTGCATGCGCTCTAAGGAAACACATACTATATAGATAAACACTATATATAAATAGATAGTTTTGATTTATTATTTTGTATTTTCATTCTTTTCATTCATCACTTGGGGATTATTTTGGGGCACTTCTCCTGGCCAAATATCTGTGTATTTCTTTTTCTGGTCCCACATAATGTTTGGCAGACACGAGTATTGCAATATTTGTAAATGCTTTAGTGTGATACCTATCATTGCAGGGCTTCTTTTTAATTGTGAAATGTTTTGAAGAAGGAAAGCAAGAAAAAAGAGAGAGAAACACTCTTGATGAACTAACACTAAAATATTGTAAGTGAAATATGTATGATTATCACTTCCCTGCCCCTCCTGAAATATGGGAGGCTGAATCCAATGTAAAAAATGTATATGTACTGTATGCCTGTGTTTAGTGACTTTTCACACTAATGTAGTGGTGAACTATGGTGGCAATGAGCTGTTCTCCATGGACTAGCATCGCTCTGTTGTTACTCTGCCCTCTCTTTTGTAGCTACATCCACTCATCAGCTGTGACAGTGAAATAGTGTGAGTTTTCAGTTCCTTTTCTATTATTTTTATGCTTTTATTTTAACCTATTGGGAAATGATGGAAATTTGTTGGGTTATTAAAATGAATCACAAATAAAACAAAATCTTAAAAATATATATGTTTTGTGGAATTGAGTGTGTCACATGCAGCAGGGCTATGTGATTTTGAATTTAGAGTCAGTGAGAGCAGAGTGGGTGAGTACATCATACTCAATGAAAGTTGACTCACTTCCCTGGGCTTTGGATTTTGCTACTACTTATGAATAAATTAGTCATATAAAGCAATAGCAGAGCAAACATATAATTGTAAACGTTTCAAATGTGTCTAGGAAATAATGTTATTGCAGTGGGGAAAAGAGAACAAAATAATGAGCAAAAGCATACATAGGTTTAGGGTTCAGTCATTCACACAATGAACAACTCGTCTACTGATGACAAGAACCTGGTTACATGCCATGCGATTCCGTGCTCTTTGTTGGCTGCAGTGAGAAGGATGCTGCAGTCCCTGTTTGAGCGGTGAGTAAAAAGCGCCACCTGTTGTTCAACATTTTAATTGCACCAAATACCATAAAATGTAGGATTTTTAATTTTAAAATCTAGTTGACCCACGTGTTTACATGTTTGCAAAATAATAGGCTTAAGGAATCCTACTCTGTGCTCTGTTTTGTTGCCCATTTTAAAGTTATACTGTTGCCAAACAGCCTGCATTATGTATTCATAGTTTTCAGCTTCCTCTTTGTAAGTGACATTCTGAAGACTTTTGTCCATCCAGATGCCCTGGAAGAGCTGAGGAGAGAGGCTGCTGTGCTGTTAAGACTTTTGCTCATAATATAAAAGGTGAGTGTGTACATTAGTTACTCAAAACATAGTCAGCTAACTTGTGCTAGCTTGTGTCTTCAATGTACACAGATACACATACCCTGAAAAAAAAAAAAAAAAAAAAAAAAAGATCTGTCTGTCCCTCTTTCTCCCTGGGTAGCTGTAAAGACTTTGAACTGAAGGTGGCAGTGAAACACATTTCCTGACTCCTTTGTGCTTCCCTTTGTGGAGTTAACATTTTATTGATTTTTGCCCAGGTGAATACACACGCAGAAGTATAACAATAATAATAATAATAATAATAATAATAATAATAATAATAATAATAATAATAATAATTGATAGGTTCACACTTAACCTAATTGCAGTTCAAAAGAGAAGAGAAGACAAGAGAGATTATTGCTATACTCATGAGGAGAAGAGGCGGGGAGGCCGAAACCTTCAGATTACAACCTCCTCTGCCTCTCTGAAGTCTCTGCCTTTCTCCTTCTTTATTCAGTTAGGATCCCTAGGGGGGATCCTAATAATAATAATAATAATAATAAAACTAGTGTAAAATCCATTATTTTGCAGTTAAGTGTGAAACATGAACATTTATTGCTGTCAATATATTTCCTACTGTCACATCTGTATCTCAAATTATGGAAAATAATTTATAGATGGCGAGATAACACACATTTTACCGTGTGTGTGTGTGTGTGTGTGGTGTGTGTGTGTGTGTGTGTGTGTGTGTGTGTGTGTGGTGTGTGTGTGTGTGTGTGTGTGTGTGTGTGTGTGTGTGTGTGTGTGTGTGTGTGTGTGTGTGTGTGTGTGTGTGTGTGTGTGTGTGTGTGTGTGTGTGTGTGTGTGTGTCGTGTTTGTTTTTTTGTTTGTTTTTTTTCTTTCAGAATCAGTCAGTGTTTGTGAATATTTTATATCAGCACTTCCATGATGAGCTGGACTATGACAACAAACATTTTTTTGCTTTCTTTCAAGCCCTAACTAGATAAATAGAGCCTTATTTCAGACTCATGGTCCAGAGTAAAAAAAATAAAAATAAAAAACAGAACAAAACAAATAAACAGACAAACAATACAAAAAAGAACAAAAAAAAAAAACAACAACAACAAAACAAAAAAAAAACAAAAAAAGGAAAAAAAACAGAAAAAAAAAACAAAACAAAAAAACAACAACAACATAATAAGAAGCCCCTAACCTCTAAGGAGACAAACTGCACCAGTGTTTCCGCAGCTGAGACATGCAGCAGGTGGCACTGTATCCAATATTAATCAACAATAAAATCACTATGTTCCTGGATTATTTCTGATGGCACGTACATTTGGTACTAGTCTGGGGCTTTTTAACAGAAGTCATAGAGCATCACTGTAGGCCACTCTCAGTCTCCATAGGCCACTTTCAGTCTGTGTAGGCCACCCTCAGGCTATGTAGGACCACTGTTAGTTTTATGTAGGCCACTCTCTGTCTGTGTAAGCATCTCAGTCTGTGTAGGCCGCTCTCAGTCTCAGTAAACCACTCTCAGTCTCTGTAAGTACCTATCAGTCTCGGTAGGCCACTCTAAGTCTATGTAGGCCACTCTCTGTCTGTGTAGGCCACTTTCTGTCTCTGTAGATCACTCTCTGTCTCTATAGGCCACTCTCTGTCTATGTAGGCCACTCTCAGTCTGTGTAGGCCACTCTGTCTGTGTAGGCCACTTTCTATCTCTGTAGATCACTCTCAGTCTCTGTAGGCCACTCTCAGTCACAGTATAATAATATAATAATAATAATAATAATATAATAATAATAATAATAATAATAATAATAATAATAATAATAATAATATATAATAATAATAATAATAATAATAATAATAATAATAATAACAACAACAACAATAATAACAATCACAATCATAATAATATATTTTTCAATATGATGAATGCGCAATTTGCTGTCATCTGGGGGGGAAAAAAAAAAAAAAAGTTTTGCTTCCAGTGAGAGTACATATGTATATTTTAATTACTCGATGAAAAATAAGGTTTAGGCTTTTTTCCCCCAAGTAAATAAATTCTTTAGGTTGAAGTTTGTTTTTGTTTTGTTTTGTTTTTTTTTCAGAATTAAGATCCATTGTAATCATTGCCCTTGATCTATACCCAGAACTGGCGTATTTCTAACAAATAGATTATAATGTATATATTGACTGGTCCGAAAATGAATTTAACTTAGAAGCTTTAAAGTCAGACTCAGAAGCGGCCAAGGCGTCTCTACGTAGCGGGTGGAAAACACAGAAACACTGGGTGCCGCTGTAGACCAACAGAACTCCCGTATCTCCACCCACAGTAAGAATAATAGCATCACGGTGACTGCAAAGGCCACGGAAGGCTGGGAAAATGCTGGTTTTAGAGTTGAAGTGAAAAATAGTATTAGTTCACTGTCGACGGACTACAAGTTGTAATAATCGTTTCATTTAGTTGAAGAGGCCGTTACGATGAGGGGCAGCAGAGTTTTTTTTGTGACTTGCTCGGTGTGTTTTTTTCTAACACTACCCGCTGTTCATAGCGACCTGAGCTACTCTGTTCCCGAAGAAATAAGGATAAACTATGTCATTGGAAATGTGGCAAAGGATCTTGGCCTGGACATAGGGACAATTTCATCTCGGAAAGCACGTTTGGATTTTGAAGACAAGCAGTTTTGTGACATCAATCTGTCTACGGGGGATTTGATCTCATCCGAAAGAATAGACCGAGAAGCCCTTTGTGACAAAGCAACGTGCATTTTAAAAGCTGATCTGATCATGGAAAATCCTTTGGAGCTGCACCGCGTGAGTTTTAATGTCCAAGATGTCAATGATAATTCGCCAAAATTTAAAAATAATATGATTGAAATGGAAATAAGGGAGTCAACAGAAAAAGGAAGCCGTTTTTCCCTTGAAGAAGCACACGATGCGGACATGGGCCAGAATGCTGTTCAAAGATATATTCTTCAGAAAAACGAAAACTTTATTCTGTCTCCTGATCAAAATAAAGTAGTGTTATTATTGGAAAATAAACTAGATAGAGAAAAACAGAAAAACATGAATTTGACGTTGACAGCTTATGATGGCGGCTCTCCCCAGAGATCTGGCACTGTAGTTATACACATTATTGTGTTAGACGCCAACGACAACGCCCCCGTGTTCAGCCAAACCGTTTATAAAGCCAGTCTGCCCGAAAATGCCCCACTGGATACGGTAGTGGTGAAGGTTAGCGCCACAGACGCAGATGAGGGCATAAACGGAGATGTGACGTATGACTTGGGTCATCAAGCTAAATCCGATGTATTTTCTATTGATACTCAGACAGGCGAAGTTCGAGTTAATGGTCCAATTGATTTTGAAGAAAATAAGAAATTTGAATTAAGGGTGGAGGCTAAAGACGGACTTGGACTATACTCTTTTTCAAAAGTAATGATTGATGTTACTGATATCAATGACAATGCACCAGTTATAAATATAAAATCTGTATCAAATCAAATACAAGAAAATGCCTCACCCGGTACTGAGATTGGCATAATAAATGTGCAGGACAGAGACTCTGGTATTAATAGCAAAGTTCACTGCTCCATACAAAAAAATGTTCCTTTTAAACTTGTGCATTCTTTCAAAAACTATTATTCTCTAGTGACCACAGAACAGCTGGACCGTGAGCTAGTGTCTGATTACAACATTACAATCACTGCCACTGACGAGGGCTCTCCTCCTCTGTCCTCCTCTAAAACTGTCCACTTAACTGTAGCTGACATCAATGACAACCCTCCTGTGTTTGAGGAGCAGTCCTACAGCGCACATGTGACTGAAAACAACAAACCTGGCTCCACTTTATGTTCTGTTGCTGCTCGAGATCCAGACTGGAGACAAAACGGGACAGTGGTTTATTCTCTGTTACCTGGTGAGGTGAATGGGGCCCCAGTGTCCTCCTATGTATCTGTTAATGGAGACACAGGGGTGATCCATGCTGTGAGGGCTTTTGATTATGAACAGTTCAGGAGTTTTAAAAGTCCATGTGATGGCCAGAGACAATGGCTCTCCTCCACTCAGCAGCAGCAACGTGACAGTCAATGTGTTTTTATATCTGACATGAACGACAACTCTCCTCAAATACTGTACCCCACCCTGGAGGGGAACTCCTTCATGACTGAACTGGTCCCTAAAGCTGCACATGCAGGCTCTCTGGTGTCCAAAGTGATAGCAGTGGACGCAGACTCTGGACAGAACGCCTGGCTGTCCTATCACATAGTCAAATCCACAGATCCTGGACTTTTTACTATCGGTCTCCACAGTGGAGAGATCCGGAGCCAGCGGGACATCTCTGAATCTGACAGCATGAAACAGAACCTTATTGTGTCAGTGAAGGATAACGGACAGCCTCCTCTCTCTGCCACCTGCTCCATGTATTTACTGATCTCTGATAACTTGGCTGCTGAAGTGCCTGAACTCAAAGACATTTCTTATGATGAGAGGGACTCAAAGCTGACATCCTATCTGATCATTGCACTGGTGTCAGTGTCCACATTTTTCCTCACCTTCATTATTATTGTCCTGGGTGTGAGGTTCTGTCGCAGGAGGAAGCCCAGACTGTGTTGTTTGATGGAGCAGTTGCAATCCCCAGTGGTTTATCTGCCTCCTAATTATGCAGATGTTGACGGCACAGGAACTTTACGCAGCTTACAACTTACTTAACTATGATGGATACATGACGACTGGATCCAGGACAAGTGACTTTAAGTTTGTGTCGTCCTACAATGACAACACGCTGCCTGCAGATCAGACACTGAGAAAAAGCCCCCACTGACTTCTCTGACGTGTTTGGAGAATGTGATGTCTCTCTCCTGAGGTAGGCTCACTTTATAAACTATGATTTTCAAAGTTGCCATTTTATGTTTCATCTTAAATGTGATGAGTATTTTTCCTATGTCTCATTGGTAAGTAGATATATATATTCATGCTTATAAAAGTGTACTATCTTTACTACTTCTTTGTCGCTGTCCTTCCATGATTTTATTTTTTATACAGACCTTTATGGACACTAACACAGCAAAATCTGAATTGTAAAATCAACTCCCAGGGAATTCTTTTCAGTGTCTAAATAGGTCCAGTCAGGAAAATGTTAAAATCACCCCTTTTGCGGGGTTTTTTTATGAACTCTCAAAAAGGTAATAACATTTACTACGAGTTCATTTTCTGAACAGCATTCTAGCTATTATAAAGATTTATATAAAAGCTACACTTTTTAGTGTTGCATTTGTTTTAGCTTAATATTCTTACTTAACTAAAAAATAATAAATAAATAAAATAGTCAGAAATAGACCATTATTCGTTAAGTGCTTATTTTTATTTTATTGAAGACATTTTTCCATTTTGCACAGTCAATAAAGGGTGTGACTGTATGGTACATGATTGTGCAAACCTTTATGGAAATGGAGAGCTTTCAAATATGCACATTTTTTGGAAAAGGCCTTCATCTCTTTAACAAAATGCTATTTGTAGAGCATAATGTTATAAACAGTTTTCAGCAACAATCCTGAAGTGTCCCAGGAGGGATGTTTTAGATGGAGTACATGTAAACTGTACCTGTTAGCCATGGTGCAACCACGGCTGAGAGAAACACACACACGAGCTCTGACTCAAAAGCTCAGCAACAGTTTGGAGAATAAAAAATTAAGATAATAAATAATAATAATAATAATAATAATAATAATAATAAATAATAATAATAATAATAATAATAATATAAAATAATAATAATAATAATAAATTAAGGAAACAACATAAATAAATGAAAATGTATGGGAAGAGTCAGCCGTGATGTTTGTGGTTTTGCTCTCTTTTGATTGACTATCGGATCTTGAAAAATACATGGAGTGATTCTACTGAATTACTAACATCGTTTACGCCTATAATTAAAATGATAAAAGCAACCATTAATTTAATTCCTCATTAGTTACGGACCTCGCGATGTTTCCCTGTAGTGTTCCAGTGCTAATTCCCTGTTGGTTCTTTCATTTAAAGGAGTTTGACAACGACTGAGAAAGAAATAAATCTTGCCTCGTCTTCGCTCATGTTTTTATCGACTGCATATGACAGTTGTGCTGCTTGTATAAGATCGGCGTACATGTATTTGTTGGGCCTTTTCAAAAGCATAGGCCCTATCTGGCACCAGTCAGTTGGGATACAAGAAATACTGTTTAGTGTAATATCAAAATAGGCTAACAATACTAATTCTTTCTTTTTTTTTCATTACTTAGTCAGATAAAATGAATAATCACTTCGTTGTGGCGGGATTTAAATGATTCTTGAGTGATCTGCCCGAAAATGCCCCACTGGATACGGTAGTGTTGAAGGTTAGCGCCACAGACGCAGATGAGGGCATAAACGGAGATGTGACGTATGACTTGGGTCATCAAGCTAAATCCGATGTATTTTCTATTGATACTCAGACAGGCGAAGTTCGAGTTAATGGTCCAATTGATTTTGAAGAAAATAAGAAATTTGAATTAAGGGTCGAGGCTAACGACGGACTTGGACTGTACTCTTTTTCAAAAGTAATGATTGATGTTACTGATATCAATGACAATGCACCAGTTATAAATATAAAATCTGTATCAAATCAAATACAAGAAAATGCCTCACCCGGTACTGAGATTGGCATAATAAATGTGCAGGACAGAGACTCTGGTATTAATAGCAAAGTGCACTGCTCCATACAAAAAAATGTTCCTTTTAAACTTGTGCATTCTTTCAAAAATTATTATTCTCTAGTGACCACAGAACAGCTGGACCGTGAGCTAGTGTCTAATTACAACATTACAATCACTGCCACTGACGAGGGCTCTCCTCCTCTGTCCTCCTCTAAAACTGTCCACTTAACTGTAGCTGACATCAATGACAACCCTCCTGTGTTTGAGGAGCAGTCCTACAGCGCACATGTGACTGAAACAACAAACCTGGCTCCACTTTATGTATTATGTAACAGTATTCTTGAGTGACCAAGACGCACGAGAGGCCATCAGTATCGGATGTAGATTGTAAGAAAAAAATTGGGGATGAATACTTCTGAATATTTCATTTTTACACAATGAATAATACGGTAAAAGGTTGCAATAAAAAATAGATGTACAATTGCTGTTACTTCAAACACACTCGTGGTGTCAGTGTTCACCAATGAACGGCGCTGCACGCACATTCTCCTCCCTTCTTTGTCAGTTGTTCTAGTCACAGTTTATGAGTGTGGGTTACGCTTCTTTTAGATCAATTCTGATTATAACATTTTCACCGCACAAAAAAACATTTGAATAAATACAAAATGCTTATTATCAGACGCTCTTTTCTGAGGACTTTACTGTTACTTTCCTTCGCATTTCCTCTGGTCAATGGAGACGTGAGTTTACTCTGTTCCAGAGGAGATGAATGAAACGTGGATCCGTGATCGGAAATATCGCTAAGGATATAGGCCTGGATTTGGGCAGGTTGTCCGCTCGCAGGGCGCGCGTGGACTCCGAGGACAACGGCGTCCAGTACTGCAGCGTGAACCTCAACACGGGAGAGCTGCTTGTTCAGGAGAGGATTGACAGAGAGGGCCTTTGTGCGAAGAAGACTTCATGTATTCTGAAACAGGAGCTCGTGCTGGAAAACCCTTTGGAGCTGCATCGCTTTACTATCCGCGTGCAAGACATAAATGACAATTCACCTGAATTCAATGAGGACTCATTTAATTTTGAAATACAGGAATCAACGATTAAGGGGGCCCGATTTGCTCTCGGTGAAGCGCATGACGGAGACATTGGAGAAAATGCTATACAGGGCTACACCCTTCAGCAAAACGATCATTTTAAACTAACTGTCAAGTCAAACTCTGCAGGACGAAAATATTGTGAGTTAATTTTGGACAAAGAATTGGACCGAGAGGCTAATAATGAGATCACGCTTGTGCTGACTGCGTCTGACGGCGGCTCTCCTCAGAGATCAGGCACAGTAGTCATCCATGTCACTGTTCTTGACGCTAATGATAATGCACCAGAGTTTAGTCAAACTGTGTATAAAGCGAATCTTCCAGAAAACTCTCCTCCAGACACACTCGTTATTACAGTGACTGCTACTGATGCGGACGAGGGAGTAAACGGTGAAATCATGTATGAATTTTACCAAAAGTCTGGTGAAAACAGTAACGTGTTTTCTATCAATCCTGAAAGCGGGGAGGTCAGGGTGAAAGGTAATATCGATCATGAGAGAACGTCTTCCTATGAAATGCAAATCAGTGCAAAAGATGGTTTAGGGCTTGTTTCATATGCAACTTTAATAACTGAAATTACTGATGTGAACGACAATGCTCCTATCATTAACTTGAAGTCAGTATCCAATCAGATTCCTGAGAATGTGTCACCTGGTACAGAGGTGGGCATCATTAATGTGCAGGACAGAGACTCAGAGAACAACAGACAGGTCCACTGCTCCCTTCAGACTGGGGTCCCTTTCAAGTTAGTATCATCCATTAAAAACTATTTTTCTCTAGTGACCACAGAACAGCTGGACCGTGAGCTAGTGTCTGATTACAACATTACAATCACTGCCACTGACGAGGGCTCTCCTCCTCTGTCCTCCTCTAAAACTGTCCACTTAACTGTAGCTGACATCAATGACAACCCTCCTGTGTTTGAGGAGCAGTCCTACAGCGCACATGTGACTGAAAACAACAAACCTGGCTCCACTTTATGTTCTGTTGCTGCTCGAGACCCAGACTGGAGACAAAACGGGACAGTGGTTTATTCTCTGTTACCTGGTGAGGTGAATGGGGCCCCAGTGTCCTCCTATGTATCTGTCAATGGAGACACAGGGGTGATCCATGCTGTGAGGGCTTTTGATTATGAACAGTTCAGGAGTTTTAAAGTCCATGTGATGGCCAGAGACAATGGCTCTCCTCCACTCAGCAGCAACGTGACAGTCAATGTGTTTATATCTGACATGAATGACAACTCTCCTCAAATACTGTACCCCACCCCGGAGGGGAACTCCTTCATGACTGAACTGGTCCCTAAAGCTGCACATGCAGGCTCTCTGGTGTCCAAAGTGATAGCAGTGGACGCAGACTCTGGACAGAACGCCTGGCTGTCCTATCACATAGTCAAATCCACAGATCCTGGACTTTTTACTATTGGTCTCCACAGTGGAGAGATCCGGAGCCAGCGGGACATCTCTGAATCTGACAGCATGAAACAGAACCTTATTGTGTCGGTGAAGGATAACGGACAGCCTCCTCTCTCTGCCACCTGCTCCATGTATTTACTCATCTCTGATAACTTGGCTGAAGTGCCTGAACTCAAGGACATTTCTTATGATGAGAGGGACTCAAAGCTGACATCCTATCTGATCATTGCACTGGTGTCAGTGTCCACATTTTTCCTCACCTTTATTATTATTGTCCTGGGTGTGAGGTTCTGTCGCAGGAGGAAGCCCAGACTGTTGTTTGATGGAGCAGTTGCAATCCCCAGTGGTTATCTGCCTCCTAATTATGCAGATGTTGATGGCACAGGAACTTTGCGCAGCACTTACAACTATGATGGATACATGACGACTGGATCCAGGACAAGTGACTTTAAGTTTGTGTCGTCCTACAATGACAACACGTTGCCTGCAGATCAGACATTGAGAAAAAGCCCCACTGACTTTTCTGACGTCTTTGGAGATGGTGATGTCTCTCCTGAGGTAGGCTTTGATTTTCAGTCACTAGTTATAAAATGTACATGTAACGGGTTTAAAGCTTGATTTCTAACAATCTAATCAATCTTTAATCAGTCAAAATAATGTGTTCTAATATCTAGTTTTTTACATGTAGATATGTAAAGTTGAACTAAACAGTAAATCCACTTTTTTTTGCAATACTATGCTGTTTCCATTGTATTTTAATAGCATTTCCTGTACTGTTCCTAGTCATTATCATTTAACTTTCTGTTCAAAAATGCCTAAATCTAAGTTTTTGCTGTCTCTTCAACTCCCCTTTCAAACCATTTCTTTGGCATTTAGTTCCACTTTAAATGCCTATTTTTGTTTGTTTTTAATATTGAATTATGAGTGATAGTCAGTTCTTTATATGTGATTATTTCTGTTTCACCCATAAGTGCTGCAATGATTTTGTCTCCATATTATGACATTTTAAAAAAGAGGCATCTCTGTCCAGTATTTTATATTTAAGAGGATGAAGACAACACTGTTTTATCGTTCATGTGTTTTTTATGTTGTGTTGCTATTATTGCGATTCAGTCAGAGCCCTGCAGCCCTTCAGCTCATGCAGTATATTTAAATATGAAAAACTTCAGCAACAATGACCAAATGCAACATAATGGAAAGAAAAAGATGCATTTATTCTACCATTCTACATATAATTTTAATGATCTTTTTCCTTTGTATTTACGTTATGAAATTCTGTTCTTAGTTTAGGATTCCTCCCGTATTTTATTTTATGTGTTTTTTGTTTTTTTTTTGAGTAACTTATTTACTTTATTTTTATCATGGCACAACATAAAGGTAGACTTGTCATTCCTCAGATCACACTCTTGGTGTCAGTATTTACTAGTGAATAGCGTAGTTTGTCCATTCTCCTCCCTTTTTATCAAATGATGAGCAGAGGTCATACATTTAAAAAAAAACAATAACAACAACAAAAAACAAAAAAAACAGGGTGTGCTTTCAGTTTTAGTAGTTAATGTGCTTTTTTTTTTTTTTTTTTTTTTTTTTTTTAAGTTGCACCTTATTTTCTGAAAATATCAGACTTCTATTATACACAAATACAATATCATTGATTGCAGATTTCTTACAGCATAATCACACCTTTTTTATTGATTCAGAACCATGGACAGTTCTAAAAATAAAGTTCTTAACTCACAGATAAAATTCTTCAACGTAGAGCTTGTTACTTTATCGTACTAAATGTGTGTAAATAAATAATGACATTAAGATTTGTTTATTTTATTTTTTTTATTACTGTTCTAAATTGTCAGACTTTTGATTTATGAAACTAATTTGCACTGACACTCGTTTGCATCGGCATTTAGATAGATAAATAGATACCTGGCCGAGAAGGCCACTGAAACAACTTGAAAGAAAGAAATATAAATAACTTAAGGAATATACAAAAATATACACAGATACAAATAGTTTGATTTAATGGAACTGTATGTAGCCTGGTCTCTTATCATTTCAATCAAGGTATAACAATCACAACTGAACCTGTCTTGACAGTGGCTTTAACCTGCTGATAGAAGACACATGCACGTTTTTGTCAGTATATGGACACACCATGCCTCAGGTGAAAGCTTAGAAAGTCCAGAATTCACTTACTGAGCTGAAGAGGCTGCACTAGCACTGATTCATGATTGTCTGCAGGTTCTGGAGTTTAGATGGTGACAATTCAGATCAGAGAGACTGCTTTTAGTTTTTAACCAACTGGATTTCAGCATTGAAACTGGCAACCCAAAGGAGAGATTTATGCGAGGCTCATTCTGTTTTCTGATTGGATAATCATCTTGACCAACCAAGTATCTAATTACAACATAAATACATAAAATAAATTTCCAATGTTTTTTTTTTTTTTTTTTAATTAATTTTTTTTTTTTTTTATAACTAACAAGTCTAAGGCTTATTTATTCTTATCAGTAAAAAAAAAACTATATTTGATTTGAACAACTTTACCTTGTCTCTGGGGACACAGGCGAGTCAAATTTCTGAAATTTAAAATGCAAATCTCAGTCCCTTTAATTCGAGTTTGAAAAAATCTAACACAGAAATAAACTTCTCATGAAGTTTACCTGATATTTAAAATCAAACTATCATCCAGGCTGGTCACCTTCGCAAAAAACGGTCTAGACCTCTATTTGATCAACCTGGATAAATGAATGAATTAATACTCTATTAATTACGAAATGTTGTCTTTGAGCTATGTTTCTAAGGTCACTGAATGTAATCTGTTTTTTTCAGTTGAGCAGAACCACAACCGTAAGTTTAATGATTGAATATACTTAAGAACATATATTTGGACACACATTATGTCTGCATTTGTAACTCTAGTAACCAGTCCTAGTTTACGTTGTCATTTTGTTCTTAAGAAACTGGACGTTTAGCGGACGTTTACTGTGGGCCATTTAAAAACGTTGCTGTAAATTGTGCACTTTGACACGTGGTGCCGCTGTGGACCAGCAGCAGAAATACGAGGCTTGTATCCCCACCACTGAATGGCGTGGTTATCTCATCGACTGCGCATAAGATCTATACCGGGACCGCTTTCTCATCAAAAGGTTTATATATTTTGAATTTCTTGAGCCACAGGAGACTTTTTAACCATTGTTTTCAGTCGGGAATCGAGAAACTGACGTTTTTCTTAGACCATGAAAGACGACAGATTTCTCGTGTTCTTCTTTTGGGCCTGTCTCGGTGCCACTATGCCCGTGGTTTATGGTGATCTTAGTTACTCAGTTCCTGAAGAAATTAGACTCCACTCCATGATTGGAAATATTGCAAAAGACCTCGGGCTGGACACAAGGACCATTTCATCACGGAAAGCTCGTTTGGATTTCGAAGGAACGAACAAGCAGTTCTGTGATATTAATCTGGCTACCGGGGAGCTGAGCGTATCCGAGAGAATAGACCGGGAAGCCCTTTGTGGCGACAAGGCGTCTTGTGTTTTAAAAGCTGATCTGATCATGGAAAATCCTTTTGAGCTGCACCGCGTGAGTCTTAATGTTCAAGATGTCAATGATAATTCGCCAACATTCATCAGTGAGTTGACCAAAATTGAAATACAAGAGTCAACAGAAAAAGGAAGCCGTTTTTCCCTTGAAGAAGCACACGATGCGGACATGGGCCAGAATGCTGTTCAAAGATATATTCTTCAGAAAAACGAAAACTTTATTCTGTCTCCTGATCAAAATAAAGTAGTGTTATTATTGGAAAATAAACTAGATAGAGAAAAACAGAAAAACATGAATTTGACGTTGACAGCTTATGATGGCGGCTCTCCTCAGAGATCTGGCACTGTAGTTATACACATTATTGTGTTAGACGCAAACGACAACGCCCCCGTGTTCAGCCAAACCGTTTATAAAGCCAGTCTGCCCGAAAATGCCCCACTGGATACGGTAGTGGTGAAGGTTAGCGCCACAGACGCAGATGAGGGCATAAACGGAGATGTGACGTATTATTTAGGTCGTAGATCTCAATCTGACGCGTTTTCTATTCATTCCCTGACTGGAGAGGTCCGGGTCAATGGCCCAATTGACTATGAGGAGAAAACTTTATTTGAAATGACAGTGGAGGCTAAAGATGGACTAGGACTAAATTCATATGCTAAGGTAATAATTGATGTTACTGACATAAATGACAATGCACCAATAATTGATATAAAATCCATTTCAAGTCTGATACCAGAGAATGTCCCTCTCGATTATGAGTTAGCCATTATTAATGTAAAAGACAGAGACTCTGGCATTAATAGTAAAGTCTATGGCTCTATCCAAAAACATGTCCCTTTTAAACTTGTGCATTCTTTTAAAAACTATTATTCTCTAGTGACTACAGAACAGCTGGACCGTGAGCTAGTGTCTGATTACAACATCACAATCACTGCCACTGACGAGGGCTCTCCTCCTCTGTCCTCCTCTAAAACTGTCCACTTAACTGTAGCTGACATCAATGACAACCCTCCTGTGTTTGAAGAGCAGTCCTACAGCGCACATGTGACTGAAAACAACAAACCTGGCTCCACTTTATGTTCTGTTGCTGCTCGAGACCCAGACTGGAGACAAAACGGGACAGTGGTTTATTCTCTGTTACCTGGTGAGGTGAATGGGGCCCCAGTGTCCTCTTATGTATCTGTTAATGGAGACACAGGGGTGATCCATGCTGTGAGGGCTTTTGATTATGAACAGTTCAGGAGTTTTAAAGTCCATGTGATGGCCAGAGACAATGGCTCTCCTCCACTCAGCAGCAACGTGACAGTCAATGTGTTTATATCTGACATGAACGACAACTCTCCTCAAATACTGTACCCCACCCCGGAGGGGAACTCCTTCATGACTGAACTGGTCCCTAAAGCTGCATCTGCAGGCTCTCTGGTGTCCAAAGTGATAGCAGTGGACGCAGACTCTGGACAGAACGCCTGGCTGTCCTATCACATAGTCAAATCCACTGATCCTGGACTTTTTACTATTGGTCTCCACAGTGGAGAGATCCGGAGCCAGCGGGACATCTCTGAATCTGACAGCATGAAACAGAACCTTATTGTGTCAGTGAAGGATAACGGACAGCCTCCTCTCTCTGCCACCTGCTCCATGTATTTACTGATCTCTGATAACTTGGCTGAAGTGCCTGAACTCAAGGACATTTCTTATGATGAGAGGGACTCAAAGCTGACATCCTATCTGATCATTGCACTGGTGTCAGTGTCCACATTTTTCCTCACCTTCATTATTATTGTCCTGGGTGTGAGGTTCTGTCGCAGGAGGAAGCCCAGACTGTTGTTTGACGGAGCAGTTGCAATCCCCAGTGGTTATCTGCCTCCTAATTATGCAGATGTTGACGGCACAGGAACTTTACGCAGCACTTACAACTATGATGGATACATGACGACTGGATCCAGGACAAGTGACTTTAAGTTTGTTTCATCCTACAATGACAACACGCTGCCTGCAGATGAGACACTGAGAAAAAGCCGCACTGACTTTTCTGACGTCTTTGGCGATTGTGATGTCTCTCCTGAGGTAGGCACACAGTTAAACTGAATCTTTAAGCTTACTACTATATAATATTTCCCTTTTTTGTGCAGTCATATTACTCTTCATAGTTATGTGATAGAGCCATATATATTTTCTTTTAACACAACAATTTCATCACTGTGCTCTACTAACACTGTCACTTTGATATGAATCAATACATAAAAAAAATAAAAACGTCTGCAAAAATTTCACTAAGATGGACAGGGGTATTTTCATGCTGATATTTTTGATTGACATGCTAAATGCTGCTTTCTTTTGAACAAATAATCCTTATACACCAGTTTTACCACATATTATCATGTTGTCCTTTGTTTTCTTGTTAAATCTGTATGTCTATACAGTACAATGTCATCTGCTCAAGTCACACCCAGTTAATTTGTTAAACTTTTAAAAGGACTGGTGAGTGGTACATTGTTTTCACTGGTATAATTTTATTTTTACACTGTAAAACCTCAAGTCCTCAGGATGTACCATAAATCTGTGTGTGTATTTAGTTTTTTTTTTTGGCTTAGAATGCTTGGCGTACTGAAGCTACAAAGAATAAGTTAAGATTAACTGTCAGTAAAAGGTTTTGTTTAAGGTAGTTTTGTAGAGATTGTGTTTTCACTTATTTAAAATGTAAATACATTCTAAAAAGTATTTTGGTGAGATGTCTTACCAAACTCAGTGTATATGTGACCCTGTCCATGGTGCTGAAAAGATTAGATAGTGTCATTTCGTCTAATTTTTTCTAATTGTGTAATAGCAGTGTTTGAATTCGCTATACATCATCTATAAATGAGCTTTAAAAATATTGAGCCTTTGAAAGATGTGTTTGTTTGGTGTGACAGTTCAGACATGTTTAACATGTAAAACCCCCAGAGAAAAGGAATAGCCATTAAACTTTGTCCTGATGTTAGTGTTGGTATTACAAAACATAAATATGATAAATACTTTCCAGACATATGGAGATGAACATGCTGTTGTGTTCTGGGTCTGCTTAAGGACATTTTGTCATTGGTAGTAATGCTATTGTTTTTTTGTTGTTTTTTTTTGTTGTTTTTTTATTTTTACTTCCATGACCTGACACTGCAGTATTCACAAAATTGAAGAAACTGATTGGATGATTCTGCTGTGATGGATGCACTTTGCTTACTTTGACTGACTACATGCATTACAGTTATTTTGTTCATTTGTCTGCTGGGTTGTGGAGTTTTTTCATCCCCAACATAGAATGATGGGAGCAAACATGTGGTGAAAAAGGAAATGTTTGTATTCACTGGTTCATGTAAAGGCAATGGCGCAAACTCACCCATGAGGATACATGGATCCTTTAACTATAAAAGTCACTGTTGTGTCTTACTTCAAACTCTAGGTGCTGTTTAAATACATGCACCTGATACATTAGTGTCATTAAACTCCATTCACATTCTGGATGTCAACACAGACTAGAAGGGAAAACACATTGTAAGTCTTCTCAGAGGGCAGATCTCTTTGACTTTGTGTATAAAATTGACATTTTTTACCATTTAGGTCAGTTTTAAGGGGCTTTTAATGTGTTTTCAGTCAACTGTCTTAATTAACTTTACCCATTGCAACTGTGATTCTATTCTAATTTTGATCTCTCTCATGATTTTTGTTTTGTAATATAACTTTAGTAGAGCACACACAATTATGCACAAGATAGAATAAGGGAACGAAAGAAAAAAAGACAAAACAAAAACAAATGACATTTTGCATTCACAGCACATTTTTTCACAAAATCCGATAACAGCACATAAATGGAAGAAGCAAAGTTACTCAGTTGATTGAATAACAAAATTGATCACAATATCACCATAATAAAATCATGTATAGAAGTGTAAGTTGTAAGACTTTTCTCATATTTTAAGTCAATACTTTTATGGCACACGTTGTTCAATAAGGTTTTGACATTTTTAGTTATATCTAACCTTTTCATTTCATCTTATACTTTGCCGTAGCTTCTCTCAATGAACACATCTTCTTTAGCAGTAATTGCATCTGTTTATTTGACAAATGACTTTGAAGAATCGCCAGGTCTGTCACAGTTGTCTTATCCTAAGAATCTACCCTAATCTTTTAGCTCTGAATCTCTATCGATTTGAATTATTTAAAATATGTTCACCTCAAAATGTCACTCACATTTTGGGAGTGTGACCATAAATATATAGTTTATTATAAATGAATAAAAGCCACACAGATTAGCTACATTTGCATCTTATACATTTTAACACACGCAATGCACACACACGCACACATGTACATACGCACATGCACGTACGCACACACGCGCGCGCACACACGCACACATGCACACACACACATAAAATCCTTGTTGTTGCTGTTGCTATGATCTAACTCATGGTGTCAGTGTGCACCAGCATACGTGAACGTGGCCCATTTCTCCTCCCTTCTTTGTCAACGTTGTGCGCCTCATAGATCTGCTTCCAGGTTGGACTCGGCTTTAAACACTTGCCATATGAGCGCATAAAGTTTTATCCTTGGATATTAATGGTGAATATTTTTTTTTCTAGAAAGAAAAAAAATACACAGAATAGCGATGGCATATTTGACGCAAACATCGACGTTTGGCCTCGCGTTAATGTTTTTTCTTTCAAATTCGGTGCGTGGAGATGTGAGCTACTCTGTTGCAGAGGAGATGAAACGTGGATCTGCGATCGGAAATATCGTTAAGGACCTTGGCATTCATGTTTCTACGCGCAGAGCTCGCATTAATTCTGGGGACAACGGCGTCCAGTACTGCAGCGTGAACCTCAACACGGGAGAGCTGGTTGTTCAGGAGAGGATTGACAGAGAGGGCCTTTGTGCGAAGAAGACTTCATGTATTCTGAAACAGGAGCTCGTGCTGGAAAACCCTTTGGAGTTACATCCTTTCACTTTGCGCGTTCAAGACATTAATGATAACGCGCCTAAGTTTAAGGAGGAGACGCTGAAATTTGAAATACAAGAGTCAGCAGATAAAGGGGCACGGTATGCAGTTGGTGAAGCGCACGACGAGGACATAGGAGAAAACGCGGTACAGGGTTACACCCTTCAGCAGAACGACCACTTTAAATTAAATGTTAAAACAAACTCAGGGGGACGAAAATATTGTGAGTTAGTGTTGGATAAAGAGTTAGACAGAGAGGAAAGTAATGATATAACGCTTGTGTTGACTGCGTTTGATGGCGGCTCTCCTCAGAGATCAGGCACAGTAGTCATCCATGTCACTGTTCTTGACGCTAATGATAATGCGCCAGTGTTTAGTCAGACTGTGTATAAAGCGAGTCTTCCAGAAAACTCTCCTCCAGACACACTGGTTATTACAGTGACTGCTACTGATGCTGATGAGGGAATACATAGTGAGATTACGTACGAGTTTGACCATGTTTCAAGTAAAGATGTGTTTTCAATACATCCTAAGGCAGGAGAGGTCAGAGTCACAGGAAAAATTGATTATGAAAAAATGCCATCATATGAAATGCAAATAAGTGCGAAAGATGGTTTGGGCTTGGCTACCTATGCCACTTTATTGATAGAAATTATTGATGTAAATGATAATGCCCCAGTTATTTACTTACAATCACTGACCAATCAGATTCCTGAGAATGTGTCACCTGGTACAGAGGTGGGCATCATTAATGTGCAGGACAGAGACTCAGAGAACAACAGACAGGTCCGCTGCTCCCTTCAGACTGGGGTCCCTTTCAAGTTAGTACCTTCCATTAAAAACTATTATTCTCTACTGACTACAGAACAGCTGGACCGTGAGCTAGTGTCTGATTACAACATTACAATCACTGCCACTGACGAGGGCTCTCCTCCTCTGTCCTCCTCTAAAACTGTCCACTTAACTGTAGCTGACATCAATGACAACCCTCCTGTGTTTGAGGAGCAGTCCTACAGCGCACATGTGACTGAAAACAACAAACCTGGCTCCACATTATGTTCTGTTGCTGCTCGAGACCCAGACTGGAGACAAAACGGGACAGTGGTTTATTCTCTGTTACCTGGTGAGGTGAATGGGGCCCCAGTGTCCTCCTATGTATCTGTTAATGGAGACACAGGGGTGATCCATGCTGTGAGGGCTTTTGATTATGAACAGTTCAGGAGTTTTAAAGTCCATGTGATGGCCAGAGACAATGGCTCTCCTCCTCCAGCAGCAACAACGTGACAATCAATGTGTTTATATCTGACGTGAACGACAACTCTCCTCAAATACTGTACCCCACCCCGGAGGGGAACTCCTTCATGACTGAACTGGTTCCTAAAGCTGCACATGCAGGCTCTCTGGTGTCCAAAGTGATAGCAGTGGACGCAGACTCTGGACAAAACGCCTGGCTGTCCTATCACATAGTCAAATCCACAGATCCTGGACTTTTTACTATTGGTCTCCACAGTGGAGAGATCCGGAGCCAGCGGGACATCTCTGAATCTGACAGCATGAAACAGAACCTTATTGTGTCAGTGAAGGATAACGGACAGCCTCCTCTCTCTGCCACCTGCTCCATGTATTTACTCATCTCTGATAACTTGGCTGAAGTGCCTGAACTCAAGGATATTTCTTATGATGAGAGGGACTCAAAGCTGACATCCTATCTGATCATAGCACTGGTGTCAGTGTCCACATTTTTCCTCACCTTCATTATTATTGTCCTGGGTGTGAGGTTCTGTCGCAGGAGGAAGCCCAGACTGTTGTTTGACGGAGCAGTTGCAATCCCCAGTGGTTATCTGCCTCCTAATTATGCAGATGTTGACGGCACAGGAACTTTACGCAGCACTTACAACTATGATGGATACATGACGACTGGATCCAGGACAAGTGACTTTAAGTTTGTGTCGTCCTACAATGACAACACTCTGCCTGCAGATCAGACACTGAGAAAAAGCCCCACTGACTTTTCTGATGTCTTTGGAGATGGTGATGTCTCTCCCGAGGTAGGCTAATTCACTAGTTGTAAAATGTAACAGTAACTATTTGAAATTTAGATTTCACAGTATTTTTACGCATGGGCTTTGCAATTTCCTGTAGTTGGTGACATCAGGAGCCTCTGCCCTGATTACAAACACCTGGCTTATTCACTTCTTTTAACCTCAAGCTACTGCCCAGTGTAGCAGCTTTCAATCTCTCTCTCTCTCTCTCTCTCTCTTTCTCTTTCTCTCTCTCTCTCTTTCTCTCGCGCTCTCTTTCTCTCCCTCTCTCTCTCTCTCACTCTCTCTCTCTCTCTCTCTCTCTCTCTCTCTCTCTCTTATTGGTTCTTCTCCCTCTCTCTCTCTCTCTCTCTCTCTCTCTCTCTCTCTCTCTCTCTCTCTCTCTCTCTCTCTCTCTCTCTCTCTCTCTCTCTCTGATTATATTGCAGATACATTGAGTGACGTCTGGGAATATATTTTGAAAAGGTCCTGACATTGTGTTTGATGTTAGAACATGTGCTCTCTCATTCACTTTTTATTTTTCTCTGTCCATGGTGCTGATACTTGTACAACGTTTGACCAGATTTCCCTTTATAACCAGCCTTATAATTGCATGTTTAGTTTAGTTTGTTTATTTGTTTATTTATCAGGGACACGACATATAGAAGATTTCGACCTACACAAAGAAGTTTTTGTGTTTGTGCAGGTTGCAGCAGGATTACTAATTTCCACCTTCAGTCCCTGGACAGGTTGATTTCATAAATGGCCTACATACCAGTCAAATACATTGCACATTAATGCAATCATTCATCCAGTCACTTGATAAGTAAATCTATTATTCCCTTTCAATATCAGTCACCACATACATACACTATTTACATATACAGTTCATGTTGCTGAATTCATACAAAGCAGTTTAATGTGTACATGTGTGTTTGGTTAAAGCCATTGTTTGGTCCGGAGGGTAAACCTTTCATCATTTGTACATGGTCTTATGTCATGTGTGAGGGGTTCCAGAGGATTATTACTCTGTGAGTGATGACTGACCTAAAGATGTTCTGCATCTTGGAACACTGCCTTCTCCTCTGGCTGTTCACCACATGACTCCGCATGTCTTCTTCTAAGTGAACAACACAAACTTTCACGATAGGGGAGCAGCTGCATTATACATTATTTAAAATAAAGCTGGCATTTGATAATAATTAAGCAAGTTTTCGAAATTGAGTTATTTATTTTGCATGCATGCCATACAAATAGTTAGTAAATAATCAAAACTCACAGGTTCATTGAAAAGTTTTCTGGTTTTGTAATTTATAATAATATATATAATATAATAATATATATATATATATATATATATATATATATATATATATATATATATATATATATATATATATATATATATATATATATATATATATATATATATATTATATGTGTGTGTATATATAAATCTTATTATCATATATTTAGTATGTTTTTTTTTGAGTCACGTATTTCTTTTATTTTCTCTCACGGCAGAACATGAATGTAAACTTGTCGTTCCTCAAATCACACTCATGGTGTCAGTATTTACCAGTGAACGGTGCAGCTCGTCCATTCTCCTCCTTCTTTATTCGACGTCGTAACGAGGCAGCACATTTTTACAATGCGGTGTGTTTCCACTTCATTGTTTTAGCAGTTAAATGCGGCAGCACATATTCCACTAAAATAGTAGAACAGCTATTAAACCATACCTCGCGATCAATAATGGCAGACAGAGGCGCCTTTTTATGTGTTTCAACGTTAATTTTTTTCACTATTCAACTTTGCCATGGAGACGTGAGCTACTCTGTTCCAGAGGAGATGAAACGTGGATCCGTGATCGGAAATATCGCTAAGGATATAGGCCTGGATTTGGGCAGGTTGTCCGCTCGCAGGGCGCGCGTGGACTCCGAGGACAACGGCGTCCAGTACTGCAGCGTGAACCTCAACACGGGAGAGCTGCTTGTTCAGGAGAGGATTGACAGAGAGGGCCTTTGTGCGAAGAAGACTTCATGTATTCTGAAACAGGAGCTCGTGCTGGAAAACCCTTTGGAGCTGCATCGCTTTACTATCCGCGTGCAAGACATAAATGACAACGCACCACAATTTAAAGAGAACACGCTTGATTTTGAAATCCACGAACTGGCTGTTAAGGGCACAAAATATCCGTTAGATGAAGCATTCGATGGAGACATTGGGGAGAATAGTGTTCAGGGTTACACCCTGCAAGAGAACAAACACTTCGTATTGGATGTAAAAACAAAGAGCAATGGCCGAAAGTATAGTGAATTAGTGTTGGACAAGGAGTTGGACAGAGAGGAAAATAGCGAGCTCCTGCTCGTGCTGACTGCGTCTGACGGCGGCTCTCCTCAGAGATCAGGCACAGTAGTCATCCATGTCACTGTTCTTGACGCTAATGATAATGCGCCAGTGTTTAGTCAGACTGTGTATAAAGCGAGTCTTCCAGAAAACTCTCCTCCAGACACACTGGTTATTATAGTGACTGCTACTGATGCTGATGAGGGTATGAACGGACAAATAACGTATGGATTTGACCACCCTTCAGATGACAACAAACTATTCTCGTTAAATGTTACAACCGGTCAGATTACAGTTGCAGAGCTAATTGATTATGAAAAAGAATCTTCTTTTGAAATTCAAATTAGTGCAAAAGATGGACCTGGTCTTGCGTCATATGCAACATTATTAATCGAAATTTCAGACGTAAATGATAATCCACCGGTTATATTTGTAAAATCACTGTCCAATCAGATTCCAGAGAATGTGTCACCTGGTACAGAGGTGGGCATCATTAATGTGCAGGACAGAGACTCAGAGAACAACAGACAGGTCCACTGCTCCCTTCAGACTGGGGTCCCTTTCAAGTTAGTACCTTCCATTAAAAACTATTATTCTCTAGTGACCACAGAACAGCTGGACCGTGAGCTAGTGTCTGATTACAACATTACAATCACTGCCACTGACGAGGGCTCTCCTCCTCTGTCCTCCTCTAAAACTGTCCACTTAACTGTAGCTGACATCAATGACAACCCTCCTGTGTTTGAGGAGCAGTCCTACAGCGCACATGTGACTGAAAAAACAACAAACCTGGCTCCACTTTATGTTCTGTGCTGCTGCTCGAGACCCAGACTGGAGACAAAACGGGACAGTGGTTTATTCTCTGTTACCTGGTGAGGTGAATGGGGCCCCAGTGTCCTCCTATGTATCTGTTAATGGAGACACAGGGGTGATCCATGCCGTGAGGGCTTTTGATTATGAACAGTTCAGGAGTTTTAAAGTCCATGTGATGGCCAGAGACAATGGCTCTCCTCCACTCAGCAGCAACGTGACAGTCAATGTGTTTATATCTGATGTGAACGACAACTCTCCTCAAATACTGTACCCCACCCCGGAGGGGAACTCCTTCATGACTGAACTGGTCCCTAAAGCTGCACATGCAGGCTCTCTGGTGTCCAAAGTGATAGCAGTGGATGCAGACTCTGGACAGAACGCCTGGCTGTCCTATCACATAGTCAAATCCACTGATCCTGGACTTTTTACTATTGGTCTCCACAGCGGAGAGATCCGGAGCCAGCGGGACATCTCTGAATCTGACAGCATGAAACAGAACCTTATTGTGTCAGTGAAGGATAACGGACAGCCTCCTCTCTCTGCCACCTGCTCCATGTATTTACTGATCTCTGATAACTTGGCTGAAGTGCCTGAACTCAAGGACATTTCTTATGATGAGAGGGACTCAAAGCTGACATCCTATCTGATCATTGCACTGGTGTCAGTGTCCACATTTTTCCTCACCTTTATTATTATTGTCCTGGGTGTGAGGTTCTGTCGCAGGAGGAAGCCCAGACTGTTGTTTGATGGAGCAGTTGCAATCCCCAGTGGTTATCTGCCTCCTAATTATGCAGATGTTGACGGCACAGGAACTTTACGTAGCACTTACAACTATGATGGATACATGACGACTGGATCCAGGACAAGTGACTTTAAGTTTGTGTCGTCCTACAATGACAACACGCTGCCTGCAGATCAGACACTGAGAAAAAGCCCCACTGACTTTTCTGACGTCTTTGGAGATTGTGATGTCTCTCCTGAGGTACGCACACTAAAGCTATGATTTCTAAACTTGCCATTTTAGGTTTTCTCTTAAATGCAACGCGTAATTTTCCTTCGTGTCATTTGCAAAGTTGATACATATTCATGCTTATAAAACTGTACTGTCTTTCCTACTCCTTTGTTGCTGTCATTCCATGTTTTTTTTTATTCATACAGACCAGACTGACCTGGTCTAGAGCAGTGATTCTTAACCATAGAGAAGAGTGAGAACTTTCATGAGGGCTGCACAAGTATATTTTATATTTACAGGTCCCAGATTTTTATGTTCTGGAAAAGTTTGACCCCATGGTCAAAGCGTGTATTAACACCTGATCTAGGTGTCCAGTTTTAATAGGAATGAGCAGCAAATCATTCAAAATGTACATCCTCACTTCTCACCTGCCTTGTTTTGGACATGTTAAAACCTAACTGGAAATGCAGAAACACACTGTTTTGTGTGCATTCTATGATTTTAATTCTAAATCCTTAAATTCTCTTTTTGGTTCCTAATTTTTTCTAAAGTAGCTTAAGAATTTCAGTGACTAAATATAAGTTGTTGTTTTTTGTTGTTTTTTTGTTGTTTTTTTTTTGTTCTTGTACATATGGTTTGAAAAACAACACAATTTCTGTGTAAAGTTAATCTCAAATCACAGTGAATGAGTCTGATCATAGAAATTCAGTGTGTATTAATACTACCACTGTTACACAGTTATTTATAGTGAACTCAAAGTGTTGCTAGAGCACATATTATTATATTCCATTGGCACAAGACACAAAAGTATTCATTTAATATTTCAGCGATATGAGGAAAGTGTCTACATGATCTTTCTGTAGGATTTCTTGACACATTCTGTATTTCACTGCCTCTCTCCATGGTGTAAATTGCTGAAGCATTTTTTGAGACATTTTGTCACCAGAATACTTCTCATGTATTTGTGTGTGCTGTCGACACATTGGTAAAAAAAAAAAAAAAAAGATGTCTGGGGAAAGTCAGCTGTGATGTTTGTGGTTTTGCTCTCTTTTGATTGATTGTTGAGATTTGTAAAAAAAAAAAAAAAAAAAAAAAAAAAAAAAAAAAAAAAAAAGACGCGGGAGTTTCTGTTAATGTATTAACTTCGTTTCGGACCCATTCATTGAATTCTTCATCAGTACCGGATCTCGCGATATTTCCATGTAGTGTTACCGTGTTATTTCCCTGTTGGTTCTTTCATTTAAAGGACTTAGACAAAGACTAGGGGAAGGAAACAATCTCGTCTCGTCTTCGGGCACGTTTATTATCGACTACATATTACATTTGTGCTGCTTGAATAAGATTGGCGTACATTTATTTGTTGGACCTTTTCCAATAGCATAGGCCCTATTTGGCACCAGCCAGCTGTTTTATAAGTAATATTGTTTAGTTTAATATCACAATTATATATGTATGTATATATATATATATATATATATATATATATATATATATATATATATATATATATATATATATATATATATATATATATATATATATATGTATATTATATGTATATATTATTTGTTTTTGTTTTTTTTTTTTTTTTTTTTTTTTTTTTGTTTTTTTTCTTCTTCTTACATTACTGTAGTCATAAAAAATAAATGAGCCCTTCGTTTTGGAGGAATTTAAATGATTTTTGAGTGACCAAGGCGAACGAGACGACGCACTCGATATCGGGTGTAGATTCTACAGAGTATTTTGAGGTTAATTGTTTTGAGTATTTAATACTTACACTCTGAATATTACTGTAAAAGGTTGGAATAAAAATAGATGTACAATTGCTGTTACTTCAAACACACTCGTGGTGTCAGTGTTCACCAATGAACGGCGCTGCACGCACATTCTCCTCCCTTCTTTGTCACTTCTACTCACAGTTTATGAGTGTGGATTACGCTTCGTTTAGATAAATTCTGATAACAACATTTTCACCGCAAAAAAGCATTTGATTACAAAATGATCATTATCAGACGCGCCTTTCTAGGGACTTTACTGTTATTTCCCTTCGCATTTCCTCTGATTAAAGGAGACGTGAGCTACTCTGTTCCAGAGGAGATGAAACGTGGATCCGTGATCGGAAATATCGCTAAGGATATAGGCCTGGATTTGGGCAGGTTGTCCGCTCGCAGGGCGCGCGTGGACTCCGAGGACAACGGCGTCCAGTACTGCAGCGTGGACCTCAACACGGGAGAGCTGCTTGTTCAGGAGAGGATTGACAGAGAGGGCCTTTGTGCAAAGAAGACTTCATGTATTCTGAAACAGGAGCTCGTGCTGGAAAACCCTTTGGAGCTGCATCGCTTTACTATCCGCGTGCAAGACATAAATGACAACGCACCACAATTTAAAGAGAATTCATTTAGGTTTGAAATCCAAGAATCCGCTAATAAGGGGGCTCGGTTTGCTCTCGGTGAAGCGCATGACGGAGACATTGGAGAAAACGCGGTGCAGGGCTACACCCTTCAGCAGAACGACCATTTTAAAGTTTTTGTTCAATCAAACTCTGCAGGACGAAAAAAATGTGAGTTGGTGTTGGATAAAGAGTTAGACAGAGAGGAAAATAATGAGATCACGCTTATGCTGACTGCTTTTGATGGCGGCTCTCCTCAGAGATCAGGCACAGTTGTCATCCACGTTACTGTTCTTGATGCTAATGATAATGCGCCAGTGTTTAGTCAGACTGTGTATAAAGCGAGTCTTCCAGAAAACTCTACTCCAGATACACTGGTTATTACAGTGACTGCTACTGATGCTGATGAGGGTTTGAATAGTGACGTGATTTATGAATTTTACCAGAGATCCGATGAAGATAGTAATGTGTTTTCTATAAATCCAAAAACAGGAGAAGTGCTTGTATCAGGTGCCACTGATCATGAAAAAACATCGTCTTATGAAATGCAAATCAGTGCCAAAGATGGTTTAGGTCTTGTATCCTATGCAACCCTAGTAATTGACATCACTGATGTTAATGACAATGCTCCTATCATTAAATTAAAGTCATTGTCCAATCATATTCCAGAGAATGTGTCACCTGGTACAGAGGTGGGCATCATTAATGTGCAGGACAAAGACTCAGAGAACAACAGACAGGTCCGCTGCTCCCTTCAGACTGGGGTCCCTTTCAAGTTAGTACCTTCTATTAAAAACTATTATTCCCTAGTGACCACAGAACAGCTGGACCGTGAGCTAGTGTCTGATTACAATATTACAATCACTGCCACTGACGAGGGCTCTCCTCCTCTGTCCTCCTCTAAAACTGTCCACTTAACTGTAGCTGACATCAATGACAACCCTCCTGTGTTTGAGGAGCAGTCCTACAGCGCACATGTGACTGAAAACAACAAACCTGGCTCCACTTTATGTTCTGTTGCTGCTCGAGACCCAGACTGGAGACAAAACGGGACAGTGGTTTATTCTCTGTTACCTGGTGAGGTGAATGGGGCCCCAATGTCCTCCTATGTATCTGTTAATGGAGACACAGGGGTGATCCATGCCGTGAGGGCTTTTGATTATGAACAGTTCAGGAGTTTTAAAGTCCATGTGATGGCCAGAGACAATGGCTCTCCTCCACTCAGCAGCAACGTGACAGTCAATGTGTTTATATCTGACATGAACGACAACTCTCCTCAAATACTGTACCCCACCCCGGAGGGGAACTCCTTCATGACTGAACTGGTCCCTAAAGCTGCACCTGCAGGCTCTCTGGTGTCCAAAGTGATAGCAGTGGACGCAGACTCTGGACAGAACGCCTGGCTGTCCTATCACATAGTCAAATCCACTGATCCTGGACTTTTTACTATCGGTCTCCACAGTGGAGAAATCCGGAGCCAGCGGGACATCTCTGAATCTGACAGCATGAAACAGAACCTTATTGTGTCAGTGAAGGATAACGGACAGCCTCCTCTCTCTGCCACCTGCTCCATGTATTTACTGATCTCTGATAACTTGGCTGAAGTGCCTGAACTCAAGGACATTTCTTATGATGAGAGGGACTCAAAGCTGACATCCTATCTGATCATTGCACTGGTGTCAGTGTCCACATTTTTCCTCACCTTCATTATTATTGTCCTGGGTGTGAGGTTCTGTCGCAGGAGGAAGCCCAGACTGTTGTTTGATGGAGCAGTTGCAATCCCCAGTGGTTATCTGCCTCCTAATTATGCAGATGTTGACGGCACAGGAACTTTACGCAGCACTTACAACTATGATGGATACATGACGACTGGATCCAGGACAAGTGACTTTAAGTTTGTGTCGTCCTACAATGACAACACGCTGCCTGCAGATCAGACACTGAGAAAAAGCCCCACTGACTTTTCTGACGTCTTTGGAGATTGTGATGCCTCTCCTGAGGTAGGACTGAATATTTAATTAATCACTAATTTTAACTGTAACTAAATTTGGAACCACAACAAAGTAGTTAGGAAGTTATTTTATAATGAGTGATCCAGAGGATTTTTCATATTGTAAAATTTTTAGGGAGGTGTCATGTGCATTCATTATTGATGACATTTTTTTTGTATGTGTGCATGTATGTATGCATGTAAGTATGTATGTACGTATTCATTTAATAATTAATCATTGGCAGATCCCTAAAGTTCTTTAAAATCATAGAGTACAATTAAATATGTGCAGTCTTTTTTTTTTTTTTTTCTTTCTCCATGGTGC
>JAIEZT010000760.1:0-32624 GCA_019594935.1 Periophthalmus modestus | reverse complement strand
GAACACGCTGACCAGACTTGGGGAAGGAGAGGCCAAGTCGCTCCAACGCATACGCCGGAACTGCATTTAGTTCCCTAAAACCCCCAGCAAAAAGAAAAATAACACAAAATGACTCCAGGATGTGTTGTAAATGAGACTTTATGGGCACAAGGACCACGTAGACCAGAAGGCAAAAATAGCTGTATTACACCAGTTTGATATCTCCTAATCTGAGCCATCGTCCCACGCCCACCGCCCGATTTTTCACTTAGTCGCACCCAAGCGTATTTCTACCCGAAACTGTCCTTTATTCCTTAAAAACTAAACTAAACTAAGACAAAACTGATCCAGATCATGCTGGTTGTAAATGACCAACGTTCTACCCGGCCCAAGTATGACCCATGAATATGAAAAAGCGTTTTATTACACCAGATTCCCCCCCCCCCCCCATATCTCCATACAAGGATATTGGACTGAACACCAATATTTGGAGTCGCTATCTTGATCCAGCAAAATGTCCAAGTGTCGGCGCTGAAGCACTGACTCCAGTGATCCCCGGTTATGCATCCCCAGAGCAGGACCGCCCCATCCACCCAAACCAGGTCACTCACCCCACCCGCCCCGCATCTCCCTCATATGTCCCTCTTTACGAATGGTCTGGCCAAGAGGGTTGCAAGTTCACCCTTGACGTGAAATAACCAAAAATGGGAACGCCTGCTGCATGCTGATGTGACCGATGGACCATTTTTGATTTGCCAAAACGTTTTGGGACACCTACAACGTGAAAAGAATAGAGGAGAGAGTGAATGATAAACCGTGCACAGTACTGTGCACAAAACCCAAACTTTTTCATGCTTTTAATCCACATCCGAACTCATCACTGAGCCCTTTATCGACCCCTTGGTGGTATATTTTGACATAATTTCTTGTTGAGGTGGTCAGCATGAACCCTCGGAACAACCCCCCTGGTTGCATTTTTGGACATACTAAAACTGTGTGGAGTTCTGCATGTTCTCCCGGCGGTCTGGAGCACCTAGGTTTTCTTCATGTCCAACTTTAGGACAATCTGAAACTGGCCAGAGTCTGTAACCCAGGAGACAGGATAGTAGAACAAAAGTAAATTGCTGCGTAACTGCTTAAGATTTGCCAACCATAATTGGAGCAATAGTTAGAAAATAGCGACCAGCAGCAGGCTAGGTATGCAGCTGAACGGAGGGCTATAAAGACGCAAAGATAGATGCCAAAAAAACATAAGAAATTCATGGAGACACAGGATAAGACGGGAAAGATGAGATTGTTAATTGCCGGGACAGGATGAAAGAAATAACCAATTACCATAACAGTAACACAATTAAATTTATTTTTGTGAAGGTGGAAAGGCAAATCGCAACATGCAAGGTCCGCCTCTCTAGGGCGTTCTGAACATAGAGAATTAATTTAACCAACAGACCGGGTTGTTTAGAGAATCAAACAATGAACCATGAAGAAGAAACAGAACAAATTAAGCAACAGAAAACAGCAACTGAAAGAACTCGGTCCCAGAAAAGACACATTTGCCTTAGACCCTGCCGCCGGCAGAACCACTTAGCTACCAGAACTTCCACTGTTCCTTAGAGTAAAACCTCCCCCCCTCTCCGCAGGAACCACTGTCCCAGAAAATCCCCTCTGTCCTTAGACCCTCTCCTCCGCAGGAAACCACATGTCCCAGAAACACATCCCTGTACGTAGCCCTTCCTCCAGCAGAAGGGGAAAACCACGTGTCCAGGAACAATCCCCTGTCCTTAAGATCCTCATCCTCGCTGCAGGTACCACTGTCCCTGAACCATCCCCCTGTCATTAGACCTTCCTCAAGGCTAGCGGAACCACTGTCCCAGAAACGCTTACTCTTGTGCGTTAAGGACCCTCCTCCTAGCAGGAACCACTGGACCCGCAGAGAACATCCTGTTCCTTAGAGATCCTCCTCCTGCAGGGGAACCACGGTCCCAGGAATCAACATACACTGACCCTCCCTCCATCAGGAACCTCCTTCCAGGGAAACCTGGCCAGGAACATCCCCTGCCTCTTACCCAACCTAGACCTCCTTCACGCAGGAAACAACACGCGTCCAAGAAACATCCCCTGTCCTTAGACCCTCCTCCAGCAGGAAACCACTGTCCAGAACCATCCCCTGTTCCTTAGACCCTCCTCCAGCAGGAACCACTGTCCCAGAACATCCCCCTGTCCTCAGACCCTCCTCTCAAGCAAGGAAAAACAGCCTGTCCTTACGACTTACCTCTCAAAAAAAACTACAAAAAAACCCAGTGGGAGAAAAAGAAAAAAGAGAGAAACCTCGAGGAGGGGAGAGAACCGAAGTGAAGAAGAAGAGATCCACTCCCATGTCCAGACTAATACGCATCTAGGCAGCTCCTGCTGGCGTATGTAGTCAGTGTCAGTTAGTTGGTCAAGTCAAAAATCCTTTGATGCAGTGTGGGTACCATCCGTACCACACTCCAAATGTCCATAGTGGTGGGGAGGACAGAAAGGCACAAAACTTCTGGTTCGGTTCGGTTTCCCAAAAGGCAAGACCGGCACCGTGCCAAGGGCAAAGGTTCCGTATATAGTTCTTTGAGAGTCCAGTTCATTCAGCACAGTTCCCCTGCGGCTATCAAGTTGAGATTCAGGTCGTGGGGGGTGATCAGTAGAACACGCAGCGACACTCACAGCAGTAAAGTTTTACAATTGGATTCCTTAAAACCTACATCACAACCACTGGGTTACAGGGTCATCGCACCCAAGCACCCCAATCCCACAAAGATTCAAGCAATATTTTCATGTCAGGGTAGTAAAGTCTTAAACATACCTTAATGCTGCACTCTGTAACTTTTCTAATTGAGCTCTGTCACCTTATTCGTCTCCCATACGTTTCATTTTAGTGTCGCCCCGGAGAACCCGTTAGTATTATTATATCGCCTTTTGAATGACACATTACCTGAGCAGCCGGGGTACGTGACCTGCCTGGAGATTGAAAATACGTCTTAATGCAAAAACGTGGGGACATTTAATTGCAAGCAATAACATCTACATGGACACAAGCAGTTGGTGGACACTTCAGCAGAGAAAGAAACGGCACAGTCTCACAATTCAATGACTCCCAATTACATGAAACGGCAAGTGTTAAAAGTTTAGTTGCAAAGCTGATTGTTCAACATGCGCAATCGGTAGCATCCCTGATCAACAGCCAAGTAGTTAACACGGCAACTAGCATTTGCGAACGGTGCATACATGTATTATCGACATTGCGCTTCCTGCTTCTTCGGACAGTTAAAATGGTTTATAGCCGATCCATTAGACAGCACACCAGCGGTTCACACTTTCTTTAACCCTAAGCCGTCTTCTCTCGCAAACTGAAACACTCTGTCCACCTGGTGATTGTCTACATGTCGGTACTACAGGAAGTGTCCACTGTGTTTTGTAAATCCACACACGAGAACGAGAATCCTTCCACTACGAAGCCTTCATTTGGATCGACGAGTTCACACTCTGGAATCGCCAATCGCTGCTGAACTAAACGCTTAAAAAGTAGCTGCTAACGTGAAAACAGCAAGCCGAAGTAACTTCCCTGACATAACAAGGTGGAATACAGAGCCCTTTGAGCGTTGGAGAGTGTCCGCCAGAATTATAATTAAGCGTCCTAGCCAACACCCTCGACCATGTACTGTGCTGTGAAAAAAACACCTCAATTCGGTTTGTCTGAGGCCGGCGGTAAAACATTATAACGCGACCTTAAACCTCACAAACGTCAATTTTGCGTAATATCGGAGCCCGGTGGTACTGATTTTTTGCACCGTATGTACGATCAAACGCCCTCCCAAGCAACTCAACCTTAAGAGGACACACAGGGACTCATCCCGTTATATCCGCTCGAGTTTTGTTGTCCTAACGGGGCGCGGGGGGGGCCCCCCCGCAATAACCTTCTTTGGGACCTGCTCAACCTAAGCGGCCCCGCACGGGCTCGAGACCAGAGGCTTCATTCGGACTGGCTTGCACTGTCACTCGTACGAAACTGTAAGAAAACACAAACACAAAGCGGAAAAGATCTGTGTATGTGTCCAGGAACAGCGGCGATCTCATAGACGCGTAGGAAGCTAATACGGTTATCACACAAAGTGCAGGCCCAGAGATTAGGGTATCAGCACAATATTTATGCCTTGGGGTTTTTAAGGGAGCTGAGGCAGAACACGGAAGAAAAACGTGAGCGCCTTTCATGTGGATTCTAATATGTGACGTTACTTTGCTGCTTATAGTGTGTGTAGTGTATCTTTGTCACAAGGGAACGAACAGGGGTATTATTATTTTCTTCCATTGGGGTTTTTTGCGATGGGAAACTGGTAGAACTGAGCCTTTTGTTGTGAACTCGTTAATATGCTGACGTACTTTGTTTTATAGTTTGTATTTTATTTTTCTACAAGAGGACCAGTTTAAACCAGAACTGCAGAAACACAAGATGTCTCGTGCATCGAGAACTTGCATGAGCGAGTGGTGATTTTGTGAATTTCGTTCGGGCTTCAAAATAACACATGCCTCTGGTAGACGAAGAGTTGTACAAACCCAATTGTACAAGTGCCTGTTTGAATGTGAAAGCGCAAAGAGAGATATGACCGCACCATGTTTACATGAACACGCCGACACACGACGGAAATGGTCTCTGCGGGAGGACTGGTGCATGGCGGAGGTGATTTAGTGTGAGCGATCTTTCGTTCTTATGGCTCAAAACTCACCCGAAACAACAAGCGGGACGCTGGTATGTTGAGTACGGATCCAGTCCTTTGAAAAGACATGAAAACCCATAACGTGTATTAATGGTGCACTGTACCAAGTGGTGCGGGACCAATCTTTTCGGTGAAAGTTTTGCCATGGGGATCAGAATAACAATGGCTCTACAGTCAAACCAGCCCACAATGCATTACGCAGAAACTACAATGAGTCTACAGTCTCTTAGCCAAGTCAGGACGAAGAAGAACAATGGTCTACAGTCCCTCAGCCACCAGGATCGCAGGAACACAATGGTCTACAGTGGTCTAAGCCAATCAGGACGCCAGCAGGAAAACACAATGGTCTACACGATCCCGCTCAGCCAATCAGGACGCAGAGCAGCACCGAATGGTGTCTACAGTCCCCTCAAAATAAACAAAACTCAGGCGACGCAGAACACCATGGTCTACAGTCTCTTAAAGCCATCAGATGCAGAACACAATTGTATACAGTCCTTCAGCCGATCAGGGTAAAAACAAAAAAACCAGAACACAATGGTCTAAAAAAAAATCATGCAGAAGATTGAACTAAAAAGACTCTGCGCCAAACAGCGAAGGACCCACAGAAAGGTGAACCACAATATAACGTTGAGAGACAAAGTTTAGATAAATGGACAAATGCAAACAGAAACTAGTATGTCTCGTCATTTCTGGTCTTAAATGTTAGTCGTTATTAACCCTCTACTTATCCTGGGGTTTTTATTTCACTATTGTGTCTGTAACATCAAGATGGTGAACCGTAATAACAGACAAATCAGGCGCCTTCTTTCCCCGAGGTTGCTCCCAGCTAGCGTTAGCAACAGGTTTTGATTGACAGTGTTGCTAACCGCCAACTTCCTTCTAAACCAGCGGTGCAGGCGGGAAAGGGGGCGTTACCTTCAACATCCTCGCTCCTGATTGGCTCTTTGGTTGCTATGACTCGAGTTCGGAATTCTAAAAGACGGCTCCAAATTCGCCCTTAGACAATTTTTCTTCACTGAAACATTGTACTGTAAACAGGGACGCCGCTCCCACAGATCTGACTTGTCATTCGACCTAGCGGGGCCCCTGTTTGTTTCTCCATGGAGATTGATTGTTCAAGTTAAGGTAGATGCCATACTGTAGGACATTCAAGGCAACGCACCAACCAAACATCCATGGAGACAAGAAGACGGCAAACACCACCAGAAAAGTTCCGTAGTGCACCTTTTATTTCTGCCCATTAAATTACTTCTGAGTCATCATGTGGTTGTTTCCTCATTATAGTAAAAATTATCCCCGTTAAAAATAGACTGGACTGTTCCCAAAATAATAGTCTTGCTGTAAAAACAATCACAAGGAGCATGTCAGAAATTCAATATTTGTGATTTTATTTTTGGTATTTTAAATGATTTTTTTTTTTTTTGTTAAACATAATCAGCTAAACAAAACACTCACTAAATTACCACTTTGGACAAATAATCTCATGGCAACTTTAGCCAGCTAATCTCTACCTAACATCCCCTCGTTGAAACATAGTCTATAATGGACGAATACAAAAGGTCTTGCTCAAGGACACTGACCAAATTGGGCATTGGCGATGAGGGAATCTAACTGCCAACTTTTGGTTAGGTTAGCGCTACGCCAAACGAGCCACTAGAATAGACTGGGATTCACCGCTGTCTAAACACTGCGCCATGTAACTTTTCTCATCGCCAACCTGCCTAGTCTCCATGGAGATGTTATAAAACTGATTCTCCGGGAATGTTCCGCAGTATGGCATTAAACTTCTATATAGCGTTTATTCATTATGGACGTTTTTATACTCGGGAAAACACGCTTTCGTCACTTCTTCTCCACAGATTGACCTGTAACTCATCCCGGTGCTATCGACCACAGACTCGACAAACGCCGGTTATTGCGGAACAAAATCTCCACGGCAACGAGCGTGCGGCAATCTTCGTTTGAAAAGTTACATAGCGGACCGTTAACGATCTACCTTCCGGTTGTAGCTACCATATGCCATGCCTGGATCTTACGTGCGTTTTTTACATCAGCTGCCCTTCCTAGCTCGCCCTCCTTGTGGCACGGAGGGTACAGTGCAGTCACAGCGGCTTTTTTACCGGTGCAACGACAGGAACAGTACGACTAAAACGCGGATGGATCCACAATGATTGAATGTGTTGGCCCGCTCCTGTCGCTGGTTATGACGCCATGTTGTGTTGTGTTTGCACTTAATGTGTACGTGTGTGTGTGGTGCTGTGTGTCGAGTGTGGTGGGTTGATGTGTGGACAGAAACGCTCGGAGGGGACTTTTAGCGAGTGCTTTTTACCGATTCGTTTTTTTTAAACATGCACATTGAGGCGACTAATTATTACTGTTTTTAAATGCAAATGTCTGTGCCAATGTGAAGTCGTCTTTTAAGTTAAATGGGTCCAAAATAAAAACGCTAACACGACCGAGAGCGTGCTGGGGCTCTTTGGTTTGTACTTTAAAAGTGGTTATGACAACTTAGAGCCAGGGGGGTCCAAAGTTTTCTCATTACGGGCCACGTATCACAACACACAGACGAGGATGAGGGCACCGATTGAGGGCCACAGACTGGACCAACACAGTGACATACTTCCAATCTGTTTATCTGATTAAATATTAGACCTGACGTAACATCCTCGACACACATTAAAATATCGATATGAGCTGTCTAAAGTTAGATTTTCCGAAATGTACAGTAACAAGTTCTGTTTAAAGTCACATGGGGCCAATTCCACTTTACGCTAGAGGGCACACCGCAAAAATTGGTCTGCGAGGAGTTGCCGATTTTTTTGGTCTCCGGGCCACAGTTTGGGCAGCCTGACAACCTAAATGAAGTGAACATTGTGATATTTAAGATTTATTGAGTTTTGTCTAGTTGCAACATGTATAACACACAAGACACCCGATATAGGAACTTAAAGATATAGGAATTTGCAATAAAAAAAGGTTAATAAAACTCAACTTAATATTTCGACGACAAGCAAAAAGGAGGCACTTGAGGTTGAAATCCATCCATCCATCCATGTTCTTCCTCTTATCAGGGGACCGTGGGGCCAGCAGTCTAAGCAGGGCCTCCAGACTCCTCAACCCAAGAAAGTCCCAAGCTCCTCCAGAATCTTTCAGTGGGGGGGGGGGGGGGGGGGGGGGGGGGGGGGGGGGGGGGGGGGGTGGGACTTTTACGCCATTGTCAACGGTGAACACAACTCACAAACTGGAACTTTTCGAGTGATAATAAAGGGCAACTCAGTGCCTCCAGGTGCCTGGGTCTGTCCTGGGGCCTCCGCTAGTGGGACTGCCCAGAACCTCCTAGGGAACCAAGTGGTAAAAAAAAAAAGAAAAAAAAGATGTATTGGAGTGTTGTAAATTTTTTCTGTCCGCTGGTATAATTCCATTATATATTGGTTGTCTTCTGTGTGTTTTCTAGATAAAACAGAAAAAAAAAAACATGTCCAATTCATTACGACTGTTTGTATAATGTGGACATACGCTAACTCTGCTGCGGTCGTGTCCCCGAACAGGAATGATCATGGGATGCGCTGCAAGCTCTGTCGACTCTCGGGCCTCCAAATTCACTTTCTATTGAAAAGCTGTGTCTCCCCTCTCTGTACTGCTGCGTTCAGACTCGTCAATTTCACATGATTTTCTCTGTTTTTTCGTGGCTCTTTATAATGGTTCGTATGAACCCTTCAACATGATCCTGCCTGTTTGTATTCTCACTTATTTCGGTCCTGTTAACTCAAAATATTAGAACATGAATAAACAGACGAATCAGGCCGTTCTTCTTTCCCCCGTGGTACACTCTCACCTAGCCCTCGTTCTTGCACAAAACAGGTTTGTGTGACTTGACAGTGTACAATTACACAACTAATAGTTAGATCCCCTGGTCAAATTAAAAAAAGACAACCAGCAACTTATGTTTGTAGGCTCTCAGGGCATCCTATTGAGTGAGGTAAAACGGCACCGTTTTCCTTTGTGCGTAAATGCTCCCTGCTTTTGGGATGATGTTTTCAGTTTCAGTTTCAGAGGTTCTTCTGTGTCAGGACTACTCTTCACACAACTTCTGTTATTTTGTACTTTCTTCTCACGATATTTCCGATACCACTGACCCACAAACCAACGTCATGCGGGGGAAAAAAACTGCCACTAGTCTGACGCGCAACGAGGTAAAAAAAAAACAAAAACTTGTATATTTAGCCGTGGAACTTTCGCTGGGGAACATCCTGCCCATTTGTCATCGTCTGCCTGGTTGGGAACGCCCGGAGGCAACAAGGACAACTTACAGGTTCACAGATGCTGTGGAGAGGAGGCCGAGTCCCGCCTTGCAAGATGGTAATGAATGGCACGTTTTTTTAGGTTGACTGAAATTTTAGGAAAAACAAACAAACACGTCTCAGTGACGCAGAAAAGCGAAATGCTGATGGAGATCAATGTTCCCTGTCCTGTGGAAAACCCCAGGGGGGGACACTAGAGGTGGCACAGATCTCTACAAGGAGGAACAAAAAAAGTACCAAAGGTGCACCTTTAACTATGAAGTGAAAAAAGGCACATTACGGCATTTCACACACAGACACTGGGGTTTGAGGTGGCTGTTAGTCGTCTTTGCCCAAAGACACACAAACTGCAATCACCACACAGCATCTACAGGACTGACAGGGATCGAACTTACCACAACCTCTGGGTCAAACCACTGGGGCCGTACCACTGAACTGTATACGCACTTCCCTCACCTGTATTGGAACTAATAATTAATTAGTTTATTTTCTTTATATATGTGAAGATGTTTAAACTGGACGTGTAAATCTCAACGTCTAGGTGTGTCGCCGTTTTATGATTTAGTTTTAGCCGCAGAAAAAAATAAAACAAAAGTGTTGATCATTTTTAGATTGTTTCCTCCTCTTCTTATATCTAATTTCCGTCTCAGAGACTGGAGAGGCTAGAGATGAACTCTGGTCTTTAAATGTCTGTCTGGGATATTAACATCAAAGGACGCCTTGAGGTTGACAAAAAGGTAAGAAACAGGCACCTGCAATATGGAACTCTACATCATCACTTGCTATTTCCTCTCCTCATCTCCTCTGCTATTCCCATCTCCCCTTACCACCCTTCTTTTCTCCCTTTTCTCTCATGTTAATCGCCCTATCTTTCTCCTCTCTCCTCTCTTTTTCTCTCCCTGTCTCTCTCTCTCCCTGCTGACTCCTCTCGCTCCTCTCCTCTCATTGCTCTCTCTCCTCTCCCCTCATTCCATCTCTTCTCTCTCTCTCTTCCCTCGAATCTCATCCCTCTATCGCCCCCCCCTCTCTCTCCGTTTCATCCTTCTCCCGTCTTTTATCTCTTCTCTCTATCCTCGTTTTCCTCATCCCCCGCTCTCCTCTCCTCTCCTCTGGCCTCTCTCCTCTCATTCTCCTCGTCTCCCACCCATATCCACCCTCTCTCCTCTATTGTCTCCCGTCTCCCGTCTCTCTTCTCTCTACCTTCTCTCTCTCTCTTCGAGCTTCCCTATCTCTCTTCCATACTCTCTCCCTCTCCCTTCTCTCCCCTCCCTTCCCAAGTCTTCTTTCTTCTCTCTCTTCCCCCTTCTCCTTTCCCTCTCTTCTCTATACCCGCTCTCTTCTCTCTCTCTTTCCTCTAGCCATCCTCTAAACATCTCTGTCCCTCTTGTCTCTCTCTCTCTCTCTCTTCTCTCCCATAATGCTCTCCCTTTTCCTAGCCCCTATTTGTCTTCTAATCTCTCTCTCCAATATACCTTCGCGTTATTCCCCTCTACTCTTCCGCTCATGCTAGCCCCCTCTCTCCAGTCTCTCTTAAGACATTCCTTTCTTTTATTAATTATCATATTGTCCAATATCATTTAAACCAGTGGATGAGTGGAGCAATTCCATGTCTTAACCAACATGATGAACAGCATCTATCAAGGGTGTGGGTTTCGTCAATGGCGGAGTAAGGAAGAGGAAGAAAGAGAAGAAAAGGGAAAGAACACCAGGAAAACGCGTAGAACCCAGAGAAAGAAAAAAGCATCAAAGCTAAATATGTACCATCGTGTTAAATTCGTTAAAGTTTGTTTGTTTTGGTGTGAGGGACAGAGGGAGGACTGATTTTCTGCTGCATGTATGCCGGTGTGGTCACGGTCCATGTCAAAAACCTCAGGACCAAAATAAATACAAGTGTTTCTATTTGCAAACAGCAAAAAAAGCTCTGTAGAAAATCTGGGGGGAAGACGTTCAGGAACCGCATCGTTTTGTCCTAGCTGGACATCATGCGACGACCGCCTTGTGCCAAGCAGGGCGAAGGTTATAAAACAACACAAGAAAAAAAAACAAAAAAAGACAAACAATCAGGTTCCTGCTCGCAATGAAAAACTTGGGAGGAAAGAACCAAAAAAGAAAGAAAAAAAAAAAACGTGTTTACTGACACAGCCACTAGGGGGCTCCAAAAAAAAAAAATGGGAAACGTAAAAAAAAAAAGTTTTTGTTTAGCAGCTTTGTTCCTCGAATTCTCAGGGGTGCTCTAAAAAAAGCTACACAAAAAAACACTTGCCTTGCTCTCTCTTGACCTCTGAAAAAGATTTAAAAAAGAAAAAAAAAAAGAAAACTCCTTTGGATTTCCTCTGTTTCTGAAAAGGAATAAAAAAGGAAAATACAAAAACCCAGAAAAAGAAAGGAAGCATAAAAGACCTGAAAAAAAAACTATCAAAGGATTCAAGCAAATACAGCTAAAGAGCAAAAACTAAGACTGGAACTGGAAGCCTTAGCCAAAAAAAAGAAAAGAAAAAAAGTCAAAAAAAAAGAAAAAAGCAAAAAGATCTGCCTTGCTTACTCAGATCCTGGGCAATTAACCTAAAACGAAAAGAACTAAGTTGCTCCTAAAAAAGATGTGCTAAAGTGTCTGTCCCCCTCAACTCTGATGTATTCTCAAAAAAAAGATCTTGTATGATTCTGCTCACAAGCCTTAGGCATCAGTTCATGGGGGGACACCTGTCACATAGTGGGTGCTCCCTCACCTGACGCGTTCCACGGTCTTTGGTCTCACTACTGAAGCTGTGGTTGTCTAAGGTGTGTCACCTTGTTTGTGAAACATGTCGCAGCTACATACGGTCTGGTGTTCAAACTTGTCTGTAGGTCTGTTCCTCACCTGTCCTGTCTACTGTCCTGTGCCCCTCCACCTGTTCGTCTGTCCCGCAACTGACGTCGGTTGTCCTAATCCTGTTGGTTGTCTGCTTCCTAAACCTTGGTCCACTGATCCTCCCCATCTACCTGCTGGTCCTCTTGTAACATCCTCACATTCTCTCTTCCACTACAAATGGTCTGTGTCTGCCTCACTGTTGTCTGCGTCCCTGCTTCCCCATGAGTCGTAGGCCTGTCTGTAATGTCTGTCGTCGTACCTACACCCGTGTCTGTCTGTCCTCACCTGTCTGTCTGTCTGTCTGTCCCTTAATGTCTGTCTGTGTCCGTCTGTCTGTCGGTTCCCTCACCCTGTCTGTCTGTCTGTCCCCTAACATGTCTGTACTGTCATGATCTGTCTGTCCCTCTACCTGTCGTCTGTCTGTCCCCTACTGTCTGCTGTCTGTCCTTCCCTGCTCTGTCTCTTCTGTCTGTCCCCTCAACTGTGCTGTCTGTGCTGTACCATATGTACTGTCTGTCTGTCATCACATGTCTGTCTGTCTGTCACCATACCTGTAATGTATGGTCGGTATGTCATGTCTTATGTCTGTCCATCCTTACAATCTGTCTGTCGGTCTGTCTGACATCACATGTCTGTCTGTCTGTCTGGCTGTCCCTCACACGCTGTATGTCTGTCTGTCCCTCACTGTTCTGTTGGTCTGTCTGTCCCTAACATGTATGTCTGTCTGTACCCTGACCTGTCGGACTCTTGTCTGTTCCAAAACCTGTCTTGTATGTCTGTCCCTTAAGGCCGTCTCTAATGTCCCTCAACCTCCTGTTCTGTTCTGTATGTCTGGTCCCATACCTGTTGTCTGTCTGTCACTCACATCTCTGTCAGGCAAGGTCCTCACCTGTTACTTGTCTGTCGAGTAATCACCGTGTATGTCTGTTATGTCTGTCCCGTCTACTGTCTGTTCTGCTGTCACTTCAACCTGTCTGTTCTGTCGTCGGCTCTGTCTGTCCCCTACCTGTCTGTCGTGTCTTCCTCTCCACTGTCTGTCTGTCATGTCACCTCACCTGTCTGGTCTGTCGGTCTGCTATTTTCTACAATAAAAACAGTTTGAACTATGGACCAGCTCTGTGCCTTCTTTTAGTCCCTGAGTAATGACCCTGACCCGTGCTCTGTTCTTAACCACATTTTTACGACCACTAACGTTGCTTTACATACACTGTGATGAACAGAATGAATTTAGACATTAAAGTAAAATCACACATCAGACTTTGGGCTGATGAATATTTAAAAGTCTGTGACTCCTGTTGTTGGCGTAAGAACATGAGCCTTGTATGCCAACTTAAGAATACTGTTATAGTGCGTTGTGAATCTTTGAACAAACATTTTATTATGAGCTTGGTTTAAAAGCCCTGTTCTAAAATGCTCTCAAAAAAACAGAGCTGGGAAGTGGTATTTATATTAGTCTGTATACATCTCAAACCTCAAAACGCTTGTGTTCTAGACCTTTGTGATGTCATGACAATAGTGGGGTAGTTTTAGCCCCAATTTGAAGACTGGGTTTCTCCTCTTCTGTCGTCTAGGAACTGAACTTAATTGATTGCCAACTCCAGGGTTTAAATGATCCACCAAGATGATCTACTGAAGGTGTGTGGAGTTGAAAACACATTAAAGCACTTCCTGTATCACCAAGATGATGACCATCACAAGGCGGTTGGAACAGAGCGTTTCCAGTTTGAGAGAAGAACCGTTTGTGTGTTTTAAAACATGTACTGGAATGAAAAAAACACAACTCCGGGCTGTTTGTGACGAGGAAACGACATTAGAATCAGGAAAACAGCCCTTTATAATTTATATATAAAAACAGATAAAACTAAAATAACACCTCTGTACACGGCTGGAGTTAGCGGGAGACATCGCTCCACGGGGCAGGATCATGTGGGGTGGAATCACCTCATCGACTCCGCCACGTCTGAGTCATGGCTTCAAGACAATCACAGCTGGATTTCCCCTAAACTCCCTCTAAAGTTAATTCCTGACCGACTTTTTACAAAATCCCGCAGTCAGATTTTTTCTGGGAAAAACTTACAGGAAATAGATGATGTACAGGAGCCGCGTAACTTCTCAGGTCATGTTGACGCTGCCTCTGGGTGAAAAAACGTCTAAAGTCTCTCTGAAGTGAAACTCTGAAAAAAACTTGGATTCGTGTCATAAATAATGATCATACTGGTGCAAGTGTTTATGTGTTTATAATAATCATGAATGGCTAATGCTAATGCTAATGCTAATGCTACTGCTAATGCTACTGCCACTGCTAATGCCTAATGCTAAGGCTGGCAGCAGTTTATTTTAAAAGTGTTTTAATCGTCATCAAGAATCAACAGTCCTGCTCTCTCCGCTCCCCCTCTCCTCTAACTCCCTCATCTCCCCCTTTCGCTTCTCTCTTTCTCCCTCCTCCTTCTCTCTCCTCGTCTCCTCTCCTGCCACTAGCCCCTTCCGCTTCTTCTTTTCGCTCCTTCCTTTCTCCTTCCCCCTTCTGTCCTCTCCTCCCTCATCAGACCCCCTGTCTCTGCTTCCCCACCCTCCCCTTCTAGTTCCTTCTCCTTCTCTCTCTCTCTCTGTTCCTCCCTTACCTCCTCTCTTTCCCACCACCCTCATCTCTCTACCTTTCTCTCTCTCTCCTGCTTCCCCTCCCTCCTGTCTCTCGATCCTCAAATCTCTCCCTTCACCCTTCTGCCGCTCAACTCCACCTCCTCTCTTTCCCCTTCCATCTTGAAAACCTCCTCTGCCGCCTCATCACCTCCCTCTGTTTTTGACTCCCTCGTATTTCTCCCCTTCACCTCCTCTCTTCTCCTCCCCTCCCCCGTTTTCTTCCTTCACCCCCTCCCCTCTTCGCTTCTCTACCCCTCCCCTCCCCCTCTCGTGCCGTCCCTCCTTCTCCCCCTTCACTTCCTCTTCTCTCTCTGTCTCCCCTCTTCCTCTTCCTCTCCTCCCTCACCCCACTCTCTCCCTGTCTCCCCTGCTCGTCTCCTCCCACACCACTCCCTCTCTCTCTGTCTCCCTCCCTCTTCCTCCTCCATCACCCCCCTCTTTTCCTTTCCTCCTCTCCTCCCTCGCTCTGTCTCCCTCCTCCTCTCCTCCTCTCCTCCCTCTCTCTGGTCTTTTCTCTCCTTCTGTCCTCTCTCCTCCCTCCCTGTCTCTCTGTCTCCTCCTCCTCTCCTCTCCTCCCTCCTCTCTCTCCTCCTCCTCCTCTCCTCCCTCTCCTCTCTTTCTCTGTCCCTCCTCCTCCTCCTCCAGTCTTCTCCTCCCTCGCTCTGTCTCCCTCCTTCCTCTCCTCTCCCTCCTCTCTGTTTCCTCCTCCTGATCTCCTCTCTTCCTCTCTCTCTCCTCTGTTCTCCCCTCCTCCTCCCCTCTCTTTTCTCTCTGTCTCCTCCTCCTATCCTCCCTCTCTTCTTGTCTCTCCGTCTCCCCCTCCTCCTACCTTACGCCTCCTCCTCCTCTCCCCTCTCTCATCCCTCTATCCCTCTCTCTTTCCATCTCTCTTCTTCATTCCAGCTCTATCCCTGTTGTTTATATTCCAGCTCCCAGAATGATTGTGCTCTATATTAGCCGACTCTCTACTGACCAGCGCTGACACCACTTCTCAGGGTGCATGTGGGGGAAAGTTTGAGTGCACTATTTTTTTCCACCAACTGGACCTTCAGACAGCATAAAACATTATAAAAAACATGAATGACCCGTAAGAGCGGCCCCCCATGGAGGGAGGATGGGGAACACACGTGACTGGAGAGTACTTTAAAATCCTTGAGAGCATGATGTGAGCAAGTATTAAAGTAACTTTATATTTAGGTAGAAGATGAAGAGTCGGTGGTTCAAAAGCACTCAAAAAAATCACAGGAACATGACAGAAAGAATACTTCAGTTTGTGTTGTGTCCTTCCAGCAAGACACTTCACCTGAAATGTTCACTTATAAAATCGGAGCTTTTAGCCAATTTTTTTGTTTTATTTCCTTGATGCGTCTGGATGATCGTAAAATAGCATTATAACCCACAGCAGCCTGACGGAGGCGCAGACATAGAGCAAAGCGAGGCAGGTGAAAGTGTCTTTGCCAACGATGAGTGGTTTCTTGATGTAAAGCGCTTTGAGTGATTGTTGAGTGCCTCTGCTGCCCCCCCCGTGGGCACCCGTCTTCCCTGCGGTTCCTATATCAAGTATAAAGCTTCACATACTCCCAGTTAAAAAGTACAATCCTCAAACAGAGCTAAAAAAAAAGTTGTGTTTTGTTCCATTCACACATGTTTGAGTGACACTTTATTATCAGTCTGTAACATCTCCAAAGCTCAAAACACTCTGTTCCACCTTGTGATGTCATCAAAGTGGTAGTTTCAAGTTAACAGCTTACGTTTTATCTTTTGTTCAGTAGTAATTGGCAATTCCAGAGCTGAAATCCAATCCAAATGATTCTAGAAATGAAGGTGTGTGGGAGTTTAAAAACCACAGTGATTTAGAGCACTTCCTGTATCACCACATGATGACATCACAAGGTGGAACAGAGCATTTTCTGTTTGCGAGAAGAACTTTTAGGGTTTTAAAATGAGACCGTTGTGTGCTGTCTAAAGCATTCTCACTGTAAAGCCTTTACATTGTCCGTAATAAAAAAAACATCTGACTTTTAGACGCTTTACAAACAATAACCGCGAGTGCACCGTTAGCATGGGCTAGCTGCTGTTAACTTTGCTGTGCAGCATCAGGATGCTATGAATGCGTACGTTTTTTTATTGAAAATTCAGTGTAAATATGCAGGTTTTGTGTTTAAAAAAATGTTGCAAACGAAACAAAACACAACAACAGGTCTGTTTGGGACGAGGAGGGTGACGAGGAAACAAACAAAATAACATAAAAAAAATACAAAATAGCGTAAATTTTTAAACACTATCTGCGAACTTACGACTATCTATAGGCCTAAAAAAACACGTAAAAGCACAACAATCAATCAAATGTTCTTCTGTCTCTCTGAAGTCACCAGAAAACCGCGGACTCCGGCTTGTGTTTTGTAACAGTTCGGTACTTTCACTCGCTCCTTTAGCCCCTTTTCCCCAACGGCCCCATGTCAGCTCTCATTACAGCGAGCAGACCCCCATGGCCCAATAGAGCGCAGCCCGAAGCCCTCCGAGCGACCTGATTGGCTCGAGCGCAGAGCCCCCTCCCCCCGGTGTCGACATTATGGAGTATAATAAGACGGGACCGGTGGGAGTTGAGCCTTCGGAGGAATGTTTTCAATTAGAGAAAGTGGGAGGGTTAAAACGTGCTGGAGGGACCATATAGTAACAATAGTTTATGATACACACGAGTCCACAGAGAGTGTAAAGGGTACAGCGAGTCTAAAGGGCACGTGTTTTACGCAACTTCTCATCATTATTTTGTTGTTTCCTCGGTCGCAAACAGACCTGGTTTTGTGTTTTGTTTCGTTCACATACTTTTTTTTCACAAAACCTGCATATTTACAGTGAATTTTCAATAAAAAAACCCAAAAACCCCATGCGATTTGTAGCATCCTGAGCAAGTTAACAGCAGCTAGCATGCTAACGGTATTGGTTATTGTTTCTAAAGCGTCTAAAAGTCATATTATTATCGCACTTCCTGATTCTCGGACAATGCAAAGGCTTTATAGCGAGATGCTCTGCAGATTTAGGCTGTGTTCTTCACGCTGTTCCACCTTGTGATGTCATCATGTGGTAAAACAGGAAGTGCGAAGAGACAAAGAGAAAGAGAGTAAATAAATTTATCAGCGGCCGCATCTTCTCTGACGTAACTTTCGCCCGTCTCTCATGAAACGCTAATACGCTCTTCTGTAGAAATATAATGAAAATCCTGACGGGAAATCACATAAATCCATCTGATATAACGTCGAGTTTATTATATCTGTGCTGATCTGCTCCGGTCTCCACGGCAACGAATCTCGTGTAACATCAGACACGTCGCCCAAAAGTAGAGCCACAAGCTCGAGAAAATGAGCCAAAAAAAAACCTAAAGTCTCTGGAGAAAAGGCCAAACTGAGGAGCCAGAAGAGGAGCCGATAACCTCCAAGAAAAAAAAAAAAGATCAATTTAACAGACGACTACTTAAAATATGAGTTTGTGTCGGCTCTGTGGAAGATGAGGGAAAAGAGAACGAGGCGATGAAACCTTCAGAACTGCTTCAGCACAAAGAGACGAAGCACCTGGATTAAAAGATAAGACTTTGGACTTTGGACACTTTTATTCTTTGCCCTAAATCTTTACTTGTTTTCATTTGTCTCGTCATCATCTGTTTGACCTAATCCCTAAATCCTCTCGTGTATCGATATGTAACATTATCTGTGTCTTTGGCTTAATCTTCATGATATTATCTGTTTCACTCGGGCACATCTCAGGTTTGTGCGAACAAGACGATGTGTCCAGCCGTCTTTCTTTCTGTCTCCTCCTCCTCTCCTCTCCTCTCTCTGTCTCCCCTCCTCTTTTCCTCCTCTCTTCTCACCTCTCTATGCTCGTCTTCTCCCCTCTCCTCCTCTCCTCCCTCTCTCGCTCTCTGTCTCCCCTCCTCCTCCTCTCCTCCCTCTCTCTTTCTCTCTGTCTTCCTTCCTCTTCTCCTCCTCCTCTCCTCCCTCTCTCTCTGTCTCCCCTCCTCCTCCTCTCCTCCCCCTCTGTCTCCCCTCCTCTCCTCCCTTCCTCTCTCTCTGTCTCCCCTCCTCTTCTCCTCCTCCTCTCCTCCCTGTCTCTCTGTCTCCACTCCTCCTTCTCTTCCTCTCCTCCCTCTCTCTCTGTCTCCACTCCTCCTTCTCTTCCTCTCCTCCCTCTCTCTCTGTCTCCCCTCCTCCTCCTCCTCCTCCCTCTCTCTCCGTCTCCCCTCCTCTCCTCCTCTCCTCCCTCTCTCTGTCTCCCTCCTCCTCCTCTCTCCCCCTCTTCTCTCTCTCTGTCCCCCCTTCTCCTCCTCTCCTCCCTCTCTCTCTCTCTGTCTCCCCTCCTCCTCCCCTCTCTCTCCTCTCTCTCTGTTCCCTCCCCTCTCCTTGCTTTTCTCCTATCTCCCCTCCTCTCCTCTCCTCCCTCTCATCTCTCTCTGTCTCCTCTCCTCCTCCTCTCCTCTCCTCCTCTCTCTCTCTGCCCCCCAACTCTACACACCCTTCATTTCTAGAGTCATTTTGATTGGATTTCAGCTCTGGACTCGCCGATCTTCTACCGAAACTAAAGGTTAGTCAAACGTAGATGTTAACTTGAAAACTACCACTTCATGACATCACAAGGTGGAACAGAGCGTTTGGAGCTTTGGAGATGTGGACAGACTAATAACGCAGGATTACTCGGGGATATTTTTGAGTTGGTAACAGCGCTGTAATGTGGATTAACGCTCACAAGAGTCAGTTTTAAAGCGTCTCTGTGCAGCGCTTTGTTTCATGTTTCAGATGAGTTTAGATCTAACGCAGAGACGATATGAAAAATACGAAAACGAGCCGACGGTTTAAAGTAAAGACGAGCAGATTATTGGGGTTTATGAGGTGAAATCCCAGCCTTTATGGGATTATTCAGTGTGACGTCATCATGGCACAGACACAGACACAGAGACTACACTTGAAATAAATAAAATGGATCGTTTTAGCTTATATATGTCGTTCTCTCATGATAATTAAGTCGTTCCCTCAAGAAAATATCTCATTCCCTCACGATATATATATATTTTTTAATTTTGTAAATATTACTCTTCTCCTTTCCTTCCGACAATAACAGTGGAGTCTGGGATCGCTGCTTTTGGACTCGTAAGTTACCAAAAAACAGCAAAACGTGTAGAAAGTTTGTCCCTGCAAGAAGGAACACATGAAATTTATTCTAATAAGTAGCCCCCATCGCTGAGAAACCCTGTGTTTTACAAACTTAACAGTGTAAAGATGAAAACTTCTCAGCTTCTACTGACGGGAGATGATACAACATGACTGAAAAAATTATGAAAAACGACTCAGCGGCGCCACCACAAAGTTAGATTTTCAAAGGGCCAAAGGGAGCACGACCCGGGAGAAATAAACGGAAAAATCTGAAACTTTGACCCCAGCTGAAACCCAAAACCGTAATACAGGAAGTCAGCCATTCTTCTGTTGTTTCTCTGTTTTATTTGAACGAGAATCTTCAGAAATATGAAGCGCGAAGCGACGTCTTTATCTGCAGTTTCGTTTTAAGCCTCGGAGAAGATTAAAATGACCAAAATGTGATTAATATCAGATTTCTAGACTTTAAAAATGACTTAAGAGACCTGCAAACTGCACGATTTAGTGTGAGGCCAGAGGTGACATCATTATTTCATTTTCGTCTCATTTAAAGTGTTTTACAGCAATAAAAAAGATGAAGAAACCCCCATAGAAGCACATTCATAATAACACATGAACATTGGCTTGGATTTAAGATTTTTACAGCGCTCTACGATGTTATATTTATCCACGTTAGCTCGAGTCACAGCCGTCCTGGGGCAGACTGATGGACACAAGGCTGCCGGGTCTGTCATCTGTCACTGAAACCATGATTTTTGTTTTATTTCTCTCCTTTTAAAGCTTGTGTGAAAACATTCTTCGAGTGTGAACTAAGACTGCGACACACGTTTATTTTAAGATGTCCTCCCTGCCCTCTGTTACTTCTTTTCGGTGACTGAAATCATTCTTTCAGTGACAGATTCTACCTTCTGGTCACAGTCAGGGGCCTACACATGTGTGCGACCTTGTACAGTTAGTTTACTTCCTTATAGCAGGAGTCCTCAACCTTTTTTTGGCACCACGGACCAGAATAATGTAGGTTTTATTTTCACAGACTGGCCTTCTACGAAAAACATACCTCACTATACCTCTGAATCAATGGGATCCCTGCGTTTTGTTTCTTTCAAAAACTCTAAAGTCTTATCTTTTAATCCAGGTGCTTCGTGTCTTTGTGCCGACGCAGTTTTGAAGGTTTCATTTCCTCGTTCGGTTTTTTCCCTCATATTCCACAGAGCGACTCGGAGCGCGAGACTCACCTGTAGCGACAAAAAACCATATTTTAAAGTAGTTCTCCCGATGTCCTCTGTTAAACTGATCTTTCTTTTTTTGGAGGGTCGTTGGCTCCTCTTCTGGCTCCTCAGTTTTTGTAAAAAAAAAAACTCTCCAGAGACCGTTGTTTTTGGCTCATTTTCACGAGTTTGTGGGTCGACTTTTTGGGCGATGTGTCTGATGTGTTTGTGAAGAAAATACAAATATAATACATCACTTACAAGACATTCTGTTTCCCATATAACAGCGTCATTTCTCGTAATCACAGAAAAAACCTCAGGCAGAACCGTTACATCTCAATTTGTTGGACTCTACATTAGACTCTACATTAGACTTTGCATTAGATTCTGCCTGGATTTTTGCTGTACGCTGCCTTTAACCCGACTGTACAATAAAGATCTACAGAACGATTCCCTCTGTTCTTCGTGCGACAGAACAGAAACTGACACATGTTATATTGATGACACATCATCACGGAGACAAGAGCAGATCCAGCACAGATATAATAAACTTATATCAGATGGATTTATGTGGCGATTTCCTATCAGGATTTTCATTATATATCTACAGACGAGTTTATTAGCGTGTCACGAGTGTCAGTTTCTGTTCTGCTGCATGAAGAACAGACGCAGAGGCACAGGGATCGTTCTGTAGATCTTTATTGTACAGTCGGGCAAAGTCAGTCTCACAGAGTCTCACAATCTCATAGAGTCTGAAGAAGTTGATTTTGCACCAATGTTTTATTTGACTGGAGCAGTGGGAGTTAACATTCCATAGATAAGAAAATTTAAAGCACAATCGAACAATGTGACTGAATCAGGAAGTGGAACAATGTGATCACATCCGTCTCTATAAAACCCAGAGTGATATATGGTCACTGCTGCTTGGAAAACAGAACGATTTACACCATTATAAGAAAGTATATGAGGGACGGCGAAAGTGAGGTACTCTTTTTTGTGCGGACCAGTACCGGTTATTGGGGGGACCACTGCCTTATAGGACCATTATCTATAGATAGTACCTTTCTCAGAGTATAAGTACTGGAGGCTCCTTTGTGCTGCTGTCTGTACTTCCTCTTCTGATATCAGATATAAAACTTCTTTCACCTCTCTACCTGGTCTGCAATCACTTCCTTCACAATTACTGTCATTGTGTCCTTGGGCAAGACACTTAACCCGGCTCGCCCCCAGTGTCTGTGTGAATGTGTGAGTGGTTCCTTGGTGGTAAAGTGCTTTCTTTGACTTAAAGGTGGGAAAGAGCGATCTAAAAAGAACAATGACCCGTCCCTCGGTCACGCCTCCATAATCCCACTGTGCCGCTTGCGTCGCCCTGTATCCATAATGCATCCACCGCCCCCCAGCGCCGGCACCGACCCCGGCACCGACCCAGGGGAGCAGACGCAAGCCTCAGGGAGTTTTCCACAGCTCGTTTGGAGAGGGCCCATGTGCCACAGAGAACTAGAGACGGAGTATTCAAAACCACACGAGTTTACTGCTTGTATTTCAGAGCAAACGGGTCAGGAAAGGTTCAGTCAAAATCATCTCGTTTAAGGTCTTGGCCTGTTGACTTAGTTCATAGACACATGGAACAGTCAATCAATCAATTTTGAGACCAATTTTTATTTGTCATTTCGTCATTTTTCTACACTAGGATAAATTTGAGCTGGATCGTTAAATAAACAGCTTTTATGACTCGTTAAACACTCTGGAGAATAAGTCGCACGGCCAAATAAATGCATAATAATGAAGAAAAAAAAACATATATAAAGTCGCATTTTTTCTGGAAATTGATTTATTTAGGCTAAAATTAATAGCTGCTAGCTCTAAAGTTACAATGTAGCTTAGTGCAAACAGTACGCACTTTAAAAACATGAAGGAGCACTGGATTGCCATGACATCACAAGGTGGCACCAAGTGTTCTCAGTTTTAGAGACGCAAAATGGGTCAGAATTATTCAAATAAAACAAAATGCATCGCAGGTTGATTTGATGAGGGTGGGTAAAAGTTCATAATCGGCAATAAAGATAATCGCCGTTATATCACCTGAATGTGCAAAAAGATAAAAAAAAAAAAGAAAAAATAAAAAAAAGTCAGTTGTCTGCGGTTTAGGGGGCCCAGAATTGGACTGTCTTTCTATTAATTTGTATCAGAGGGGGCCCCTGTGAGACTTCTTTCCCCAGGCCCCCGAATTTCAGTTGACAGCCCTGCTCATCCAGAATATTCTCGTAGTTGTCTGGTACAATACTACAGCAGCTCTTTAAACATAGAACTTATAAGATTAAAGTTATAATTATTCATTTCACTGTCAGCAACTTTTAACTAATAACTATCATGATATAATCGTAATCGCAATTATTTTCACCATGATAATCGTGAAACTGAATTTCAATATCATCCCATGCTTACTGCTAGCGGCTGCGTTCCAAACAGGAAGTGAGCATGGGCTGCGCTTCTAGCTCCATCGACTCCAGTTCACTTTCTATTGAAACGCTGTGTTCCCTCTCTCTGTAACTGCTGCTGTCAGACTCGTCATTTTGGTGGTTTAAATGTTCGTATTAAACTATGGCGTCATTTGGCTATCTTTAAGTCGAGAGCGCGTAAACAGAAATCGAGGGCGCGGTAGCTAAAAGTGAGCGGGTGAAAATGTAAAAGCGATTAAGCGATTAAACCTACGAAAGCTGTTAACCCCTCCCTGCGCTCTTCTCTTTCTCCCTGATCTACATGATCCTGGTTCACAAATGACGCTCTACCCCCTCCATTTGGCTATTGTGCTCTATAAAAATCAAGATATGAACATTAATAACACAAATCAGGCGACTTCTTTCCCCAAGGTCGCTCCTGCTAGCGTTAGCAACAGGTTTGATTGACAGCGTTGCTAAGAGCCTGCTAAACCAGTGGTGCAGCAAAGAAGGGGCGTTACCTTCACCAGCTTTGCTCCTGATTGGTTCTTTGGTTGCTATGATACTCGCGGCCAGAATTACAAATATGAAACTCTGCTCCAAATTAGCCGCTAACTGATATAATATACTAATCTATTTTTGGAAACTTGTCTTGTCGTCACATGTCATGAGTTTAGGTCATTGTAATGTCTGGACAATCTCTGCTCTTTTTCGCAAACTCCTGTCGGTGATTCAGAGCCAGAGGAGAACGCTGACTCAAGCATTTTAACACGAGAGTCGATGGAATAACCTTTTACAGACACGTCTCCATTACAGGTAAAGGTCTGGAGCGGTTATTTATGGGCAGCCCCTGTGTTTTTCTTTGCTCGACAACACAAGACAATAGAAATTTAAATCCAAAAGTGTGCAAAATAGCCAAATAAAATCGTTCTTTAAGGGTTCACTGCGTAACTTTTCTGGAGCAGGGGTCCACTTCTGTTTGTCTCCGTCTCAAGTTTCAGTTCAGTTCAGCCGAACAACGTGCTTCACATAAAAATCAACAAAAAAAAAACAGATAACACGATACAAAGGGGAAAAAAAACTATAAAAACACCAAGATATCCTGTGTAGCTAGTGTTAAATACCAGGGAGAAGAGGTGGTTAGTGTTAAATACCAGGGAGAAGAGGTAGTTTAGTGTTAATACACAGGAGAAGAGGTGGGTCTAGTGTTAAATACCACCCAGGGAGGAGGTGGTTTTTCACTCTGGTCTTTCAGTCCCTCAAATAAAGAGGACCCGATAGAGACATTTAAACATAATTAGTAACAGTCTGGCATTAAATCTATAACTACTGAAATGTATTACTATTTAGTTCCTTATATGTCTTTTTATTGCTTAAAATACATTGAAATACATGCATTGTCTCCACTAATCTCAGCTGTAACTTTGCCTGCTGACTCCACCGACCCGTCACCATGAGGTTTATTATTATTATTATGCTTAATGCCCACTGTGGAACATTACACTCAATGAAATAACATCTCCATGGAGACTAGCAAGTGGCGGACTCTCCGGAAAAAAAGTACACAGTGCTTGCTGATCCAGAACACACACTTCTTCAAGACTTTATGAAAGATGTTAGTCTGTCACCTGGTGAATCTTCTTGAGTTCAAGTTGGGCGTGATTGACAGGTGGATTAGCCAATCAGGGACAAGCATGGAAAAAAAAAAAAAAATATCACAGGGGCTGAAAAACATGGGGATTTCTGCAGAATCAATGAACAGAAACTAAACTGTCAATCTGAGGTGAGAGAAATGTGGATTTTATTTGTGAATCATACCTGACCAATGAGCTCCTTCGCTTCACACACATGCCACTGGAATAAACAGATCTGATTGGACGATCAGTTTTGACAGATTTCAGACGCAACAGAGGACGTGGGGACCAGATTGATGTCCATTTGTAAAAAAAACACAGAGATAGAAACAGTCGGGAGTTGCCAGGCAGACGCAGTGAACCTTTAAATTAGGAATTGATGCTCTTTTGCATGGAGAAATGTAAAAACAGAGAGAACATCGAGCAAATATACATATAAAAAGTGTAAAATAATGTCATGGATCTTGTTTTGTTTCATAGTTTTGTCCATTGTTTTAGAAGTTTTGCATTTTGCGTCTTACTTTGATAAACCTCCTCGAGAGACAAATACATAAACTACATATCTGGGTCAAACTTACCAAACTTTTCCAAACTAACTGTAACAACATAAGTGCATTGAGTGTCGTGAATGGAGCGACGTAAGAGCGACGCTGGGCTCGGGGCCAGCTCCGGGCAGGACGCCAGCTCCACAGCCTGATTAGATTGAGTCCAACAGGAAAATCAATGTGTCTTTGAGACTGTGAGGGACATCAAGATACTTCAGCCAACAACAAAACGCAAACCCACAAAGAAACTCTCATTTAGAAAAGTACTCGGCCCAAACGAGGGATTCAAACATCAAGCTAACGTGCTATTTTAGCGCTCGGCTATTTTACTTTGCGAACCTACCGTCTTTTACGCTGTGTCTACGCTCGTTTTTTTACTTCAGCAGTGACTTCAAGTTGGGGGACCACGTAAAACAAGGGATCGGTTTTAAAATACAAAACTCTGAGCTTTTGACATTAAATTAAAAGTGAATTAGCCGCTATCAAAGCAAAGTTAAACTAATGTGCTAATGTGATGCTAATAAGCTAATGTGATGCTAAGTGCTATTTTAGCTGTTAGCCATGAGTCAATGCTGCTCTATCATGAAAAACACACCTTGAGTTTTTCATTTCAGGTCTATATTTTAGTAATCCAACATTTTGAGCCTGTCTCTCTGTTCTACAAGGTGATGTCATAAGGTGGCACCATCTTTTCCAGATAGTGTTTCCTTATATTTGTTCATGAAAACCTGTTCTGGTCATAAAAGCACTTAAGTAAATGGAAATTACATATGTTTAATGGAATAATGCAATATCATCTGCATAGGGGCAAGCAACACCTAAAAAGTTACATAGTACACCTTTAAGATTACCCTTTAAAGGGGCTATATTACGCCACATTGACTCCTGTGAGGTTTTAGTCATGTTATAATGTTGTTATCTCCTCAAAAACAGACCTGGAGTTGGAGTTTTGTTTCATTCACACATGTTTGAGTAACACTTTATTACATTATTAGTACAGTCTACATCTCCCAATGCTCAAAATGCTCCGTTCCACCTTGTGATGTCATGAAGTGTAGTTTTCAAGTTAACATCTACCTTTCACCTTTTTTTCAGCAGAGAGATGAACAATTCCAAGGTTGAACTAGTGATGCTAGTGAAGGTGTGTGGAGTTTAAAAACACACACAACAGTGGAGCACTTCCTGTTTTTACCACATGATGACATCACAAGGTGGTGTTTTCAGTGTGAGAGAGAAGAACTCAGCCTAAATATGCAGGATATGTAACACAGATGAGAAAACAGCGTAATATAAAGCCTTTAAGTTTGGATCAAGTGTTCTGCAGCTCACAGCCAAACCATGAGCTACCTTGTATTTTTGGGCAAGAAAAAGCTGAGAAAGCGTTTTTATTGTAATCACTTAAGCACTGACGTTAGCGTAGCATTATGACGCAGAACATAACAGTGTTTTCAATAGAAGAGGGACAGGTCTATACACAACCGCTATTAGGCTACGGCTCATATCGGATCCTATTGATTTATTTTATATTATATGTTTCCTCGTCTACAACAGCAGTCCATTAGCTCCATTAGCTCCTTTAGCTTCTGTCTTTAGCTCCTTTGGCTCCTGACTCTGGCTTTTAGGTTACACTGGTATCTACCCCACGGTCCATTATAAACATACAGAGCAAGTATATGGTTTTAAAACAGATCATGACAATGCTGTAAGTGAATAGAATTAGTTTTAAAGGACCTACTTTTATGCTATTTCTGTTCCACCTTGTGATGTCATGTGGTGATACAGGAAGCGCCCCACTGTGTTTGTAAACTCCACACACCTTCACTAGAATCATTTGGATCATTTCAGCCCTGGAATTACCAAACTCTACTGAACTAAAGATAAAACCACTACCACTTCATGACATCACAAAGGTGGAACAGACCATTTGAGCTTTGGACATGCATCTTTTAAGCTCCTAGCTTTAGCTCCTTAGCTCCTTTAGCTTCCTATAACTCTTTTTTTTTTTTTTTTTTAGCTCCTATAGCTCTTTAACGCTGATTTAGCTCCTACATCTCTATATCTCCCTTAGCCCTTTTTTATTTTTTTTTTTTTTTTATTTTTTTTTTTAGCTCCTCTAGCTCCTTTAGCTTCTATAGCTCCTTTGACTCCCTTATCTTCTTTAGCTCCTTTTGCTCCTATAGCTCCTCTAGCTCTTTATAGTTCCTATAGCTCCTATAGCTCCTTAGCTTTTTTTTTTATTTTTTTTTTAGCTCCTATAGCTCCTTTAGCTCCTTTAGCTCCTATAGCTCATTTAGCTCCTTTAGCTCCTATAGCTCTTAGCTCTCCTTAGAGCTCATTTAGCTTTAGCCACAGTTTTCTAATGTAAAGTGAATTGGAGTCAGAGTCGATGGCGCTGGAAGCACGCCCATGCTCACTTCCTGTTTGGAAGCTGAAGCAGTTTATCCATGTCCGTTTATATAAACCAGTCGATGTTTATCCCTTACCCTGAGCCTGCCTGTACTGCCCTTCACCCAGGATCACTGTAGGACTCTGCAGTAATTGTAGGTATTGACTGGAAAAAACTGGAGTTGTTGCTAGCACCATGCCCTGCTCTGTCTGCTTTTTCAATAGCAGGGGGTTGAAATAACGAGTGTAGAGGCTCAAAAAGAGGAGAGGGAGAGTCGTTTATATGAATAATGAGCTTTGGTCTTTCGGTCCTGAGTGTTTTAAAGCCGGAGAGCAGGAGACACTGTGGGCCGGAGCACTGGGCCCGTTTGGGATATTTATAGATCTCATTAGACACATCCCACTAGAGCAGGGTCAAAGAACAGGTGAGAGAGGAGGAGAGGAGAGAGGAGGAGAGAGGGAGAGAGAGCACTAGAGCAGGGTCAAAGAACAGGTGAGAGAGGAGGAGAGGAGAGAGGAGGAGAGAGGAGGAGAGAGGGAGAGAGGGAGAGAGGGAGAGAGAGCAGAGAGCAGGGTCAAAGAACAGGTGAGAGAGGAGGAGAGGAGAGGAGGAGGAGAGAGAGAGAGAGAGAGAGCACTAGAGCAGGTTCAAAGAACAGGTGAGAGAGGAGGGAGAGGAGAGAGGAGAGGAGGAGAGAGGGAGAGAGAGCACTAGAGCAGGGTCAAAGAACAGGTGAGAGAGGACGAGAGGAGAGAGGAAGAGAGAGCACTAGAGCTGGGTCAAAGAACAGGTGAGAGAGGAGGAGGAGAGGAGAGGAGGAGAGAGAGAGAGAGAGCACTCAGAGCAGGGTCAGAGAACAGGCGAGAGAGGAAGAGGAGAGGAGGAGGAGAGAGGGAGAGAGAGTACTAGAGCAGGGTCAAAGAACAGGTGAGAGAAGAAGAGAGGAAGAGAGGAGGAGGAGAGAGGGAGAGAGAGCACTAGAGCAGGGTTAAAGAACAGGTGAGAGAGGAGGAGAGGAGGAGAGAGGAGAGAGCAGGGTCAAAGAACAGGTGAGAAAGGAAAGAGAGGAGGAGAGAGAGGAGGAGGAGGAGGAGAGAGGAGAGAGAAGGGTCAAAGAACAGTGTGAGAGAAAAGAGAGGAGGAGAGGAGGAGAGGAGGAGAGAGGGAGAGAACACGGGGTCAAAGAACAGGTGGGAGAGGAGGAGAGGAGAGAGGAGGAGGAGGAGGAGGAGAGAGAAGAAGAGGAAGAGGAGAGCACTAGAGCAGGGTCAAAGAAGAGGTGAGAGGGAGATGAGGAGAGAGAAGGGGAGAGAGAGAGAGAGAGAGAGAGAGAGAGAGAAAGAGGAAGGGAGGAGAGAGACACAGACAGGAAAGAGGAAGGAAGAGAGGGAGAGAGAGAGGGGACACAGAGAGAAAGAGGAAGAAGAGGAGAGAGAAAAGGAAGAGAGAGAAAGAGGAAGAGAGAGAGACAAGGAGAGAAAGAGGAAGAGAGACGACAGAGAGAAAGAGAGAGAGAAGAGAGAGGAAAAAAGAGAGAGAGAGAGGAAGAGAGAGAGAGTCAGGGAGAGGAAGCGAAAGAGGAGAGACAGAGAGAAATGGAGGGAGGGGGGAGAGGGAGAGAGAGAGAGTGAAAAAAGGGTCTGTAGAGTCCAAAAATAGCCCATAGAGAAAAGCTGGTGAGAAGAAAGGCTGAAGGACACAAGTGTATTATGTAAGATGTCTTCAGAATGTTCCACAGTGTGGCATTAAGTGTAATATTTATGTGTATTATTAAACGAAGGTGGATTTATAATATCAGACCTTTAAGAAACCGAGGATACTACGAAAATAGATTTAGATGTTTCGTTTAGGACCATTTTACGCCACCAGGATATCGTGGTGACTCTCTGACAAACCCAGAAGAGGCGACTCCGTCTCCTCCTCAATCTGTCAGACTGAGATTTCCCAGCATGCTTTGCGAGCAGCAGGTGGCGGCGGGCGTGAGGTGTGAGGAGCAGAGGGGCTGTTGGATAAAAAGGAGGCGCCCACTGCTCAAATGAAACCCCCTCTGAAAATACCAAACGATCCGGTTCTTTCAGCAGAGATGGCGGAGATTTTGTGTTGGTCACGGCAAACGGCACCAAATCTCATCTGTCAATCAAATTTAAGATGTTTCATTTGAATAGTTTCTGTTTTCAGACCAAAAAAAAGTTTAGTTTGTAGAAACAGGTGATGGGGAGAAGGAGAGGAGAGAGGAGGAGAAGGAGAGGGGAGGAGGGAGGGAGAGGAGGAGGAGGAGAGGGAGAGGAGGGAGAGAAAGAGGAGAGAGGAGAGAGGAGAGAGGGAGAGATAGGAGGAGAGGAGGAGAGCGAGACGAGAGAGGAGGGAGGGAGGAGGGAGGGAGGAGAGGAGGAGGAAAGAGGGAGGAGGGAGGAGGAGAGGAGGAGGAGAGGAGAGAGGAGAGGAGGAGGAGAGGGAGAGGAGGAGGAGAGAGGGAGAGGAGGAGAGAGGGAGAGAGAAGGAGAGATAGGAGGAGAGAGAGAGGGAGAGGAGAAGGAGAGAGGGAGATGAGGAGAGAGAGAGAAGAGGAGGAGAGAGGAAGAGGAGGAGGAGTGAGGGAGAGGAGGAGAGAGGAAGAGGGTGGGGGGCGTGAGGGAGAGAGAGAGAGAGAAGAGTAGTGTTGGTTTGTGTAAATGTTCTATGTTCATCTGATTAAAAAGTCTCATGAAACCGATTCTCTGGAGGCTTAAAACGGCCTCAGTCCCTGTTTCACTGATGCACTGTTCGAGTGTTTATGAAACTCAACCTAAAACCAGGGACTAAAATGGGTCTAAACGGGGTCTAAAGAAGAACGAGTCTAAACTGAGTCTAAACTGGGTCTAAACTGGGTCCTAAACTGAGTCTAAACTGAGTTCTAAAACTGAGTCTAAAGGGGGTCTAAAATGTGGTCTAAACTGGGGTCTGAATGGTTCTAAACTGAGTCTAAATGGTTCTAAACTGCGTCTAAACTGGGGTCTAAAACTGGGTCTAAACTGAGTCTAAAATGAAGTCTAAAATGAGTCTAAACGGGTCTAAACGGGTCGAAAACGGGTCTTAAACTGGGTCTAAATGGGTCTAAACTGAGGACTAAACGGGTCTAACTGAGTCAAACCTGAGGTAAAAATGAAAAACTGGGTCTAAAAACTGGTCTAAACTGGGTCTAAACTGGGTCTAGTCAAACTGGGTCAACTAAAAATGCAGGGTCTAAAATTGAGTTTAAACTGGGTCCAAAACTGGGGTCAAAAAACCCGCCTCCAAAACCAGGGTGCATTTCAGGGACTTCGGCGGATGCGTCTTCTCTGAAGGAGGAGCCATTCCTTCGAGGTTCTTACAAGAAGACGGCCTCTGTCTCATCCTGAAACCTGCTTGAAACAAAAAACAAAAGTGATCTCACACTTTAGAACCTCCGAGTGCAGCAGAACGAACATTAAATCTTACGTCTCATCAGTGTCGTGTTGAGTGTTTTCAGTTTTGAGCGACTCCAGGTTCTGTTTGTGTGACGAGGAAACGACATTAGAACAGGGTCAGAAAAAACAGCGTAACACACGGCCCTTGAAAAGTTTCTTTATCTTAATTACATTTGTCTGAAAGCGTCTCTCGTTTATCTTCGTGAAAGGGCATCTGGACATCGAGGTGATTTAACTTTGGACCTGGAGGAGGAGGAAGAGGAGGAAGGAAGAGGAGGAAAAAGGAGGAGGAGCTGATTTGTGGTTCGTTGCTGGATCTGCATCTCGAGAGCTTTTACCGTAATGAGATTAAAACCTGACAGAGCAGAAAATGCGGTTGGGTTCTGTCCGGTTTGCATAACTCTGATGCCATAATATTTACAGTAATCACAGGATTGTTGGCGTATAAACGAAAAAGGAAAAGCGCGAAGTTCGTGCGCTAAAGTCCAGGACAAACATTGGCTCCCCTGGTGGACGTTATGTGGTACTGAAGCTGGGGGTTTAAAAAATGGTGTTGAGAGTTTTCTAAAGCCGACTGGCCCTGCAGTTTTCAGGTGACACGCTGCATTTCGTTGGAGTTTATGTGGGGCGCCGTTTTGCACGATTCGCAGCTGTTTTAGCTTAATTAAAGACGCACTGTGGAACTTTCCTGGTGCATCTCCTCGTTACGTTATGATCGGGCTGGAGTAATGAAAGAGTTTGTGAACAATGTGGAAACATTCAAGGAAAAGAGGGTGAGGGAGAAAGAGAAAGAGGGGTGAGGACAGAGGGGTGAGGACAGAGGGAAATACAGGGTGAAGTACCACAGGGTGAAGTACACAGTGTGAAGTACCACAGGGTGAAGTACCCAGGGTGAAGTACACAGGTGGTGAGTACCACAGGGTGAAGTTACCACAGTGTGAAGTACCACAGTGTGAAGTAACCACAGTGTGAAGTACCACAGGGTTGGAAGTACCACAGAGTGTGAAGTACCACAGGGGAGTACACAGTGTGTGACACAGTACCACAGTGTGAAGTACCACAGGTGAATTGAAAGTACCACATGTGAAGTTACCACCAGTGTGAAAGTACCACAGTGTGAAGTACCACAGGTGGGAAAGTACCCACAGTGTGAAGTAACACACAAGTGTGAAGTACTACAGGGTGAAGTACCAAGCCAGTGGTGAAGTACCAACAGGGAATACCACAATGTGAGTACCAAGTGTGATATTACAGTGTGAAGTAACACAGGGTGAAGTACCACAGAGTGAAAGTACACAGTGGACAATAAACAATGTGGAGTACCACAG
>JAIEZT010000076.1:85000-198720 GCA_019594935.1 Periophthalmus modestus | reverse complement strand
CACAAGCCTCTGACACCCATGCAGCAGGATCGAAAAACAGTCCACTACACCTTCACAAACCTGATAGGATGTGCAGTAGTTTCATTAGTGGGATGCACTCTGATTGTGTTTGTGATAGTGCTCTGAAAGAGGCGGGGTGTGTAGAAGTGTAATGCCTCCTCTTTAACAGACCCCTCCTCATAGACACCTGTAGCACATTACATTAGTCACAAAAGTACAAGATATTAACAGATGAATGGTAATAAAACGCAATAAAAATTTAATAACGACAAAATAATCTGTTAAAATCTGTATTGTGCTGTCATATAAACGGCATTCTTCTGGGATGAACCCCGTTTTGGTTTTTTTTTTACCTGCAGCAGAACTCTTGGGAGACTGTGGGGAAGAAGAAGAGCCCCGGTAAAGACGGCTCTGCCCCAGACACAAAGGAGAAGAAAGGAGAGAGAGAGCCGAGCCGAGGAAGAGGAGCGTCCAACCGCAGAGGAAGAGGGCTCAGCCGGGGCAGGGAAGGTACGCCTCTGACGTACTGGACTGAAGTGTGGTCTCTTCTGGTTGTAGAATGATATTCAGAGGTTTGCTTTGGTTCCAGGGCGAGTGGAGGAGAATGGGTTTGATGTGACTCCAGGAGAGAGGGGCGGAGACCGTGGGCGCAGGGGGCGGGGCAGAGGTAAGAACGGACCTGTTAACATGAAGTATGCCCCAGGTTTGAATTCTGAGTTAGACGTTTTACATGACAAATATTACCCTGTGGATAAATTGTGAAAGAAAGAAAGCAGTCATGATCAGACCTCGCGTTTACATGGTCCTGTTTTTGAACGCACAGGCACCTGGGACCAAACTAAGCTTTTAAGACAAACCAATCAATGTATTTGTAGCTCATGTGTCATTTCAGTCAGAATGAATGTATACTCTGTGTTACCTAACAGTGTTTAGTACATTGCACATTCTGGTACCGGTTGCCCAGCCCTTTGGTCATTTTTTGTTAAAGTTTGTTACATGCCACTTGGGTCCAGGGGTGGTGGCGCGCAAGGAAATTATGTTAAAAATATGTTAACCAGGCGCAGAACAAACGGGAGGGTGGAGACGTGGTCAGAAAAATACAACGTAAATTTATTGTTTACAAAAAGTGTTCAAATCGACAGCGAGTAGGACAAAAGTAAAATAATAACTAAACAATCAAAGGTGCTGCAGCCAGGGACGCCACCGGTCAATGAAGTGATGCGCTGCACCAACTTTTATTCCCCACCAGCTGATTGCAGAGTCGCGCCAGGTGCGGCTCAGCTGGGGGCGGATCTGGTTCAGAGAGGCAAGGACAACTAGGACTAGTTAATGACGTTCACCTGATCGTCTTGTGTAAAGGGAACATTGATGGAGGGCTGACATGAGTAGTTCTGAACAGTAGAGGTCAGGATTATTTAGTTGTTTTTATTCCTCAAACCTGAGGTCAGATGACTTGTTCTGAACAGTAGGGGGCAGATGTGAGCGTTGTGTTTCCTCTCAGGAGCAGGTGGTCGTGGACGTGGCCGGGCAGCTGTTGGAAACAGGTTTTCCTCACAGGGAATGGGGTAAGCTCGGACTCCTGCTCTAATGAGTTTGATTTGGCACAATATTTCTCCTTTTACTTTCTAACTCGATTGTGGTGTTTTTGCAGGACATTTAATCCTGCTGATTACACGGCCAACTCTGGAGGTCGCGGGGAAACGTGGGAAGACGGCAACGGACCTGCAGAAGGTATAGTAACATTCTATCTGTCCGAGCCATGATTTTCACTAGAACGACTCAACATGGCGCCTCTCGTCCCTCAGGACCCTGGGGAGGTAACATGGAGGACTGGACTTCAGAGGACTGGTCTGAAGATGTAAGATCATTTTCTTCTTCTCAGATTAATCAAATTCAAATTGATCTGAGAATTTTAATGAACACAGTTGCCCAAATATAAAGGATGCAATTTTTGTAGTACTGTGAAGTTTTTCTCCACAAACTAAAATCTCCTGTTTTATTCTGCATAAAAACTAACCCTCCCGTTTAGATCTGTACAAACATGAAATATGAACTGACCAAGAATCACATTTTTCATTTTCTTTTTGTCGTCTTTTTGAACGTTTAAAACATCACAAGTTTAATGCAGTATGTATCAGAAAAATCACAATTTGATCATGTCCCCCAGTCCTTCAGCCCTTTGAACAATGTTACTTTATGTGTTTATGATGCATTTTTCTTCTCCTGTAGCTGTCTGAGACCAAAGTGTTCACAGCCTCCTCTGCTCCTGTCAACCATCTGTCCTCTGGGCAAAAGTAAGTGCTTCATTTAAAGGAGATGTTTTATGTAAGCTTTTCAGTGTTAGAATGGGGTTTCCTCATTATCTTAAAGTGGTCACCACGATGCTTCTCAGTTTTAAACCAAACTCAATGGACCTGTTTCTATTATTAAGCATTATTACAACGAACATTATGTCAAATAGTGTGTTTATAATTGAAACTCCTGAGAATGTGATGTTTGCATGTTAAATCCTGTGTCCTGCCTCCTCCTCGTGTCTGTGCTCAGTGTGGACTTGGCTCAGCTCCTGCCTAAGACCGGAGCTGCTGCAGTCGACTCAGACCTGGGGGCCATCGTGGACGGGCCCTCGGCTGAAGAACTGGGCCAGAGTCTGGTCTTCACAAACTCGCACCATAACGGACGCACTGCTACACAGAGCTACGCCCACGCCACCGCCAACAGCTACGCCCACGCCACCGCTAACAGCTACGCCCACGCGGCCTCGGGCAGCTCCAGCTACGCCGCCACGTCCTACGCACACGCCGCGCTGGTAAGAACACAGAACAGTGGTTCTTAACTTTTCCACCCCAGTCAATCACTGATATAAAAGCATCCGCAGAAACACACTTCTCAGACTGCTGCCTGTTCCTAAACCCAAAGATAAAAAACATCATGAATATGCAAATAATATGTTGAGCTGGTTCATGCCTTGGTTCCTCCTTCAGTTTTCACTTGTTTCTGTGTGAGGATGAGAGGTCACATTGGTCTGTTTCCTATAGCCAACTCCAAGCTGGGACATCCCCAAGCGGCCGTGAGCGGATGACTCCCTTTTACTTCGCTTTGGGGATGTCTCTGTCTGGTATCAGGTCGACCTGTTCATGAGCACATCCCACCGGACACAGCTGCACCCGGAGACACAATGTGAAGTGTCTGGTGCATCAAAGTCATCAGTATAAACATCAAAGTAATCAGTATAAACATCAAAGTAATCAGTATAAACATCAAAGTAATTATATGACTCCTGTCTTCAAGCAATACAATCAATCTGTGACTTCAGTGTTTATAGAAGCATTAAAGCAATAGAACAAATGAGTAACTTCAGTGTTCATGTGAGCATGTGCGTGCACCTGAAAAGCTTTATTAATGTTCCATATTCTTCAGTTTGAAGCCACATTACACTGTGCTCACTGGCACAGATTAAAACAGGCTGTGTGTGAGTGCACCTGTTACACCTGTTCAGACTGCACACGGTGCAGCTCCGGTGCAGAGGCTGCAGTATTCAAAATAATTAAAGGTAACGAGAGGGGGTCAGACCGCATGCCGAGCAGTGCGGTGCTGGTGCAGGTGGAGGGCGTCTGTTCTGTCTGGAGGCCTCCACCGCCGCAGCTGTACGGGTGCACTCTGAGGCGGTATGAGTTCTCTTGTTCTGTCTCTAAATCTCTGTGTCCCTCAGTCGTCGGTGCTGGGCTCTGGGTTTGGCTCCTTGAACACGTCGAAGCCCCTGGAGCCTCTGCCTGGGCCTCGGCAGAGTCAAAGGAGCAGCCACAGTCCTGCAGTCACCAACGGACCAGGGCACATGGCCAGCCCGTCTGCGCCGGCCCTGTCTGCGCCGGCCCTGTCTGCGCCGGCCCTGTCTGCGCCGGCCCTGTCTGCGCCGGCCCTGTCTGCGCCGGCCCTGTCTGCGCCGGCCCTGTCTGCGCCTGTCCCAGTGGCAGAAAGCAAAGCGCCGCGGCTGGAGAACGGCCCTCTGTCTGCTCATCACTGTAAGTGTTGACCCTCTGCTGAGCTCTGGTGGCGACGTGTCTCTTAGCTGTAGAACAGTTACTAAAATGTTCATGTTTTTGTTCCAGTGGAGATGAAGCCGCAGCCGGAGCCGTCCGCGGTGCTGAGTCAGCTGACCCAGAGGCAGACGCTCCTCTCCTCTGAGTCTTTAGGCCTGATGCAGCCTCATGCGCCGCAGGTCCCCACACCTCCAGGTACGACTCTGCACCATTTTACTCCACTGCTCCTCGATGCAGCTGATGTATTTAAGTGTTATTGAAACAGTTTGAATATGATGAAATATCTTTTGAAAATACTTCAAATCTAAAGGTGACTTAATGTGATGTTGTGGCGTTGTCCAGGTCACGAGGTTTCTTCTGCTCGTGATGGAGGGTCTCCTGGAGTGAAGCTCTCTTCTCTGGAGGGTCAAACCTCAGAAGCTCCTCAGAGGCAGATGAGAGCCGCCAGACGCCGCGTCCCGCCCCCCTCAAAGGTAAAACTCCACCTGCCGGGTTTTATGAGGACCAGTGAGGCAGAAAAGGATCTGTAATTTAACTTTGAAAATGAATGTACGGCTAATAGTTTATGTAAAATGCATGTCTGAAAGAAGTATAGTCTTTATGCATAATCTCTCCAGGTCTTCTATCCCCCTCATGCTACAAAAGGTTCCTTTCACATTCTAAGATATTAACCATGAACCAGGTCAACCAGGTCATTCCAGTTCCGTTACAAGGGCCAAAATGTCTCATTTACACAATCGTTAAAATTAGTCAAATGAAAAGAGACCGTGAAGGTGAAACTGTTACAAAAATGTGCTCCTAGAGCTTAAATTGTCCCTGATGGGATGTTGTGTATTTATGACATGGACAAGATTTATTTTTAGAGCTCAGCTCTACTTCCTGTTTTTTTTTTGTTTTGTTTATTTGTTTTTTTTGTGTTACAACTTTTTTTCCCCACAAACTGCCACTTAACTGATGTAAAACTGAGTATTGACCAAGTAAGAGTTAGACTTGAACCTGTCTGTTTAACCAGGCTCTTGCCGTGTGTGATGTCGTCTATAAAGCACATTTACCCTCTTCGGTCCAGATCCCGTCGTCGGCCGTGGAGATGCCGGGATCCACAGATGTCTCTGGGTTGAACGTTCAGTTTGGAGCTCTGGACTTTGCCTCTGACGCTGCAGCTACAGTGGACATGCCTCCCCAGCCCGAGAGGACCAGGGACCAGGCGCCTACCCCCATGTCTGCCCCCTCTATGCCCCCCTCTATGCCCCCCTCTATGCCCACGTCTATGCCCGCCCCGTCCCCGGTCCAGACACAGCAGCAGAGCAGTCTCTTCTCTAAGCCAAGTGCAGTTAGGTAAGTATCAGAGTTATCTAAACAAACTTTTGAAAGGCCTGTTTTCATCCGGCTCTATAACCAAATGTTAAATCTATATCTACATCACAGAAATGTAAAAAAATATACCGTAATTTCACGGCTATAAGGCGCGGTTAAAAGTTGCGAACATCGCGGGAGCGATGGATGACAGACAGCGAACACGCCGCGCCGGGCAAGTTACGCCACGATTTGTGAATGGATTGTGGATGCTTGGGCTAACGGTGCGACTTTTGTATGTGTTAAATGCAGAAAAAGCACGAAAAAGCTCCCGTAACTGAAGCTGCGCCTTATAGCCGTGAAATTACGGTATATAAAAATTATAAATTAAGACTTTATTACAATAAACATATAAAAGTTATTGGTGAAAAATCACTAACATTTTGTCAATAAGTGATACGTATATTTAAACCCAAACGGCTTGAGATAAATGAGTTGAAATCATTTGTGTCGACGTAATCTTACAGTCTGTGGGAAGCATCTTTGTCTCGAATGGTCCTGTAAATCCAAAGATTGCCTTTTCTTCTTGACTTTTGCCACTTAATGCAGTACTGAAAATATCTGAAATGAGGCAATAATATCTAATTAGGATCTCCACGAGTGTCAGAAAAAGTGCAGTTTGTTTTAATAGTAGGATTGTGTTTGAAGTTCACATTTTAAACATGTCGAAGAGTCACATTTCAGGACGTGTTTGAACAGATCTACAGGTTTGGCAGTATATACATATATAAATATATATTTTTAAATATATATATAATTATTTGTTTTATTTTATTTTATTTTTTTAGCATATGGGTCACTGCCCTTAAATGTCCAGCAGAGGGAGATATTTGGTTTGGGCCAAGCATAAAAATATGTATAAAGCTTTATTTGAACACTTGAGTGCAAAAATTTGATTCGTAGTAAAAAAAAAAAAAAAAAGCTTTGTTTACGAGTTTGTTCATTTCAAATCATATAATGTGGAAACATAATCAAAACTTTGTATATTGACCCACATTTATCGCGGTTGTTTAGAATCCAGAGAAGCCCGTGTCGGCCATGAACAGTCTCAGATCAGTCGATGACGGAGCTTTACTTTTTCTCTTTAACTGTCTCCTCTTTGTGTCCAGTGAGCACATGAGCAGCCTGCCCACTCTGCCCTCGTCCGTGTCAGAGTCCGCCTTCCCCTCTCCGTCTCTGGGCTTACCGAGTGCCACGGCCTCCCCCTCCATGGCTCTCCCCGGTGGTCTCACCCAGCCCCCCTCCACCTCCAGCTCCACCGTGAGCAGGGGAGAGACCACAACCGGGCCCCGAGCGCTGCCTCCTCATCTGGGCTTCTCTCAGAGCAAAGACCTGCCCTCAGCCGCCTCAGCTCTCACAGTACGTGTTTAAACTCCACAAAGCTGCTTCAGTGTACTTTCAGTTTGGCACGTCTTTGACTTTTGGATATTTCTGTATAGAATGGATACAGCAACATGAAGACACAAAGCACAGCCGACAGTAAGTATTTTATCTGATTCAACAATCTGATGCCCAGGGGAGCAGACGACGAGAGGCGTTTTGTATTTGAAGCAGACACATTGTGCTTGTGTCCGCTCTGTAGTGATATTCTGTGACACCAGTGGATCATTGTTGTAATCTGCATATTTAAATCACAATATTTTTCCCATTTGTTCCAAAGTGACTCTGCAGCGCTGTCAAATCCTATGTATATGATCGATTAGAAAATAAAATTGTAGAACAAAGTTGTTAGAGAGCAGTGGGCGTGTACCAGCGGTGGTGAAAATGGCGTCGTCTCATAGGTCTGACCTTATTTAATGCTGTACTGTGGAACATTCCAAAGTAATGTCAACTCCATGAAGGTAAGCTCGTGACTTAGCCTCCACCAGAAAAGTGTCATGGCACAGCATTTAAATTTAGGGTGAACTTAAAGAGGGCATTACGCAGTTTATTGTTTAGCTTTCTACCTCGTTTTAACATTGTTCGCTGATCAGAAACATGCCTGAAGAGGTTTTAATATGTGGTTTTCTGTGAATACAGCATTTCCAAAACAGTAAAAGGAGCATGGTGATCTAAAAGTGTTGTGTGTTAGAGGGTAATACTCTGTAGAAGTGTAATACTCCCTCTTTAAAGATTCAACATCCTCTTTCAGCGTCATCGAGAACCTCCAAACCCGAGTCTCCGGTCCTGAGCAGCGACAGTGGCCCCTCCCACCACACGCCCTCGCCCTCGGTCACACCCTCTCACTCCGCCCCCATCTCCTCCCTCAGCAGGTAAGCTCCACCTCCTTTTATATCATGCTTATTGATACTTTGCAGTGGCATCACGCTGGGGGGTTCTGCATGTATGTCTATGGAGGAATGTTCAGTAGTTGCACACATCAGCAAACAGCCTGAGAAACGTTTTCAAAAATACGACTTTAAACAACACTCTGTGATCAATGCGTTTATGGTCCTGTTCAGGAGTTTGATTTCTAAAAGGTGAGAGTGGAGCTGTTGCTTATGCTAAAAACATGTGACTGTACTTTTATTTAACACCTGAGGTGATTCCAGTTAAATGAGCTGTTTATGGTCAGATTGTATAAAACTAAAGCTTAAAACCTAACAGAGCAGAGCCTCCAGTTAGCTCCACCCCCTCAGAGAACGTTGATGAGCTGCAAAGTGTCAATATAAATGTGTATTGATTATGATGGTTACAAGCACATGTCTCAATCTTCACATGTGGACAGACTCGGACTGAATCTGTCTGTTCAAGTGTCTTCTGTGACTGTACAAAGCAGACGCTTCAATGTGATTTGTTTTTCAGTCATGTGACCAGCTCTCACTCATCTGGATCTGCGCTCAGCACAAACTCTGTCACGGTACGTCCTGTTTTAACACTCAAAGAAGACGCTGTGCTTGTGTCTGCTCTATATCCACAACACCTGTGAATCATCATGTCAGTTTGGGCATTTCTAAAAAAGAAACAAGTCCACTAACGTCCCAATGGGAGCTGTGAACATCGTCACAACAAAGCAAAGTCGCCGCCTCCTGTGGACAGCTGCACCTCAGGCTCGTGAGGAGCAGATTTATGTTCACTTTTACCAAAATGACTCCGCGACACTGCCGAATCCTACATGCATCCACAATTTAAATAAAAATAATGGAGAACAAAGTACGTCACAGCGGAGGTGAAAACGGGAGATCGGCAAAAAGATTAAACTCAAACATGAATCACTCCAAATGCAACTTCAGAGGCTCAACGAGAAGAAACGAGGAGAACCTGGTTTAAATCAGAGCTTTTAAGGTCATGTCAAACACGGTTAAAAACGAGTGTCAACCCTGAACCTCTGATGTTTTAGCTGTAAAAAGTCGTTTTATATGTGAACATTAGTTATAAGTGACTGTTTTCCACACAGCTCAGGTATTATTCACCTCGATGACTTTATAAGCACTTTCCACAACTTTCAGAGATGAGTAGCAGTAATGCTAACAACAAAAGCATGCTAATGTGCACCTGGATAAAACTTTCAAATGAGCTGTGACTGTAAAAGCAGCTGTTAGCAGGTTTACTGTCTGCATTTTCAAAAGAATAAAACATGGTGAACTACAGTTGAGTTTAAACTGGCGTGTTACTATTTTTCAGATGAGCAGTGATGAGAGCAGTAGCAGTCTCCACGCTTTCCCCTCGTCCTCTGGTCCAGTCGCCCCCAGCAGCTCCTCTGTTCCTCTGGTCACGAGCTCCAATGGCCTCCACCCTTCTGGAGCTCCAGGACTCACCCCCAACGGCCCCTCCACGGCCCCCACAAACACCTCTCTGTCTGCTGCCGGCAGCCGCACCGCCCCCCTGCTCACCACCTCCTCCGGTACGAACTGTTTCAAACAAGTTGTTATTTTAAAGAGCTCGTATTATAGTTTTGTCATCGATGCTTCGTTTCCTCATCAAACAGACCTGGAGTTGTGTTTTCATTCACACGTTTAACACACAAATCCTGCATGTTTGGTTTGAGTTCTTCTCTCAACCTGAAAACACTCTGTTCCACCTTGTGATGTCATCATGTGGTGATACAGGAAGTGCTCCACTGTGTTTTTAAACTCCACACAGCTTCACTAGAATCATTTGGATCATTTCAGTTCTGGATTTGTCAATCTACGACTGAACTAAAGGTAAAAGGAGCTGTTAACGTGAAAACTACCACTTGATGACATCACAAGGTGGAACAGAGCGTTTTGAGTTTTGTAAATGATAGACTAATAATAAAGAGTTAAACATGTGTGAATGAAACACAGACGACTCCGTGTGTGTTTGGAGGATTTAACAGCATTATAACATGACTAAAAGCTCACAGGAGTCGGTGTTGTGTCGTGTAGGGCCTTTAAACTCGACCTTCAGCCATTATTCTTTAAACTTTGTACTTTCTCATTTCAGGTAAAGCTCCTCCTAACCTGGCCCAGGGAGTTCCACCTCTTTTGGCCAATCAGTACATTATGGGCCCTGGTGGCTTGCTCCCAGCTTACCCGGTAACTACTTCTTTATAAGAATATATTCGTCATGTGATCGAGTCAGTTTACTCTGTTCTTTAGATGAAATGTCCAACAGAAAACCCACTAATGTTGAGTTTGAATATTTCTGTGAGATGATGCTTGTTGTGTGCAGGACCATAGCAGCAGTGGTTTTATCTGCCCCTCGTGTTCACTGGTTATGAAGCTTCAACCATTTATTTTTGAGCTCAGTATTTATTTATTCCCCCCCAAAAGATAAGCTCAGTATTCATCATGTGTACAAGAATTTGGTATTGTAGTGTTAACGTGAAATGCTCTGAGCCGGTGAAGGTTGACTAAGCTCTGTGTAAAAATGGTTTACTGGGATAATCTTTGAGTTATTCTGTCAGTGGCATGAAGTTGTTTGAATATTATCGTTTATCCTAAAATGATCGTCATAGATACATATGAGACTGGGTTTTAGATGTAGCCCTCTCCCTGAAAAACATGAGGGCCACACACATGTTGGTGCAGACTGAAATTATATCTAACCTTTGGACCTGGTTTTACCCCCCAGACCTGTCACGATGTCACATTCTGAAGTTCTTACAAAATATACACGACAAACGATAATATAGGAACAAATTTATGCCACTGACACAGCAGAATCATCCCCAAAACTATTCTAAAGTGAAAACGCACAATCTGCAGTATATAAATGCCAGAATGAAACACTTAAGTCATTGTTTTGCATTGATTATAAGTCATAGAAGTTTGTTTCAATCCTCAACAGCTCAATTCTAGTCGTAGAACAGACACATGATTAGTATTAGTACAAAAAACTACTCCCATAAATACTTGTTCGATCCTTCATATACTGAATGATAATGGACTTACACGGTCTTGAAGTGACTGCCCTCATGTCCAGGCTGTGATTTAACCCTCACTCTTGTCCCAGCAGCAGATCTATGGATATGAGGACCTGCAGATGCTGCAGTCTCGTCTTCCTATGGTAAGTGATGTTTTTGTGTCTGTTAGGATCATGTATCCAGATCCAAATCTCTATTTTCATGATATTTTTCTCACGGTCTTACCTTTAGTTCGATAGTTCAACCTTTAGTTTAGTACGATATTTATTGTGATATTTTTTAGAAGCTTTTTTCTTTTAAAATGCCTTGATAGTCCTGTGGTTCTGTCCATAGACTGTATGTGTAAGTGGACATTTCTGACCCGCTGGTCCTGAGGAGGCGCTTCCAGCTCCAGTTCACTTTGTACTGAGAAACTGTTGCCTCTTTGTAACTGCTGCTCTGAGGCTTCTCTTTAAAGGCACTTCAAATGTTCGTATTAACCCTCTACATGATCCTGGGGTTTTTATTTCACGTCTGTGTCTGTAAATCAACATATGAACATTAATAACAGACACATCAGGTCCTTCTGTCCCCGACGTCGCTCCTGTTAGCCTTAGCAATAGGTTTGATTGACAGTGTTGCTAAGCACCAGTGGTGTGCGCAGGAAGAGGCTTTACTTTCAGCAGCCTCGCTCCTGATTGGCTCTTTGGTTGCCATGATACTTGAGGTCAGAATTTCAAATATGTACCTCTGCTCGAGCCTCGATGAGCTTCACGTGGAGCTGAACTCTGTGGTGACGTCCACTTCTTTACAGTCTACGGTCACTATCAAAGTAACCAAGATTTTAAAGTGCTTAATAACAGTAGCTTACACTGAAACGGAGCAAAGGATCATGGTCTATGTAGTTCCCTCTGCTTAAATTCATTGTGACTTGTGATTCGACATGTTGTAATGATCCACAGTATTAAGACTTCTGATGATATCTTGATATTTGGATTGTCACATCCCCAGGTCCATGTGTGAAATGTCTTTTATTTATAATAAATCCCTGTCCTCCTCTTCTTTAGGACTACTATGGTGTAACATTCCCCGGCACAACAGCCACGATGCCCGGAAGAGACGGCTTGGCCAACAACCCATACTCCGGTACTGCAGACCGCCGAGGTCCTGCTTCATGTGTCATGTCCTGCTTAGACTGAGAGTAGTCAAAAAAAACATAATTATTCACACTCGAATCTACTTCCAATTTCTGTACTTAGGAAAAAAATGTCTTTAAATGTTTCAGACACACATTCACACACCAGTGCACACAGACTCTGGGGGCGAGGTGGGTTAAGTGTCTTGCTCAAGTACAATATCATTATTCATCTGAGCTGGAATCACACCGCCAACCTGTAGGTCAGTGGATCTGACCTCTCAAGCAGGATTCAAACTCTCAGTCTTCAGATCAGTGGACAAACGCTCTACCGACTGAGCCACTGTCGCACCACTTTCTATATTTGAACACAAATGTGAATTTTAACAGCAGTCATTTTATCTGTCCTCATCTGTATTAAACACATTGTAGCGTTCTGGTGTAAGTAGACGTAACCCACGCCAAAACAGAGCAAACAAGAGCACGACGACACTGTCCCTTCACTAGAGCCTCCAAAACAGACCAGTAACTGACCAGTAGAACTTTCACATCAACCAAGTGTCATGTAAAAGCCGCTACGTTAACACATAAACTGCTACAAAAACAACAGAAGGTGTCAGCTCTGAACTAAACTCAAAATATCAGATCAGTACAGTACATATGAACGTTGTGACGTCAAAACCAAAAAACACAGAGCTCATGTTTTCCTGTGCTTTGCAGGGGAAGCCACAAAGTTTGGGCGTAACGACTCGTCTTCCCCCGCCCCTCCCACCAGCCTCTCCTCTGGAGGGGTCCAGTCTCAGCCACAGCAGCCTCCACAGCCCCAGAGCCAGAGCCAAGGACAGGCCCAGAGCCAACAGGGCCAGAACCAGGCCTTCCTAAACCCCCCTCTGCCTCCAGGCTACGGATACACCGGTACGGGAATGTCAGAGGCCTTATACCTGTACAGGCACATTCAGACGCCACCTACTATCACTACTTCTGAAAAATCAGCTCCTTTAATCAGAAGGTGTACATTGAGAAGTTTAACTTACACTAACATGACCTAACTCCCCAGATACAAAGTGGTTGTTATCAGTAAGACTTATATTTGATTTAAAATTGTGATGTTATATCATTTATAATTTGGTGTTTTGGTTCAAGACGATGATCCAGAGCAGAATAAGCCTCACATGACTCTTTTGGGTCGCCAGTTGGTTAAGACTGTGGCGGCCCAGATTCAGTTGTGATTGTAGTTTTTTTATAAACCGTAAAAGCGCAGGCTACATATAACTCCTCCTTTAACGATTTGGCGCTGTAAAGTCTCTGCCCCCTCTTCCTCAGGTCTGCCGTACTACGCTGGCATGCCCGGTGTCCCCTCTGCGTTCCAGTACGGCCCCACGGTGTTCGTGCCCCCTGCATCGGCCAAACAGCCCGCTCTGGGCTTGGCCACCCCCTCCAGCCAGTACCACCAGCAGCACCAGGGCGGCTACGGGCAGCACGCCTATGGCACCGGTAAGAGCGGACCGCTGCATTACATGTGTTCTTTAGAGTGTTGTAATCCGTGTGAAGGTTTAAGTCTGCTACACTAATGAGGGCACAGCTGTCTCTGGAGTGACTCTGTCTGAAATCACTCTCCTTGTACTGTAGGGGGCCGTTTGCCCAGAGAAAAGTTCAGTCTGTCAGAGAATGTTGGAGAACAGGGCTGAGAATCATAAGAGTCACTGCTCAATCACAATGTGGCAGTACATGTGACAGTATATTGTACTTGATATTCTGTGATATTTAAGAACCAAATGTAATATTTAACATTATTTCTTTGTTAAACCACGACCTGCACAAAGTTGGTATGAAATACAGCCATTTTAATCATCAAATTAGTGTCTGTATAACGCTTGTTTATAAAACACATTTGACAAACAAGCACCAAAACTGTAGAGCTGTGTCACGTAAAATGTAAAAAAAAGTTCTATTGATGATGCATAGGCTCTGTTTACATGCACATCCAAATCTTATCTGAGTTCTGCACCTTTAACTTTAATATATTATATATTATAAAGCTGTAAGACTCAGTTTTGTAGGACTTTTAAGTCATGTTATAATGTTTCCCCCTCAAAAACACACTGGAGTTGTTTTGTTTCATTCACATGTTTGAGTCACACTTTATTATTAGTCTGTCACATCTCCAAAGCTCAAAATGCTCTGTTCCACCTTGTGATGTCATCAAGTTTTCAAGTTAACAGATTCTTTTACCTTAAGTTCAGTAGATTGAAAATTACATGTCTGAAATTATCCAAATGATTGTAGTGCAGTAGTGTGGAGTTTAAAAACACAGTGGAGCACTTCCTGTATCACCACTTGATGACATCACAAGGTGGAACAGAGTGTTTTCAGTCTGAGAGAAGAACTCAGCCTAAATCTGCAGGTTTGTGTGTTTAACATGTGAATGAAACAAAACAGAACTCCAGGTCTGTTTGTGATGAGGAAACAGAACAGATCAGAGAAGAGAGGGGCCCTTTAAGGTAATGTGGGCCCTTTAAGGTAATGTGGGCCCTTTAAGGTAATGTGGGCCCTTTAAGGGATTGTGTTCTTCAGTTCAGATGTGTTGTCTTTTACATATTCACTGATGCTCAGTATAAACCAATGGAGCTCAACAGTCCCACCCACTTCGAAGTTGCTCTGGTTGCAGCAGTAAATTTTCCATTAATTGTTTAAAAAATGTCAAATATTAAGAGTTCAAATGCATCGCAGAGGCTAACCAGCTACACGCCATCAGCTACTATCCATCACAGTTGTTTTAATTCCAAAAACACACATAAAAAACAGGATTTGGTGAACCGGGGCGGGAGGTCACTGATGAGCTCCGTGGCAGTGTAGTGTTAATCTTTTACAATGACTAAACTGATCCACAGATTATTTTATAGTTATTACTCCATGGAAACAGAACAGTCTTAAAGATAAAACATTAATACATATGAGATTCTGGGCCAAGTCTCACTTTTTCAGACCAACACATTAAGTGTATTTTCCACATAAAGCATTGGCACTAAACATGTACACGTGTTGTATTAGTTGACCTAAACTTCTTGTTTTAGTTGACTTAAAGACTTAAATGTCTTGTTTTAGTTGACTTAAACAGTTAAACCTCTTGTTTTAGTTGACTTAAACGTCTTGTTTTAGTTGACTTAAACACTTAAACCTCTTGTTTTACTTGACTTAAACACTTAAACGTCTTGTTTTACTTGACTTAAACACTTAAACTTAGTCTTGTTTTACTTGACTTAAACACTTAAACCTCTTGTTTTAGTTGACTTAAACACTTAAACATCTTGTTTTAGTTGACTTAAACACTTAAACATCTTGTTTTAGTTGACTTAAACACTTACACTTAGTCTTGTTTTAGTTGACTTAAACACTTAAACGCCTTGTTTTAGTTGACTTAAACACTTAAACGTCTTGTTTTAGTTGACTTAAACACTTAAACGTCTTGTTTTAGTTGACTTAAACACTTAAACCTCTTGTTTTAGTTGACTTAAACACTTAAACGTCTTGTTTTAGTTGACTTTAAACACTTAAAACTTAAACTTAGTCTTGTTTTTAGTTGACTTAAACACTTAAACCTCTTGTTTTAGTTGACTTAAACACTTAAACTTACTTAAACACTTAAACTTAGTCTTGTTTTAGTTGACTTAAACACTTAAACCTCTTGTTTTACTTGACTTAAACACTTAAACCTCTTGTTTTACTTGACTTAAACACTTAAACTTAGTCTTGTTTTACTTGACTTAAACACTTAAACTTAGTCTTGTTTTAGTTGACTTAAACACTTAAACGTCTTGTTTTAGTTGACTTAAACACTTAAACGTCTTGTTTTAGTTGACTTAAACACTTAAACATCTTGTTTTAGTTGACTTAAACACTTAAACATCTTGTTTTTAGTTGACTTACTTAAACACTTACACTTAGTCTTGTTTTAGTTGACTTAAACACTTAAACGCCTTGTTTTAGTTGACTTAAACACTTAAACCTCTTGTTTTAGTTGACTTAAACACTTAAACCTCTTGTTTTAGTTGACTTAAACACTTAAACCTCTTGTTTTAGTTGACTTAAACACTTAAACGTCTTGTTTTAGTTGACTTAAACACTTAAACCTCTTGTTTTAGTTGACTTAAACACTTAAACGTCTTGTTTTAGTTGACTTAAACACTTAAACTTAGTCTTGTTTTAGTTGACTTAAACACTTAAACCTCTTGTTTTAGTTGACTTAAACACTTAAACTTAGTCTTGTTTTAGTTGACTTAAACACTTAAACCTCTTGTTTTACTTGACTTAAACACTTAAACCTCTTGTTTTACTTGACTTAAACACTTAAACTTAGTCTTGTTTTAGTTGACTTAAACACTTAAACTTAGTCTTGTTTTAGTTGACTTAAACACTTAAACCTCTTGTTTTACTTGACTTAAACACTTAAACCTCTTGTTTTAGTTGACTTAAACACTTAAACTTAGTCTTGTTTTACTTGACTTAAACACTTAAACTTAGTCTTGTTTTACTTGACTTAAACACTTAAATGTCTTGTTTTAGTTGACTTAAACACTCAAACCTCTTGTTTTAGTTGACTTAAACACTTAAAACTCTCTTGTTTTAGTTGACTTAAACACTTAAACCGTCTTGTTTTACTTGACTTAAACACACTTAAACGTCGTCTTGTTTTAAACGTTGACTTAAAACACTTAAACCTCTTGTTTTACTTGACTTAAACACTTAAACCTCTTGTTTTAGTTGACTTAAACACTTAAACTTAGTCTTGTTTTAGTTGACTTAAACACTTAAACTTAGTCTTGTTTTACTTGACTTAAACACTTAAACGTAGTCTTGTTTTACTTGACTTAAACACTTAAACGTCTTGTTTTAGTTGACTTAAACACTTAAACCTCTTGTTTTAGTTGACTTAAACACTTAAACCTCTTGTTTTAGTTGACTCAAACACTTAAACGTCTTGTTTTACTTGACTTAAACACTTAAACTTCTTGTTTTAGTTGACTTAAACACTTAAACCTCTTGTTTTACTTGACTTAAACACTTAAACCTCTTGTTTTACTTGACTTAAACACTTAAACGTCTTGTATTAGTTGACTTAAACACTTAAACCTCTTGTATTGGGTGATTTTGGCTGAGGCCTTGTGTGTTTCGGGTTTGTGTTTGGGGCGTTTTGCACACTATTTGCATGTGGATTGGGGCATGTTCTGGGCTCGTGTTGCTTCTCAGGCTCCGGTCCCCTGCTCAGTGTACAGGCGTCCTCCATCTTAGACAGGTGACCTCACTGCCTCTCCTCCTCTTCCTCCTCCTCTTCCTCCTCTTCACCCCTCGCTCTGCCCCCTCCCATCGCCTCTGCCTCCTCCAGCCTTTGACGACCTGTCCCAAGCCCACGCTGGGGACTACAGTAAGGGAGGGTACGGAGGCTCTGCCCAGACACAGGCCAAGGCAGCGGGCAGCGGTCCAGGCAAAGGTATTTACACTCACCCCATACATCCACTCTGATACCACCAGGAAGTCCAGGTTATCTCGTATTGATGCTCTGCAGTGACATCACGCTGGGGGTGTTCTACATGTGTCTCTATGGTGGAATGTTCAGGAGTTTCCCTGGTGACGCAGCGCACACATAAGCAATAATTACCAAAAAAGACTGAAGATGGTCTGAAAACTCAAAAGTACAAAATGGATTTAAACGGGACATGTTCAGGAGCCTGTGTCCGAGCTCATGGTCCTGCTCAGGAGTTTGATTTTACACAGAAAGATGAGACTCACCGAAACACTGTCGGCTAATGCTAATGCTAATGCTAATGCTAATGCTAATGCTAATGCTAGCTAGATTGTGACTGTAATGTAGTTCTAACAAAGTCCCTCTCAAATAACAGGTGAGCTGAGTTGTGCAGTTCAACAAGACCCTCTCGGATAACACCACAAGCTAGCATTAGCATTAGCATTAGCATTAGCATTAGCCGACAGTGTTTCGGTGAGTCTCATCTTTTTGTGTAAAATCAAACTCCTGAGCAGGACCATGAGCTCGGACACAGGCTCCTGAACATGTCCCGTTTAAATCCATTTTGTACTTTTGTTTTCAGACAATCGTAGAACTGTGATAGTATTTGCTAATGTGTACTTTGCGTTACCATGGGAACTGCTCAACATTCTACCCTAGAGATGCATGTAAAACGCCCCCAGATCTTAGTTACCCCCTAGATGTTGAAATATGAGTTTTAGAAGGTTGAGCAATTTAACTTGTTAAATCAAACGTTCCGCACTAGTTCGAGCGAAGGTTCCTCCTGATAAAGACGAGCTGATATCTTCACTACGACGTCCTGAAGGGTGAAACGATTCAGAAATCTCACGTTTCGATTCACAACTCTACGATTCGATTCATCAGGATTCGCCATGATACTTAAAATTCAATGAAATGAATCAACTGACACAAACTGACAAGTCGAGCTGGACGATGTGGATTAAAAAACGATCAGGAGTCTTTTATTTAAACGCCTGTTTCTTTTTGAAAAGCGCAGGTGTCAGCAGCACCTTTTTATTTTGTGTTGACAGAACTGATCATTTAATGTTTGTAGTGGAGTTTATACACCGTATGAAGCTTAAATCCATGTGTGCCGTTTTACCGCTATCAGCAGAAACTCTGAGCTAAATGAGGGATTAAGTTTTACTCATAAAAGGTGAGAAAATATAGTTTTACTTTGTGGGGGGATGGCACCTCACACAGCAGCACACACAGGCTGGACTTCGACAGTAAACTGGACTGTTCTAGTAGTTCATTATTTGGCGTGATTATTTGACATCAGCGGTTAAAGTTAAACAAAGGAAAGTGACATTTTAAAGTCCAGTTTTAGACTTAGTTGCGCAGCTCTCACAGGATCGTCGTGTCGTAGCATCGCTCCACCCCCAGTGTCAGGCTCACGTCCCCCCTCAGACCCCCACATGACCCTGCTGTGTTCTGCATGTGTGTGTGGGACGGAGCGCTGCATCTACTCTGCTTTTCTACTGGCTGCACATCTACTAACCGCATATGAACTCATTTTAAGAGTAATGGAATCCAAATGTGCTCATGTGTAGAGTGGTCAGTGCGTGCGCCTCACAGCAGGTCTCGTACTCATGGTGAATGGGGAAAATCTGTCTCTGTATGAGGTTTTCAGACTGTAGTGATGCCTTATAGAGGTGAAGGTTATGCACTGACATCATTTTATTAAGAAAATACCTGTCCACTTTACGATGGAGCGGCTCGGAGGCAGAACTGTGAGCAGAACAGGCAAAGTGAAGCGTTTCTCTGTTGCTGCTGTGAATGTGCAGAGCTTAAGTAGCCTGTAAGCTAACGAGAGGGTGAGGAAAAGGACACGTCAACTCAGGTCTCCACACACTCAAACACCGTGTCCCTGTGGTCTCACTTCATTCTCCGATACAAACTCAATATTTCACTGTTGTTTTTGTTCTTAAAGTGTAGCCGCTCTGTCACATTTTAAATGTCGCGTTTTGAGCTTATAGGAGGGAAATGTCTTTGCGCACCACTTAAACTCTTATTGTAAAAATCAGATGTGTGATGTCATCTGCATAACCTCTGTTCTAAAAGATTAGGATTTAGCTTTAAATAATGTAAAATGTGTAAAGGAACAGTCATTTCCTCATGTTGGCTGCACAGAAACAGAGCAAAGCATCATGGTCTGTGTAGTTCCCACTCTGCTGCTTGATATTCTGAGCAGCTGTGGGTGACGTTGTAGTGCACAGCTGTAGTTTCTAAGTGCTCTTCCTCTGTCTCCTCACCCCTCCCTCCTCAGCAGCTCCAGGCCTGTCCGCCTCAGGCTCCAGCGCAGGAGTCCCTGACATGGGAGCGTCCATCTACAGCAAAACACAGGTAAGTTATGTGTGCTCCTCATCTTTAGTAGAAAAGTACTGAGCCGACGAGCCTGAGCACACACACGGACTTTTGCTCTGTTGTGTGGCATGTTCCAGTTGTCCTCGGACGTCACCTCTGAACCGTCCTCTCGTCTCAAACTGGACTTTGAACAGAGTTCTGAAATGTTCAACATGACAGCCCAGCCTGCGTTTGGTGAAAACCCTGACAGTTAAAGTAGTGACCGTGCTGGTGTCGTTTTGGATGTTGACCCGCTCGTGTGAACCTGGTCCTCAGCCCCTACACACTCAGGTTTAAACCAGCGGTGGTGTGTAAAATAGTTTGTCAGCTCGGGCTGGTCAGCTTTGTGGAGCTTTATTTAAAGTCTGTTTCAGAAACTTTATAAACAGTTATTAAAACATTTCGTTAAATCTTGTGTTTTGAATGTGCTTTTTGGAGTCTTCATATTTGAACATTTTAAAAAGTGAATGGACAGTTTACTTGTGGAGCCCCATAAACAGAAAGTTGAGCCGACTTCTGAGGACGACTGGAGCACGGCGTCAGGCTCGGGCCAAGAATCAGACGTGTGAAATCTGCATTTCTGTTTGTAACTGTTGCTCTCCTGTGCAGTCTTTTGACAAGCAGGGCTTCCACACAGGCACGCCCCCTCCCTTCAGCCTGCCCTCCGCCCTGGGCGGCACCGGACCCCTGAACCCGGGCGGTGCCCCGGGTTACGCTCCGGCCCCCTTCCTCCACATCCTCCCCCCACATCAACAGCCACACTCCCAGCTGCTGCACCACCACCTGGCCCAGGACGGACAGGTGAGACTCCTGTTAAAGGACCGTGGAGAACGGCTGAGACCTGCTGCTCCACTCGGGGTTTTTTAATGTTTGATGAAGTGAAACGTGTGGTCTTCAACATTTACTCATTCTGATCTCATTTCATTAAGTGTCATTAGTGTTTTCTTTAATTTGATCATTTTCAACCTGCTGAAGATGAGGACCGGTCTCAAACTGTTCGTTTAGTATCTGGGTTGATTTGTTTGAAATATAAACGCGGCTCAGTACTAGAACATTTCTCCACAAACACAAAATATAATGTTCAGTAAAGTGAAGATGCCATTTGTGTAGAAGAACTGTACTTTTAATCCTGTGCAGTCACAGGACCCAGTGCCACGCCAAAAAAAGAAGAAATACATATTTTTTGTACCAGTAGCTTAATTTTGTAGGTGCTGAACTTTATATTTAGGACTGTATAAAAGTTAAACTATGTAACATGGTAGATTGAAAAAGAGCGTGACTTTGATCAGTTTTAACGGTGACTCGTGGGGCACAGTGACGGGACAGTGAGAGACTTGTACAAGAGGCATAAGGTCCTTTCTCTTTGAGAAATGTTTTTGTCGATATGAAATCCCAGATCCCTTTGAGGTTCAGATGCATCTTTACTGCATCGTCATTTTCAGATCTTTTTACTGTTTTCACTTTTTATTTAGTCTTAATTCTGCTGTTTTCAGGGAGGCCCTGGACAGCGCAGTCAGTCCGGCAGCATGCAACAGAAATCCCAAGGCAGCAAGTCCAGTTACGCTAACTCCCCCTACTGGACCAACTGAGCATCGCCGCGGAGTCCACCTCTCACAAACGGGCTGCCCCACCCCCGTCCTCATAAGTCTTTTGGGTTCTCCCTTTGCCCCTTTTGAAATTGGTTGTACATGTAATATATTTATGTATTTATATATATATACTGTATATGTAATAGTAGAATATTAAATGTGGTTGCGACATTTTATTTTTGAAGGATTTTTGTTTACTTTTTCAAAAACTGCAGGAAAGATTGTTACATTATGACAGAATGGTGACGCTTGTGTGAAATTAGCCAAACGTCCAGCAGGGAGGCGAGAGAGAGCCAGCACTGAGTATGAGGACAGTTCTGAGGGGGTGGGGTCAAACTAACTGCGTTTTTTCTTTTTTATACGACCCAAGTGAGAAGCCCACGTTCATTTTGTAGTTCCATGTCTCTTATCTGGAGAGTTTTCCCCTTTAAACAGCCCTGTTGGTCTAAATCTAATATTTTAATTTAATTTTAACTTTCATTGCCCTCAAATAAAAGTTCTGAGCAGTTGGAACCGTGATCTGTTGTGTGTGTCTTTTTATCGTTTATGTGCCTGCCGTGTTGTATTGATGGGCGGCAGAAGACTGTTCTCTGATGCTCTGCAGGGACACCACGCTGGGGGTGTTCCACATGCGTGTCTATGGCAGAATGTTCAGCAGTTACCACGGTGACACAATGCACACATTAACAAACACAAAGTTTAGATGGCACATTTTCAGGAGCCTGTGAACAATCTGAGCATTTATGGTCCTGTTAATGAGTAACTGAAAAACTGTTGGCTAATGCTAATGCTAATGCTAGTGCTAATGCTAATGCTAGTGCTAGTGCTAGCCTGTGACTGTGATGTTATTTGAGAAGGACGTGTTTAAACTAATGCAAAGAAAAAGTCCAGGCCCAGATCATATTTGCGGTCGCCTGTTGTCGTCTTGTGCGGAACAATTGGGTCCAGTCGTTTATATATTTCAGATGTCAGTCCACCAGCAGAGGGCGCCAAAAACATGGAAACAAAGCACAATAATAACTGTGGCTAAAATAAAACACCCCAAGGTTTTAAATGATTTTAGACCAGTGGCTTTGACCTCACTAGTTATGAAATCCTCCGAGAGGCTTATGAAGAATGAACTTGTTCCTTTAGTGGAGCACTCTCTCGATCCCCTGCAGTTCAGACAGGGCGGGGCGTGGGTGGAGGATGCCACAGCAACTCTTTAAAATATGGTCCTTAAACACCTAGAGAGCTCGAAAACACACGCAAGGCTCCTTCTTGGACTTCTCCTCAGCTTTAAATACCATCCAGCCGCACCTTTTAATTGATAAACTTGTTTCAAAGTTTAATTTGGACTTTAACATGGTGGGCTGGATTTTGGATTTCTTAATTGGGAGATCACAGGGTAAAGGGTAAAGGATCTCCTCAGGGTTGTGTGCTCTCGCCACTTTTATATATTTTGTATACTAATGACTGCCACAGTAATTATGCAAATCGACATATTGAAATTTGCAGACTCTGTCATCATCAGTCTTTTACACGCCGATGAAAAGGACCATGACCCAGTGTTTGACATGGTTCAGTGGTGTGACGACTCTTTTTTTAAAACTAAATGTCAGTACGACTAAAGATATGTTTATTGACTTGAGCAGACAGGTCACAACTCCCAGAGCGACTGTCATCAAAGGTCAAGAGGTAGAGCAGGTGGAAAATTATCGGTGCCTGGGAACCTTGATTGACACAAACTGAACTTTAATGATACAGACGCTGTGCAGGAGACACCAGCGACATCATCTCTGCCTCAGGATTATTAAACTGTTTGAGGTCGTTTTGTTCGCTCATTCGATGGAATCTTGTGTATTTCGATTGTAAGTATTTGTGTGGGACAGAAGAGAGTTATGTGTAAAAAGCAGATTAAACTCGTGATTTATAAGTTAAAACTATTACGTATTTATGGAACCGGTGCATTTATAAACAGATTTGAGTGTTTTTGCCACAAACTCTTTTTAATCTTTTAGTTTCTCGCATCGACTCGTTCACTTTGTTGCTGTGATTGTTTCCTTCAAAAAACTTAATATGTGGAATTGACTTTGATAAATTTACTAATTGCAAATACTGAGAACCCCCATCACACGGGCCAAGGACGACCGGACGCTAGCCCCAAGGTGACACTTCTGCCACAGCTGCCCTGGGGCTGACGGAGGTGGATGTGGCTCAGAGCGCCCCCTGAAGGGAACTGAAGGCGCTCACACTGCTTTGTGATCCCATGAGGTTCAGCTGGTTTTCTGTTCACTTATTTCAGTTGATTCTTTTTCCAGATGAAGGTTTAGTTTTCATCCCTGACAGTTTGCAGTGCTCACTAGCGCCTCAGAGTGGTCACGTGACGTTACTGTGACGTGTCCAGTCAGCGGATTTAAACCGGTGAAGGCAGGATGACAGCGCCACCTGCAGTCCGACTTCTTCAGGACAGTATCGGGTCACGTTCAGCTCTTTTAAGGGCGAGAGTGAAAAGGCCCCTCGTCCCAATCTTTTTAAATTAAGAATAGAGCCACTTTAGAATGATTCTTGGTAAAAGTATAAGTGATTTGAGCATGTTCACGTCTCATGGGGACACCGCTCATGTTCACAACAAAATCTAGAAACTGAATGCAACGTATTTCACTCTGGAACGCAGCGTAAACAAGCCGTGAAGTGAGACGAGGAGGACGGACTGAAGAGGAGGAGGAGGACCGGGGCGCGGTGAGTGGCAGGTGCTTTATCTTTGACACTTTGTGCAGGTTTGTGCTTTTTCAAAGGTCAAAGTGAAGTGAAGAGGTCAGCCCACCCAGACGGAAGGTCAGGGACACGTCTACTCACTGAACAAACCAAATAAAAACCAGACGCCTCACAGAACGAACACTGCACCTGAGGGTGAGACAGGACCACGGGAGACAGGACCACGAGAGACAGGACCACGGGACCACAGACCACCGGAGACAGGACCATCAGAGACAGGACCACGGGAGACAGGACACGGGAGACAGGACCATCAGAGACAGGACCATCAGAGACAGGACCACGGAGACAGGACATCACGGGAGACAGGGAGACAGGACCACGGGAGAGACCAGGGAGACCACCATCAGAGACAGGACCACGAGAGACAGGACCACGGACCACGGAGACAGGACCACGGGAGAGACAGGACCACGGGAGACAGGACCACGAGAGACAGGACCACGAGAGACAGGACCACGGAGACAGGACCATCAGAGACAGGACCACGGGAGACAGGACCACGAGAGACAGGACCACGGGAGACAGGACCACGGGAGACAGGACCACGGGAGACAGGACCAGGACCAGGACCAGAGACAGGACCACGAGACAGACCAGGACCAGGGGACGAGAGACAGGACCACAGAGACAGGACCACGAGAGACAGGACCACGGGAGACAGGACCATCAGAGACAGGACCACGGGAGACAGGACCACGAGAGACAGGACCACGGAGACAGGACCACGAGAGGAGACAGGACCACGAGAGACAGGACACGGAGACAGGAGACAGGACCACGAGAGACAGGACCACGAGAGACAGGACCACGAGAGACAGGACCACGGAGAGACAGGACCACGAGAGACAGGACCACGAGAGACAGGACCACGGAGACAGGACCACGAGAGACAGGACCACGAGAGACAGGACCACGAGAGACAGGACCACGAGAGACAGGACCACGGGAGAGACAGGACCACGGGAGACAGGACCACGGGAGACAGGACCACGAGAGACAGGACCACGAGAGACAGGACCACCGGGAGACAGGACCACGGGAGACAGGACCATCGGAGACAGGACCACGGAGACAGGACCACGAGAGACAGGACCACAGGAGACAGGACCACGAGAGACAGGACCACGGGAGACAGGACCACCAGAGACAGGACCACGAGAGACAGGACCACGAGAGAGACAGGGGACCACGACCAGAGACAGGACCACGAGAGACAGGACCACGGACCACACAGACCACAGGACCACGAGAGACAGGACCACGAGAGACAGGACCACGAGGAGACAGGACCACGAGAGACAGGACCACGGGAGACAGGACCACGAGAGACAGGACCATCAGAGACAGGACCATCAGAGACAGGACCACGGACCATCGAGACAGGACCACGGGAGACAGGACCAGGGAGACAGGACACGGAGAGACAGGACCATCAGAGACAGGACCACGAGAGACAGGACAGGAGAGACAGGACCACAGAGACAGGACCACGGGAGACAGGACCACGGGAGACAGGACCACGAGAGACAGGGACCACCAGGGACCCACGAGAGACAGGACCACGGGAGACAGGACCACGGGAGACAGGACCACCATCACAGGACCACGGGAGACAGGACCACGAGAGACAGGACCACGAGAGACAGGACCAGGAGAGACAGGACCACGGAGAGAGGACCACGGGAGACAGGACCACGAGAGACAGGACCACAGACAGGAGACAGGACCACCATCAGAGAGACAGGACCACGAGAGACAGGACCATCGAGAGACAGGACCATCAGAGACAGGACCACGAGAGACAGGACCACGGACAGGACCACGAGAGACAGGACCACGAGAGACAGGACCACGGGAGACAGGACCACAGAGACAGGACCACGGGAGACAGGAGACAGGACCACGAGAGACAGGACCACAGGAGACAGGACCACGGGAGACAGGACCACGAGAGACAGGACCACGGGAGACAGGACCAGGAGAGACAGGACCACGGGAGACAGGACCACGAGAGACAGGACCACGGACAGGACCACGGAGAGACAGGACCACGGAGACAGGACCACGGGAGACAGGACCACGAGAGACCACGGACCACCCAGGAGACAGGACCACGGAGAGACAGGACCACGAGAGACAGGACCACGAGAGACAGGACCACGGACCATCGGGAGACAGGACCACGAGAGACAGGACCACAGAGACAGGACCACGAGAGACAGGACCACGAGGAGACAGGACCACGAGAGACAGGACCACGAGAGACAGGACCACGAGAGACAGGACCACGGAGACAGGACCACGAGAGACAGGACCACGAGAGACAGGACCACGGGAGACAGGACCACGAGAGACAGGACCACAGAGACAGGACCACGAGAGACAGGACAGGGACGAGAGACAGGACCACGGAGAGACAGGACCACAGGAGACAGGACCACGAGACAGGACCACGGGAGACAGGGACCCACGAGAGACAGGACCACGAGAGACAGGACCACGAGAGACAGGACCACGAGAGACAGGACCACGGGAGACAGGACCACGAGAGACAGGACCACGAGAGACAGGACCACGGGAGACAGGACCACGAGAGACAGGACCACGAGAGACAGGACCACGAGAGACAGGACCATCAGAGACAGGACCACGAGAGACAGGACCACGAGACAGGACCACGAGAGACAGGACCACGAGAGACAGGACCACGAGAGACAGGACCATCAGAGACAGGACCACGGACAGGACCACGAGAGACAGGACCACGAGAGACAGGACCACGAGAGACAGGACCACCACGAGAGAGGACAGGACCACGAGAGACAGGACCACGAGAGACAGGACCACAGAGAGACAGGACCACGAGAGACAGGGACCCACGAGAGACAGGACCACGAGAGAGACAGGACCACGGAGACAGGACCACGAGAGACAGGACCACAGAGACAGGACACGGAGGACCACGGGAGACAGGACCACGAGAGACAGGACCACGAGAGACAGGACCACGAGAGACAGGACCACAGAGACAGGACCACGGAGAGACAGGACCACGAGAGACAGGACCACGAGAGACAGGACCACGGAGACAGGACCACGAGAGACAGGACAGGACCACGAGAGACAGGACCACGGAGACAGGACCACGAGAGACAGGACCACCACGAGAGACAGGACCACAGGAGACACAGGACCACGGGAGACAGGACCACGAGAGACAGGACCACGAGAGACAGGACCACGGGAGACAGGACCATCACGAGAGACAGGACCACGAGAGACAGGACCACGAGAGACAGACCACGAGAGACAGGACCACGAGAGACAGGACCACGGGAGACAGGACCACGAGAGACAGGACCACAGGAGACAGGACACGGAGACAGGACCACGAGAGACAGGACCACGGGAGACAGGACCACGAGAGACAGGACCACGAGAGACAGGACCACGAGAGACAGGACCACGAGAGACAGGACCACGGAGACAGGACCACAGAGACAGGACCATCAGAGAGACAGGACCACGGGAGACAGGACCACGGGAGACAGGACCACGGGAGACAGGACCACGGAGACAGGACCACGGGAGACAGGACCACGAGAGACAGGACCACGAGACAGGACCACGGGAGACAGGACCACGGAGACAGGACCACCACGAGAGACAGGACCACGAGAGACAGGACCACGAGACAGACCACAGGACCACGGGAGACAGGACCACGAGAGACAGGACCACAGGAGAGGACATCAGAGAGAGACAGGACCACGGAGACAGGACCACGGACAGGAGACAGGACCACGAGAGACAGGACCACACGAGACAGGACCACAGGACAGGACCACGAGAGACAGGACATCGAGAGACAGGACAGGACCACGAGAGACAGGACCACGAGAGACAGGACCACGGAGACAGGACCATCAGAGACAGGACCAGGACCACGAGACAGGACCACGAGAGACAGGACCACGAGAGACAGGACCACGAGAGACAGGACCACAGAGACAGGACCACGAGAGACAGGACCACGAGACAGGACCACGAGAGACAGGACCACGAGAGACAGGACCACGAGAGACAGGACCACGGAGACAGGACCACGAGAGACAGGACCACGAGAGACAGGACCACGAGAGACAGGACCACGGGAGACAGGACCACGAGAGACAGGGACCACGAGACAGGACCAGGAGAGACAGGACCATCAGAGACAGGACCACAGAGACAGGACCACGGGAGACAGGACCACGAGAGACAGGACCACGAGAGACAGGACCACGGGAGACAGGACCACGAGAGACAGGACCACGGAGACAGGACCACAGAGACAGGACCACGAGAGAGACAGGACCACCACGGAGACAGGACCACGAGAGACAGGACCACGAGACAGGACCACGGAGACAGGACCACGAGACCACGAGAGGACCACGAGAGACAGGACCACGAGAGACAGGACCACGAGAGACAGGACCACGAGAGACAGGACCACGAGAGACAGGACCACGAGAGACAGGACCACGGAGAGACAGGACCACGAGAGACAGGACCATCAGAGAGACAGGACCACAGAGACAGGACCACGAGACAGAGACAGGACCACGAGAGACAGGACCACAGGACCACGACAGGACCACGGGAGACAGGACCACGGAGACAGGACCACGAGAGACAGGACCACGAGAGACAGACCACGGGAGACAGGACCACGAGAGACAGGACCACGAGAGACAGGACCAGGACCCCACGGGAGACAGGACCACGAGAGACAGGACCATCATCAGAGACAGGACCACGGGAGACAGGACCACGAGAGACAGGACCACGGGAGACAGGACCACGAGAGACAGGACCACAGAGACACGGGACCACGGGAGACAGGACCACGAGAGACAGGACCACGGAGAGACAGGACCACAGAGAGACAGGACCACGAGAGACAGGACCACGAGAGACAGGACCACGAGAGACAGGACCACGAGAGACAGGACCACGAGAGACAGACACGGACACAGGACCAGAGACAGGACCACGAGACAGGACCAGGAGACAGGACAGAGAGACAGGACCAGGACCACGAGAGACAGGACCACGAGAGACAGGACCACGAGAGACAGGACCACGGGAGACAGGACCACGAGAGACAGGACCACGAGACAGGACAGGACCACGACCAGACAGGACCACGGGAGACAGGACCACAGAGACAGGACCACGGGAGACCACCACGAGAGACAGGACCACGGGAGACAGGACCACGGAGAGACAGGACCACCACGAGAGACAGGACCACGGGAGACAGGCCACGAGAGAGACAGGACCACAGAGACAGGACCATCAGAGACAGGACCACGGGAGACAGGACCACGGAGACAGGACCACGAGAGACAGGACCACGAGAGACAGGACCACGAGAGACAGGACCCACGGAGACAGGAGGACCACGAGAGACAGACAGGACCACGAGAGACAGGACCACGAGAGACAGGACCACGAGAGACAGGACCACGAGAGACAGGACCACAGAGAGACAGGACCATCGGAGACAGGACCACGAGAGACAGGACCACGAGACAGGACCACGGAGACAGGACCACGAGAGACAGGACCACGGGAGACAGGACCACGGGAGACAGGACCACGAGAGACAGGACCACGAGAGACAGGACCACGAGAGACAGGACCACGAGAGACAGGACCACGAGAGACAGGACCACGAGAGACAGGACCACGACCACGAGACAGGGACCACAGAGACAGGACCACGAGAGACAGGACCACGGAGACAGACCACGAGAGACAGGACCATCAGAGACAGGACCACGGGAGACAGGACCACGGGAGGAGGACCACGAGAGACAGGACCACGAGGACAGGACCACAGAGACAGGACCACAGAGACAGGACCACGGAGACAGGACCACGGGAGACAGGACCACGGGAGACAGGACCACCGGAGACAGGACCACGGGAGACAGGACCACGAGAGACAGGACCACGAGAGACAGGACCACGAGAGACAGGACCACGAGAGACAGGACCCACGAGGAGACAGGACCACGAGAGACAGGACCACGAGAGACAGGACCACGAGAGACAGGACCACGAGAGACAGGACCACGGAGAGACAGGACCACGAGAGACAGGACCACGGGAGACAGGACCACGGGAGACAGACCAGGACAGGACCACGAGAGACAGGACCACAGAGACAGGACCACGGGAGAGGACCACGGAGACAGGACCATCAGAGACAGGACCACAGAGAGGACACGAGAGACACGGACCACGAGAGACAGGACCACGAGAGACAGGACCACGAGAGACAGGACCACGGGAGACAGGACCACGAGAGACAGGACCATCAGAGACAGGACCACGAGAGACAGGACCACGGGAGACAGGACCACGAGAGACAGGACCACGAGAGACAGGACCATCAGAGACAGGACCATCAGAGACAGGACCACGAGAGACAGGACCACGAGAGACAGGACCACGGGAGACAGGACCATCAGAGACAGGACCACGAGAGACAGGACCATCAGAGACAGGACCACGAGAGACAGGACCACGGAGACAGGACCACGAGAGACAGGACCACTCAGAGACAGGACCACAGAGACAGGACCACGGGAGACAGGACCACGGGAGACAGGACCACGAGAGACAGGACCACAGACGACAGACCACGAGAGACAGGACCACGAGAGACAGGACCACGAGAGACAGGACCACGAGAGACAGGACCACGAGAGACAGGACCATCGGGAGACAGGACCATCAGAGACAGGACCATCAGAGACAGGACCACGAGACAGACAGGGACCATCAGAGACAGGACCACGGGAGACAGGACCACGGGAGAGAGGACAGGACAGGACCATCAGAGACAGGACCACGGAGACAGGACCACGAGAGACAGGACCACGACAGGACCACGACCGACAGGACAGGAGACAGGACACGGAGACAGGACCACGGGAGACAGGACCACGAGAGACAGGACCACGGGAGACAGACAGGAGACAGGACCAGAGACAGGACCACGGGAGACAGGACCACGGAGACAGGACCACAGACAGGACCACGAGAGACAGGACCACACGGAGACAGGACCACGAGACAGGACAGGACCAGACCAGAGAGACAGGACCACGGGAGACAGGACCATCAGAGACAGGACCACGGGAGACAGGACCACGAGAGACAGGACCACGGGAGACAGGACCACGGAGACAGGACCACGAGAGACAGGGAGACAGAGACAGGACCACGGGAGACAGGACCACGAGAGACAGGACCACGGGAGACAGACAGGACCACAGAGACAGGACCACGAGAGACACAGGACCACGAGAGACAGGACCACGAGAGACAGGACCACGGGGGACAGGACCACAGAGACAGGACCATCAGAGACAGGACCATCAGAGACAGGACAGGACCAGAGAGACAGGACCACGGGAGGACAGGACCAGGACCAGAGAGACAGGACCATCAGAGACAGGACCACGGGAGAGACAGGACCACGGAGACAGGACCACGAGAGACAGGACCACGAGAGACAGGACCACGAGAGACAGGACCACAGGACCACAGAGAGACAGGACCACGGAGACAGGACCACGAGAGACAGGACCACGAGAGACAGGACACGAGAGAGACAGGACCACGAGAGACAGGACCACGGAGACAGGACCACGGGAGACAGGACCACGGAGACAGGACCACGGGAGACAGGACCACGGAGACAGGACCACGGGAGAGACAGGACCACGGGAGACAGGACCACGAGAGAGACAGGACCACGAGAGACAGGACCACGAGAGACAGGACCACAGAGACAGGACCACGGGACAGGACCACGAGAGACAGGACCATCAGAGACAGGACCACGGAGACAGGACCACGAGACAGGACCACGAGACAGGACCACGAGAGACAGGACACGAGACAGGACCACGGAGGACCAGGAGACAGGACCACGAGAGACAGGACCATCAGAGACAGGACCACGAGAGACAGGACCATCAGAGACAGGACCACGGGAGACAGGACCACGAGAGACAGGACCATCAGAGACAGGACCACGAGAGACAGGACCACGAGAGACAGGACCACGGGAGACAGGACCACGGGAGACAGGACCACGGAGACAGAGACAGGACCACGGGAGACAGGACCACGAGAGACAGGACCACGAGAGACAGGACCATCAGAGACAGGACCACGAGAGACAGGACCACAGAGACAGGACCACGAGAGACAGGACCATCAGAGACAGGACCACGAGGACCACGAGAGACAGGACCACGAGAGACAGGACCACGAGACAGACCACGGAGACAGGACCACGAGAGACAGGACCACGGGAGACAGGACCACGAGACCACGGAGGACCACCCGAGAGACAGGACCACGAGAGACAGGACCACGGGAGACAGGACCACGAGAGACAGGACCACGAGAGACAGGACCATCAGAGACAGGACCACGAGAGACAGGACCACGAGAGACAGGACCACGAGAGACAGGACCACGGGAGACAGGACCACGAGAGACAGGACCACGAGAGACAGGACCCACGGGAGACAGGACCACGAGAGACAGGACACAGAGACAGGACCACAGGACCACGGGAGACAGGACCACGGGAGACAGGACCACGAGAGACAGGACCACGGAGACAGGACCACGAGAGACAGGACCACGGGAGACAGGACCACGAGAGACCACCCACGGAGACAGGACCACGGGAGACAGGACCACGAGAGACAGGACCATCAGAGACAGGACCACGAGAGACAGGACCACCAGAGACAGGACCACGAGAGACAGGACCACGAGAGACAGGACCACGAGAGACAGGACCACGAGAGACAGGACCACGGAGACAGGACCACGGAGACAGGACCACGAGAGACAGGACCACGGAGACAGGACCACGAGAGACAGACCCACGAGAGACAGGACCACGGAGACAGGACCACGGGACAGGACCATCAGAGACAGGACCACGAGAGACAGGACCATCAGAGACAGGACCACGGGACAGACCACGGACCACGAGAGACAGGACCACGAGAGACAGGACCACGAGAGACAGGACCACGGGAGACAGGACCACGAGAGACAGGACCACGAGAGACAGGACCACGGGAGACAGGACCACGGGAGACAGGACCACGAGACAGGACCACGAGAGACAGGACCACGAGAGACAGGACCACGAGAGACAGGACCATCAGAGACAGGACCATCAGAGACAGGACCACCAGAGACAGGACCACGAGAGACAGGACCACGAGAGACAGGACCACGAGAGAGGACCAGGACAGACCACAGAGACAGGACCACGGGAGACAGGACCACGAGAGGACCACGGAGACAGGACCACGAGAGACAGGACCACGGGAGACAGGACCACGAGAGACAGACCACGGGAGACAGGACCACGAGAGACAGGACAGGACCACGAGAGACAGGACAATCAGAGACAGGACCATCAGAGACAGGACCACGAGAGACAGGACCAGAGAGACAGGACCACAGAGACAGGACCACGGGAGACAGGACCACGGCAGAGACAGGACCAGAGAGACCAGGACAGAGACAGAGACAGGACACGAGAGACAGGACCACGAGAGACAGGACCACGAGAGACAGGACCACGAGAGACAGGACCACGAGAGACAGGACCACGAGAGACAGGACCATCAGAGACAGGACCACGGGAGACAGGACCACGGGAGACAGGACCACGAGAGACAGGACCACGAGAGACAGGACCACGAGAGACAGGACCATCAGAGACAGGACCACGGGAGACAGGACCACGAGAGACAGGACCACCAGAGACAGGACCATCAGAGACAGGACCACGAGAGACAGGACCACGAGAGACAGGACCACGAGAGACAGGACCACGGGAGACAGGACCACGAGAGACAGGACCATCAGAGACAGGACCACGAGAGACAGGACCACGAGAGACAGGACCACCGGAGACAGGACCACGGGAGACAGGACCACCGGAGACAGGACCACGGGAGACAGGACCACGGGAGACAGGACCACGGGAGACAGGACCACGAGAGACAGGACCAGAGACAGGACCACGAGAGACAGGACCACGAGAGACAGGACCACGGGAGACAGGACCACGAGAGACAGGACCACGAGAGACAGGACCACGAGAGACAGGACCATCAGAGACAGGACCACGGGAGACAGGACCATCGGAGACAGGACCACGGACAGGACCACGAGAGACAGGACCGGAGAGACAGGACCACGGGAGACAGGACCACAGGAGACAGGACCACCGGAGACAGGACCATCAGGGAGACAGGACCACGGGAGACAGGACCACGAGAGACAGGACACGGAGACAGGACCACGAGAGACAGGACCATCAGAGACAGGACCACCGAGAGACAGGACCACCAGAGAGACAGGACCACGGAGACAGGACCATCGAGAGACAGGACCACCAGAGACAGGGACCATCGAGACAGGACCACGGAGACAGGGGACCCATCGAGACAGGACCCATCGGAGACAGGACCATCAGAGACAGGACCATCAGAGACAGGACCACGGGAGACAGGACCACGAGAGACAGGACCACGGGAGACAGGACCACGAGAGACAGGACCACGAGAGACAGGACCACGGGAGACAGGACCACGGGAGACAGGACCACGAGAGACAGGACCACCGGAGACAGGACCACGAGAGACAGGACCACGGGAGACAGGACCATCAGAGACAGGACCACGGGAGACAGGACCACGGGAGACAGGACCACGGAGACAGGACCACGAGAGACAGGACCACGAGAGACAGGACCATCAGAGACAGGACCACGGAGAGACAGGACCACGGGAGACAGGACCACGGAGACAGGACCACGGAGACAGGACCACGAGAGACAGGACCACCAGAGACAGGACAGGACAGGACCATCGGAGACAGGACCACGGGAGACAGGACCACGGAGACAGGACCACGGAGACAGGACCACGGGAGACAGGACCACGAGAGACAGGACCACGAGAGACAGGACCACGGAGAGACAGACAGGACCACGAGAGACAGGACCACCAGAGACAGGACCACGAGAGACAGGACCATCGGAGACAGGACCACGAGAGACAGGACCATCGAGAGACAGGACCACGAGAGACAGGACCACGAGAGACAGGACCACGAGACGAGGGACCACGAGAGACAGGACCACGAGAGACAGGACCATCAGAGACAGGACCATCAGAGACAGGACCATCGGAGACAGGACCACGGGAGACAGGACCACGGAGACAGGACCACGAGAGACAGGACCACGAGAGACAGGACCATCGAGAGACAGGACCAGGACCAGGACATCGAGACAGGACCAGGAGACAGGACCACGAGAGACAGGACCACGGAGACAGGACCACCAGACAGAGACAGGACCACGGGAGACAGACACGGGAGACCACGAGACAGGACCACCACGAGAGACAGGACCATCGGAGACAGGACCACCAGAGAGACAGGACCACGGAGAGAGACAGGACCACGAGAGACAGGACCACACGGAGGACAGGACCATCAGAGAGACAGGACCACGAGAGACAGGACCACGGGAGACAGGACCACGGGAGACAGGACCACGGGAGGACAGGGAGACCACCGGAGAGACAGGACCACGGGAGACAGGACCACGGAGACAGGACCACGGACCACGAGAGACAGGACCACGGAGACAGGACCATCGAGACAGGACCACGAGACAGGACAGGACCACCGGAGACAGGACCACCGGAGACAGGACCATCAGAGACAGGACCACGGGAGACAGGACCACGGGAGACAGGACCACGGGAGACAGGACCACGGGAGACAGGACCACGAGAGACAGGACCACAGAGACAGGACCACGAGAGACAGGACCACGGGAGACAGGACCACCGGAGACAGGACCACGGGAGACAGGACCACGAGAGACAGGACCACCGGAGACAGGACCACCGGAGACAGGACCATCAGAGACAGGACCACGGGAGACAGGACCACGGGAGACAGGACCATCAGAGACAGGACCATCAGAGACTGTTATTATGAGATTATGAGATTATTATTCACTGACAAAACTGTCCCAGAGATCGTCACTGTGGTATATTGCAGTCAGCACTATCACCGCCGCCGGCCAATAGGTGGTGCTGTTGTATAACGGTTGTCAGTTGAAGTTGGAGTTGTTATTAAAAAGAAACAATGGACCCGCACCACAGCCTTGTCTCAGTCGTCTATTATATGTATATAACCCACATCAAAGACGACGAATAGCATAAAGCTACAACTGTCACAGTCTGAGTTCATCTACCTGCTGCCTCCATGTGTCACATTTATAAAGTCTGAGCTCAGTTTGTGTCACCACTCGTTTGCATTAATATGTCACTTCAATCTGGAACATTCCCAAGAGCTTTGAAAACTGCAGTTATCAAGTCTGTCCTAAAGAAGAACAGTCCTGATGCCACAATACTGAACAATTATCGACCAAACTCAAATCTGCCATTTTTAGGCAAAGTCCTTGAAAAAGTTCTTCACCAGCAGTTTATTAACTTCCTCCAAATGAACATCTCTGATATTTTCCAGTCGGTTTTAGACCCACCACAGACTGAGATGCTCTGATCAAGGCGACACATCCTCCTGACACTGATGAAGTCTCAGTGTTGATCCTGTTAGATCTGAGTCTTTGACTCTGTGGATCATGATCCTCTTACAGAGACTAGAGGACTGGGAGGGCATCTGAGCTACTGCACTAAACTGGTCCAAGTCCATCTAGAAAACAGGGAGTACTTTGTTGAAATTGGAAAATGTGTCTCAGATAAAATGTCCCTGAGCTGTGGGGTTCCCCAGGGGTCAATCCTGGGACCCCTGTAGTTCAGTCTCTACATGCTGCCCCCTACAGGCCAGTTAATCCACAGCAATAATGTGTCACACCTCTGCAGAGACTCAGATCTATGTGTCACTGCAGCAGGTGAATCTGGACCAGTGGATTCACTCTGACACTGATCAGATCAGTGTGTGGATGAAAACTACTTTCTCCAGATAAACTCAGACAAGATGAAAGTCACAGACCCACAGAAAACATAGAGAAAGTGTCAGAGTCACCTCCAGTCTCTCTCTCTAAAAAAACCTTCAAATCAGTCTGAATCTAGAGGTAATAATGGACTCAGACTTGAACTTTAACAGTCACATCAAATCAATAACATCTGCAGCTTTTTACATCTAAAAACACGTCAAAAATCAAAGGTAAACTGTCCAAACCAGACTCAGAGAGACTTATCCTGCATCTGTCTCCAGGAGGTTAGACGACTGTAACGTCTCACTGGCCTCTGCAAACGAGACAGAACAGAACATCCAGAGAACACTGCTGCGAGAGTCTGACTACAACCAGGAAGTACTTCACACATGTGTCTGTGTCTCTGAAGTACTTCACACATGTGTCTGTGTCAGGTGAAGTACTTCACACATGTGTCCTGTGTCAGGTGAAGTACTTCACACATGTGTCCTGTGTCAGGTGAAGTACTTCACACGTGTGTCCTGTGTGAAGTACTTCACACGGTGTCCTGTGTCAGTGAAGTACTTCACACGTGTGTCCTGTGTCAGGTGAAGTACTTCACACGTGTGTCCTGTGTCAGGTGAAGTACTTCACACATGTGTCCTGTGTCAGGGTGAAGTACTTCACACGTGTGTGTCTGTGTCAGGTGAAGTACTTCACACATGTGTCTGTGTCAGGTGAGAGTACTTCACACGTGTGTCCTGTGTCAGGTGAAGTACTTCACACGTGTGTCCTGTGTCAGGTGAAGTACTTCACACATGTGTGTCCTGTGTCAGGTGAAGTACTTCACACGTGTGTCCTGTGTCAGGTGAAGTACTTCACACATGTGTCCTGTGTCAGGTGAAGTACTTCACACATGTGTCCTGTGTCAGGTGAAGTACTTCACACATGTGTTCTGTGTGTCAGGTGAAGTACTTCACACATGTGTCTGTGTCAGGTGAAGTACTTCACACATGTGTCTGTGTCTCAGGTGAAGTACTTCACACGTGTGTCTGTGTCAGGTGAAGTACTTCACACATGTGTCTGTGTCTCTGGCTCCAGGACTGAACCGGGACTAAACTGGGACTAAACCAGGACTGAACCGGGACTAAACTGGGACTAAACTGGGACTAAACCAGGACTAAACTGGGACTAAACCAGCCACATGAACCATCTCACACTCTGGGCACCAGTAGGAGGCGGGTCCCTGAAGTCCTCAGAGTCAGGACTAAACCAGGACTAAACCAGGTGAATCCGTGTATGAGTTTTGTGGAGTTAAAACCTGGAACATTCTTCATGAAGATGTGAGACACTCGACTTTGACCATGTTTAAATCCAGACTCAGTTCTGTGTAGCTGCATGTGACTGAAAGGGTTTTATTCTGCCTCTTCTGTTTCATTGTTAATGTTATGATGATTATTTGTGACAATTTATGTGTTGATTTGTTTAATTTTAATGTCTTTCTTACTCTGTAAAGTTCTTTGAATTACTTTGTGTATGAATTGTGCTGCACAAATAAACGTTCCTTATCTTGCCTGGTCTATTATGAGTCTGTTATTATGAGACTTTTATTGAGTCTGTTTTTATGAGACTTTTACTATGAGACTTTTACTATGAGACTTTTATTATGAGACTTTTACTATGAGACTTTTATTATGAGACTTTTATTATGAGACTTTTATTATGAGACTTTTATTATGAGACTTTTATTATGAGACTTTTATTATGAGACTTTTACTATGAGACTTTTATTATGAGACTTTTATTATGAGACTTTTACTATGAGACTTTTATTATGAGACTTTTATTATGAGTCGTGTTGCTCATTTGTTAAGTTTAAATGCAGTGATATTGATTAAAATGATACAGATTTTGTTGTACAGAAACAATATGAATCAGTTGCTTATGTAAATTTTGTGTATTTATTTTTGTTTTGCCCAAAGCTGAAGCTTCAACTCAAAACTTTTAGTCAGGATGTTTCCAACAACATGGTAAATAAAACCCCTCAAATCATATGAAAAGTACTTTTTACTTTTCACTACAGTTCCAAATGTAGTGGAGTAGAGAGTACAGATACTGCTTTCAGAAGTACTGGAGTAAAAGTAAAAAGTACACTCTGTAAAATGTACTTCAGCAAAGTACACATACCTAAAAATACAACTTAAGTACAGTACTTTATTACTTTCCCTTCATTGCCTTCCACCACTGGTTTAAACCGGTTTCTTTTTATTTTTAGTCCTTCACACTTGGACGACACATCAAAACAACGACTAACCTGAGACTCACCCCGGAACTAAACCAATTTACACTTGGACAAAACCAGGACAAGAACGGGACCAATCCAAGTCTACATTTGGACTCAAACTGGGCCAAATCCAGGACCAAACCAGGACAAGGTTTTTGCAGGTTTGTGGTCATTTTCAAAATACACACAATACAGACAAAATACCTTCAAGTTCTCTTTTGGTTCTTGTGGACACGTTCATCTGACCCTCCTGCAGTCTTTAACGCTCTAAACAGCAGCACTGAGTGAGTGTGACATCACCTCGGCGCCTAAATGAAGCTCATCGAGGCTCGAGCAGGTGAAGGGGCTAATCTGGAGTCAAATAACCCCAACCACGAGTATCAAAGCGACCAACGAGCCACTCCGAGGTGGTTGAAGGTAACGGCTCTTCCCGCCCACACCGCTGGTTTAGTTTAGCAACCCTGTCAATCAAACCTGTTGCCAACACGACCTGGGAGAACGACCTCAGTGAAAGAGCGGCTCATTGGTCTGTTATTAATGTTCATATGTTGATTTACAGACACAGACGTGAAATAAAAACCCCAGGATCATGTAGAGGGTTAATACGAACATTTAAGACCAACATGAGTCTGACAGCAGCAGGACAGACACAGATTTTACACAGAAAGTGAACTGGAGCCAGAGTCGATGGAGCAGGAAGTGCCACATGATCACTTCCTGTTTGTAACATGATGGCTATCAGGTTAGCTACGTCCATTTACATAAACAGTGTGTGGCGTTGGCTGAGTGTGGCCCCTGTTTCGAAGATGCTGAGTGGTTTGTGTTGTGCCCTGCTCTATTGTTGAAGAGCGAGGAGCCCCTCACACTCGTCGACAAAGACGTTTTGTTGGGGTTCACTGGGTTCGCTCCTGGAGAGCCTTGGGCATCAGAGGCAGGATATGGCAAACGCAGCCCTGAATAGAGAGGGGGGCCCTGGAGAGCCGAGGGCCACCGTGACCTGTGTGTGCGATTTGGCCCCTAAACCTGTTTCATCGCCGCGGCTTTCACATGGGGCTGAATGCATCGTTTGGGGCCGTGCTGTTCATGCGGTGCCGGAGACGCTCGGATTCGCTGCATTCACTCAGAAATTGGCCTCAATTAGTGCAATTATGGTGATTTTAGTGTGTCCCTCAGAACAGAGCGGAGGCTGTGCACACAACACTGACCCATCAATCATCCCCAAGGCCCGAGCCACATTCCACCAGCTGCACTTCAGTCAGCTGAGCCGCTCAGACTGTGGTACACGCAGGGTCTGGCAGCGCCGCGTCCTCATTTTGGAACAAAGAGTCGTTTTAGATGAATATTCTGATTTAAAATGTGTAAATTATAACATTATGATCCACAGGGGGCATGATAGCGCTGATCTGACTCTGACCTTTTTTTTTTCTTTTTTAAATCACATCCTGTTTACAAATAGTAACAGTTGAGTTCACTTCTGGGGTCATGAAAAGGTCACGTTCATCAAATCATTTTATAAAGCAGCTTCACACAGCGTCTTGTTGAAGATGTGGCACAAAACAAACTGGCCGAGGTTGTTCTGTCGCACACACAGGGAGAAGCCTGCGTTTACTTTACATTGGTATGTGTCAATACGAGGCGCCACAGACAAGGCGCTCATTCAGACCCGCACTTTAAACTGTGAGACTCTAAGTGCAATACTTCCGCTCGTTTACCAGAAAAACACAGCAGCCTGACACCGGCTTCCATGGACAAACTAAGACCAAACACACGAGAGAACTGCAGCTTTTCAGAGACGCCATGATGTCATACTCCCACATGGACGAAGGACAGTTCTGATATTTCGGCTCTGATCTCTCTGGTGTCTCTTTGGTGTCTCTCTGGTCTCTCTCTGGTCTCTCTCTGGTCTCTCTCTCTCTGGTCTTTGGTCTATCTCTGGTCTCTCTCTCTGGTCTCTCTCTCTCTGATCTCTTTCTTTGGTCTCTCTCTGGTCTCTCTCTGGTCTATTTCTGGTCTCTCTCTGGTGTCTCTCTAGTCTCTCTCCCTGGTCTTTCTCGAGTCTCTCTCTGGTCTCTCTCTCTGGTCTCTCTGGTCTTTCGCTAGTCTATTTCTGGTCTCTCTCTAATCTCTCCTCACGTCTCTCTCAGGTCCCTCTCTGGTCTCTCTCTAGTCTCTCTCTGGTCACTCTCTGTTCTCACTGCTCCCTGTGTTCTCTCCCTGGTCTCTCTCGTCTCTCTCTCTCTAGTCTCTCTCTGGTCTCTGTCTGGTCTCTGTCTGGTCTCTCTCATCTCTCTAGTCTCTCTCTGGTCTCTCTGGTCTATCTCTGGTCTCTCTCTGGTCTATCTCTGGTCTCTCTCTTGTGTCTCCCTGGTGTTTCTGGTTTCTCTCTCATCTCTTCCTGGTTTCTCACTGGTCTCTCTCTGGTCTCTCTCCAGTCTCTCACTTGTCTTTCTCTGGTGTCTTTCTGGTCTCTCTCTGGTCTATTTCTGGTCTCTCTCTGGTGTCTCTCTAGTCTCTCTCCCTGGTCTTTCTCGAGTCTCTCTCTGGTCTCTCTCTCATCTCTCTCTCTGGTCTATCTCTGGTCTCTCTCTGGTCTCTCTCACTGGTCTCTCTCTGTTCTCTCTCTAGTGTCTCTCTGGTCTCTCTCTGATCTCCCTCTCTCTGGTCTCTCTCACTGATCTCTTTCTGGTTTCTCTCTCTCTGGTCTCTCTGATCTCTCTCTCTCTCTCTCTCGCTCTCTCTCTCTGTTCTCTCTCTGGCATCTCTCTGGTCTCTCTCTGATCTCCCTCTCTCTGGTCTCTCTCTCTAGTCTCTTTCTAGTCTCTCCTCTGGTCTCTCTCTGGTGTCTCTCTGTTGTCTCTCTGGTCTCTCTCACTGATCTCTCTCTGGTCTATCTGGTCTCTCTCTGGTCTCTCTGGTCTCTCTGGTGTCTCTCTGGTTTCTCTTCGGTCTCTCTCCGATCTCTCTCTGGTCTATCACTGGTCTCTCTCTGCTCTCTCTCTGCTCTCTCTCTCTGGTCTCTCTCCGATATCTCTGGTGTATCTCTGGTCTCTCTCACTGATCTCTCTCTGGTCTATCACTGGTCTCTCTCTGGTCTCTCTCTCTGGTCTCTCTCTCTGATCTCTTTCCTCTGGTCTTTCTCCAGTCTCTCTCTCTGGTCCCTGTCTTTTTTCTCTTTGGTGTCACTCTGGTCTGTCTCTGGTCTCTCTCTCTGGTTTCTCTCTGGCCTCTCTCTCTGATCTCTTTCTGGTCTCTCTCTGGTCTCTCTCTGGCCTCTCTTCTCTCCTTTGGCCTCTCTCTCGTGTCTCTTTCAAGTCTCTCCTCTCTCCTTTGGCCTCTCTCTCATCTCTCTCTCTCTTCTCTCCTCTTTCCTTTGGCCTCACTTTGGCCTCTCTCTGGCCTCTCTTCTCTCCTTTGGTCTCTCTCTGGTCTCTCTCTGGCCTCTCTTCTCTCCGTTGGTCTCTCTTTGGCCTCTCTCTGGCCTCTCTCCTCTCCTCTGGCCTGTCTCTCTCTCCTCTCTCCTTTGGCCTCTCTCTGGCTCTCTCTCTCTCTCTCTCTCCTCTGGCCTCTCTCTGGCCTCTCTCTCTGGCCTCTCTCTCCCTCTCCTCTCTCCTCTCCTCTCCTCTGGCCTGTCTCTCTCTCCTCTCCCTCCTCTCTCCTCTCTCTGGGCTCTCTCTGTGACCTCCTCTCCTCTGGAGCTCCTTTGTGACCCGGCCTCCTGCCTCTGTGTGACCTCTCGTGCTCTGGAGCGGGCTTTCTCCTCTCTCTCCTCACAGGAGCTCTCTTCAGTTGTCTCTCCTCTCTCCTCTGGCTCTCTCTCTCTCTCTCCTCTCTCTGGCCTCTCTCTCTCTCCCTCCTCTCTCCTCCTGTCTCTCTCTCTCTCCCTCCTCTCTCTCTCTCTCTCTCCTCTCCTCTCCTCTTTCTCCCTGTGTGACCTCCTCATGCCTCTGTGTGACCTCCTCGTGCCTCTGGAGCGGGCTTTAGGACCCGGAGGAGCGCACAGGAGCTCTCTTCAGTTGTCTCTCCTCTCTCCTCTGGTCTCTCTTTGTCTCCCTCCTCTCCTCTGGCCTCTCTCTCTCTCTCTCCTCTCCTCTCTCTTTCTCTCTGTGTGACCTCCTCCTGCCTCTGTGTGACCTCCTCGTGCCTCTGGAGCGGGCCTTAGGACCCTCTCACAGGAGCTCTCTTCTCTTGTCTCTCCTCTCTCCTCTGGTCTCCCTCTCTCTCTCTCTCTCTCTCCTCTCTTCTCTCTCTCGCCTCTCCTCTCTCCTCTAGCCTCTCTCTGGCCTCTCTCTTCTCTCTCTCCTCTCCTCTGGTCTCTCTTCTCTCTCTCCTCTCCTCTGGCCTCTCTCTCTCTCTCTCCTCTCTCCTCTCTCCCCTCTTCTCTCTCTCCTGTCTCCTCTCCTCTCTCTCTCTCTCCTCTCTCTCCTCCTCTCTCTCTCCTCTCTCCTCTCCTCTCCTCTTTCTCCCTGTGTGACCTCCTCCTGCCTCTGTGTGACCTCCTCGTGCCTCTGGAGCGGGCTTTAGGACCCGGAGGAGCGCACAGGAGCTCTCTTCAGTTGTCTCTCCTCTCTCCTCTGGTCTCTCTTCTCTCCCTCCTCTCCTCTGGCCTCTCTCTCTCTCCTCTCCTCTCCTCTCTCTCCCTGTGTGACCTCCTCCTGCCTCTGTGTGACCTCCTCGTGCCTCTGGAGCGGGCTTTAGGACCCGGAGGAGCGCACAGGAGCTCTCTTCAGTTGTCTCTCCTCTCTCCTCTGGTCTCTCTCTCTCTCCCTCCTCTCCTCTGGCCTCTCTCTCTCTCCTCTCCTCTCTCTCTCTCCTCTCCTCTCCTCTTTCTCCCTGTGTGACCTCCTCCTGCCTCTGTGTGACCTCCTCGTGCCTCTGGAGCGGGCTTTAGGACCCGGAGGAGCGCACAGGAGCTCTCTTCAGTTGTCTCTCCTCTGAGTGTTTCTAGTTATTTGTGCGGAGGCGCTGCTGTAGCCATTTCTCCACACAGTACAGGCCGGTGCATGTACCGAGCTCGTACCTTCCTCTGGACGCGCACAGGGGACGCAGGAGAGACACGGGAGCCACCGGAGACACGGGAGACACGGCAGAGCGGCTTTAGACACTCGGGACTTCGCGCGGACGCACTGTGCCTTCCCCTCGTCCTCCTCCGCGGTGAAAAACAGCGCGGCTTCGGGAGCAGAGACTCAAAGTTCGGGCTCCATGTGGAGGACAGCGTGTGAGGACACAGACTGAGCGCATGTGGAGGACAGTGCGTGAGGAGGACACAGACTGAGCGCATGTGGAGGACAGTGCGTGAGGAGGACACACTCTGAGCTCCTGTGGCGCACGGGGCGCGCTCTTTCTCTCCGTGTCTCCTGTCGGACTCTCTTCTATGAGACTCGGCTTTGGGGGAAGTTTGCGTGTTTGTCTGGTCCCGGCGGTGGACGAGTCGGTGAAGAGTCGGTGTAAAAGTCTCGGGGGAAGATGATTGGCGCGGGGGGAAGGAGCTTTCTGTGCGTCCTGGCCGTTTGTCTGGGCTGCATGTCCCCGCCGTGTAAAGCCCGGATTTACACAAACCACTGGGCTGTGAGGATCGCAGGAGGAGCCGAGGTGGCCCACAGGATAGCGCAGAAGTACGGCTACAGGAACATGGGCCAGGTAAGAGCTCCAGACACTCACCTTTCACCTGGACACTGTGTGCCACGGTGAGCCACTGTGTGCCACGGTGAGCCACAGTGTGCCACGGTGTGCCTTAGTGTGCCACGGTGAGCCAGAGGAGCCACAGTGAGCCACAGTGAGCCAGAGGAGCCACAACAGGTGTCATATACCAACTGTGATCAGGGCATGTGTCCAAAGTATCTCTGAAAGAGTCTGAAAGTATCAGAGTCTGAAAGTATCAGAGTCTGAAAGTATCAGAGTCTGAAAGTATCAGAGTCTGAAAGTATCAGAGTCTGAAAGTATCAGAGTCTGAAAGTATCAGAGTCTGAAAGTATCAGAGTCTGAAAGTATCTTCAGTCTTCACTGTGTCGACACCAAACACACCACACAAGTTCATTATTGTAGGTTTGATCCATTTTAAATGAAATCACATGAAACAAACATGACAAAAGCTTCAGGGCGACTCTGAAACATGAAGCAAACCTGCGATTTAGAGCCTGTAAAATCATGTGACTGTGGACACATCACAGTGGACCCACAACAAGGTCAGTGTGTGCCCGAGTGTGTGCCCGAGTGTGTGCCCGAGTGTGTGCCCGAGTGTGTGCCCGAGTGTGTGCCCGAGTGTGCCCGAGAGTGTGTGCCCGAGTGTGTGCCCGAGTGTGTGTGCCGTGTGTGTGCCCGTGTGTGCCCGAGTGTGTGCCCGAGTGTGTGCCCGAGTGTGCCCGAGTGTGCCCGAGTGTGCCCGAGTGTGTGCCCGAGTGTGTGCCCGAGTGTGTGCCCGTGTGTGTGCCCGAGTGTGTGCCCGAGTGTGTGCCCGAGTGTGTGCCCGAGTGTGCCCGAGTGTGTGCCCGAGTGTGTGCCCGAGTGTGTGCCCGAGTGTGTGTGCCTGAGTGTGTGTGCCCGAGTGTGTGTGCCCGAGTGTGTGCCCCGAGTGTGTGCCCGAGTGTGTGTGCCGAGTGTGTGTGCCCGAGTGTGTGTGCCCGAGTGTGTGCCCGAGTGTGCCTGAGTGTGCCCGAGTGTGTGTGCCCGAGTGTGTGCCCGAGTGTGCCTGAGTGTGCCCGAGTGTGTGTGCCCGAGTGCCCGAGTGTGTGTGCCGCCCGTGTGTGTGCCCCGAGTGTGTGCCCGAGTGTGTGCCCGAGTGTGTGCCCGAGTGTGTGTGTGCCCGAGTGTGTGTGTGCCCGAGTGTGTGCCCGAGTGTGTGTTTTAATAATATGCTCAAAGTTCAACAGAAGAATTGAGAAAAAGGGCAAAATCAGAACTGACATTAATACAGGACATGTCTGTGCAGATGTAAAGTACAGAGTGAACAGCTTTTACACAGAGTACGACCCCACGGACACACGGGGAGGGGACCTGACACACAGAGAGGGGACCTGACACACAGAGAGGGGACCTGACACACAGGGAGGGGACCTGACACACAGAGAGGGGACCTGACACACAGAGAGGGGACCTGACACACAAGGAGTGGACCTGACACACACAGAGAGGGGACCTGACACACAGAGAGGGGACCTGACACACAGAGAGGGGACCTGACACACAGAGGGGACCTGACACACAGAGAGGGGACCTGACACACAGGGAGGGGACCCTGACACACAGGGAGGACATGTGACACACAGGGAGGATATCTGACACACAGGGATGACATCTGACACACAGTGAGGGGACCTGACACACAGGGAGGGGACCTGACACACAGAGAGGGGACCTGACACACAGAGAAGGGACCTGACACACAGGGAGGATATGTGACACACAGGGAGGATATCTGACACACAGGGAGGGGACCTGACACACAGGGAGGGGACCTGACACACAGGGAGGGGACCTGACACACAGAGAGGGGACCTGACACACAGTGAGGGGACCTGACACACAGAGAGAGGGCATGTGACACACAGTGAGGGGACCTGACACACAGAGAGAGGGACCTGACACACAGTGAGGGGACCTGACACACAGAGAGAGGGCATGTGACACACAGTGAGGGGACCTGACACACAGAGAGGGGACCTGACACACAGAGAGGGGACCTGACACACAGAGAGAGGGCATGTGACACACAGTGAGGGGGACCTGACACACAGAGAGGGGACCTGACACACAGGGAGGGACCTGACACACAGAGAGGGGACCTGGCACACAGGGAGGGGACCTGACACACAGAGAGGGGACCTGGCACACAGAGAGAGGGCATGTGACACACAGGGAGGGGACCTGACACACAGAGAGGGGACCTGACACACAGAGAGAGGGCATGTGACACACAGGGAGGGGACCTGACACACAGAGAGGGGACCTGGCACACAGAGAGAGGGCATGTGACACACAGGGAGGGGACCTGACACACAGAGAGAGGGCATGTGACACACAGAGAGGGGACCTGACACACAGGGAGGGGACCTGACACACAGGGAGGACACATTCACATGATGTTTGTGTGTGAAGTTGAACAGAGGACAGGACATTTTGTTATTTGAGGAAATAGTTGCTGAAATGTCGTGGATCTTTGTGATTTCCTTTTTGAAACATTTACATTTAAATTTGATCTCGTGACCTTAAATGCCTCTGATTCTTCTGGGGTTAAAGGTTCAGTCTCGTCTCCAAAGCTGGACGTGTTTATCTGCACTTTGAACTTTCATGAGGTTTAGTTTTGTTTTCAAATCCAGATTCAGACCGAAACGGCGAAATGAATCCAGATTAATCACAAACCAAATCTGCAAGGACCAAGTGACAAAAGGAAGTTTATTTAATCCACAAAAACAGAAAAAACTCCTGTGTCAGGTCCCCTCTGTGTGTGTCAGGTCCCCTCTGTGTGTGTCAGGTCCCCTCTGTGTGTGTCAGGTCCCCTCTGTGTGTGTCAGGTCCCCTCTGTGTGTGTCAGGTCCCCTCTGTGTGTGTCAGATGTCCTTTCTGTGTGTCAGGTCCTCTCTCTGTGTGTCAGGTCCCCTCTGTGTGTGTCAGGTCCCCTCTGTGTGTGTCAGGTCCCCTCTCTGTGTGTCAGATGTCCTTTCTGTGTGTCAGGTCCTCTCTCTGTGTGTCAGGTCCCCTCTGTGTGTGTCAGGTCCCCTCTGTGTGTGTCAGGTCCCCTCTGTGTGTGTCAGGTCCCCTCTGTGTGTGTCAGATGTCTTTCTGTGTGTCAGGTCCTCTCTCTGTGTGTCAGGTCCCCTCTGTGTGTGTCAGGTCCCCTCTGTGTGTGTCAGGTCCCCTCTCTGTGTGTCAGATGTCCTTTCTGTGTGTCAGGTCCTCTCTCTGTGTGTCAGGTCCCCTCCCTGTGTGTCAGGTCCCCTCTCTGTGTGTGTCAGGTCCTCTGTCTGTGTGTCAGGTCCCCTCCCTGTGTGTCAGGTCCCCTCCCTGTGTGTCAGATGCCCTCTCTGTGTGTCAGATGTCCTCTCTGTGTCAGGTCCCCTCTCTGTGTGTCAGGTCCCCTCTCTGTGTGTCAGGTCCTCTCTCTGTGTGTCAGGTCCCCTCTCTGTGTGTCAGGTCCCCTCTCTGTGTGTCAGATCCCCTCTCTGTGTGTCAGATCCCCTCTCTGTGTGTCAGGTCCCCTCTCTGTGTGTCAGATCCCCTCTCTGTGTGTCAGGTCCCCTCTCTGTGTGTCAGATCCCCTCTCTGTGTGTCAGGTCCTCTCTCTGTGTGTCAGATGTCCTCTCTGTGTGTCAGGTCCCCTCTCTGTGTGTCAGGTCCCCTCCTCTGCATGTTCTGAAATGCACCCAGTCCATTTTTTACTTGTATTTTATTATCTTGTATTAAAATATAACAGAACAAACTCGTTCACAGACACATGGTCGGTTGTCATTCAAACCCTCACTTTTCCCAGCAGCCCTCACGTTTTTCTTGTTGCGTAACATTTGTGTCTCATAATGTCGTAAACTGTTGGATCGTCCTGAACCGTTCACATGTGACGTTTTTTTACATGTGCCTGTCCCTGTTTTATGAGCCGAATATCAAACTGAACCTGATCTTATCTGAGTATACTGCAGCGACCTGCTCAGTGCAGGACAGGACCAGGATTTCTTGGGGTCAATATTTCTCGTGGGACTTTTTCTTTGCACAAAGTTCAGTTATTTTTATGTTTTATGATGAGATTTGAGCTGTGGAAATGATGAATTATGAACTTTTCTGGTTTATTATAAACACAAGCTGAATATGTAACTGTTGCATCCTGTTGTTTTATTAGTGCAGCTCATATTTCTAACAATGTTGTACATTTACAATGTTGTTTTGTTTTTTTTAGATAATTCTGCCTTATGTTTTGTTTTCAATATTACCTTTTATTGTTTATATTTACTCCATCAATATATCGCTCTTCAAAATGTGTTATCATGAGAGCGCCACATTCTCGTCCCACGTCCTGCTCCCTACTTCAGTCTGTTTGTAAATGCACAGAGCTAACCTGCTAGCATACACTGTACATATAAATGCACAGAGCTAACCTGCTAGCATACACTGTACATATAAATGCACAGAGCTAACCTGCTAGCATACACTGTACATATAAATGCACAGAGCTAACCTGCTAGCATACACTGTACATATAAATGCACAGAGCTAACCTGCTAGCATACACTGTACATATAAATGCACAGAGCTAACCTGCTAGCATAGACTGTACATATAAATGTACATAGCTAACCTACTAGCATACACTGTACATATAAATGCACAGAGCTAACCTGCTAGCATACACTGTACATATAAATGCACAGAGCTAACCTGCTAGCTTAGACTGTACATATAAATCCACAGAGCTAACCTGCTAGCATACACTGTACATATACATGCACAGAGCTAACCTGCTAGCATACACTGTACATATAAATGCACAGAGCTAACCTGCTAGCATAGACTGTACATATAAATGCACAGAGCTAACCTGCTAGCATACACTGTACATATAAATGCACAGAGCTAACCTGCTAGCATAGACTGTACACTGTACATATAAATGCACAGAGCTAACCTGCTAGCATACACTGTACATATAAATGCACAGAGCTAACCTGCTATAGCACAGACTAACCTGCTAGCATACACTGTACATATAAATGCACAGAGCTAACCTGCTAGCATAGACTGTACATATAAATGCACAGAGCTAACCCTGCTAGCATACACTGTACATATACATGCACAGAGCTAACCTGCTAGCATAGACTGTACATATACATCACAGAGCTAACCTGCAGCATAGACTGCATATAAAAATACATAGCTAACCTGCTAGCATAGACTGTACATATACATGCACAGAGCTAACCTGCTAGCATAGACTGTACATATAACATATAAATGCACAGAGCTAACCTGCTAGCATAGACTGTACATATAAATGCACAGAGCTAACCTGCTAGCATAGACTGTACATATAAATGCACAGAGCTAACCTGCTAGCATAGACTGTACATATACATGCACAGAGCTAACCTGCTAGCATACACTGTACATATAAATGCACAGAGCTAACCTGCTAGCATAGACTGTACATATAAATGCACCTGCTAGCTAGACTGTACATATAAATACAGAGCTAACCTGCTAGCATAGACTGTACATATAAATGCACAGAGCTAACCTGCTAGCATAGACTGTACATATAAATGCACAGAGCTAACCTGCTAGCATACACTGTACTGTATATAATGCACAGAGCTAACCTGCTAGCATAGACTGTACATATAAATGCACAGAGCTAACCTGCTAGCATAGCATAGCACTGCTAACCTGTACATGCACAGAGCTAACCTGCTAGCATAGACTGTACATATAAATGCACAGAGCTAACCTGCTAGCATACACTGTACATATAAATGCACATAGCTAACCTGCTAGCATAGACTGTACATATAAATCCACATAGCTAACCTGCTGGCATACACTGTTTATATCAATGTAAAGAGCTGACCTGCTAGCATACACTGTTTATATCAATGTACATAGCTAACCTGCTAGCATAGACTGTACATATAAATGCACATAGCTAACCTGCTAGCATACACTGTTTATATCAATGTACAGAGCTAACCTGCTAGCATACACTGTTTATATCAATGTACATAGCTAACCTGCTAGCATAGACTGTACATATAAATGCACAGAGCTAACCTGCTAGCATACACTGTACATATAAATGCACAGAGCTAACCTGCTAGCTTAGACTGTACATATAAATCCACAGAGCTAACCTGCTAGCATACACTGTACATATACATGCACAGAGCTAACCTGCTAGCATAGACTGTACATATAAATGCACATAGCTAACCTGCTAGCATAGACTGTTTATATCAATGTACAGAGCTAACCTGCTAGCATAGACTGTTTATATCAATGTACAGAGCTAACCTGCTAGCATACACTGTTTATATCAATGCACATAGCTAGCCTGGTAGCATAGACTGTACATATAAATGCACATAGCTAACCTGCTAGCATAGACTGTACATATAAATGGACATAGCTAACCTGCTGGCCTCCTCCAAACGGGAAGTGATCATGTGGCATTTCCTGCTCCATCGACTCTGGCTCCAGTTCACTTTCTGTGTAAAATCTGTGTCTCTCTCTGTCCCTGCTGCTGTCAGACTCAAACAGCGCCCCCTGTGTCTGTGTCTGTCCCTGCTGCTTCAGACTCATGTTGGTCTTAAATGTTCGTATTAACCCTCTACATGATCCTGGGGTTTTTATTTCACGTCTGTGTCTGTAAATCAACATATGAACATTAATAACAGACACATCAGGTCCTTCTGTCCCCGACGTCGCTCCTGTTAGCGTTAGCAACAGGTTTGATTGACAGCCCTCCCTGTTAAACCAGTGGTGTGGGCGGGAAGGGGCTTCACCTTCAACATCCTGGCTCCTGATTGGCTCTTTGGTTGCTATGATACTCTAGATTGTCCTGTTTACTTGCTTTAGCCTCGATGAGCTTCATGTGGAGCCTCCAGGTGGTGTCACACTCACTTCTTTACTCAGTGTGTGGTCTCTGCAGAGGCTCCGGGGCTGATGTAGGGACAGCGATGCCTTTTTAATCTTTGGTGTGATAAAATAAACTCATTGTAGTGATTTGAGTTTCACAAATCCCACATCTCGTGCCATTTCACCCATTTATTTCTTAAGTACACCGATGTTTTTCTATTGGCTTCATTTATACAGTTCTGAAATCACTCGAGCTCTTTAGTTGCATCACGATGTGTTTCTGTCAGTGCTTTTATTTCACCTGGTGCAGCCTCTTTCAGGTCGTCTCTCGATGCTCGGCCTGTCACTGTAAATGTATTTTGGCCCTTTTTCTTTGCAAACGTGTGGAGATTTGTGGAGATTTGTAGAGATTTGTGGAGATTTGGATGAGATACGTCTCTTTTATGGTGAAATATTGGCGCATTCTGCTGTTTATTTGTTGCAGCTCTTTTAATGATCGATTTAAAATGGTTCAGTGAGATCACGTAACGTAGTGTCAATATTATCGTTTATCGCGATATTCCTCTAGCGATATATCGTTCTTCAAAATGTGTCATCGGGACATGAAGCTCCCGGTCAAAGTCGTACTTTTGGAAGCTCTTTGCTCTTTCTTTGTTCAGTCTTTGTGTTAAAGTGATGCTGGAGGAACAGATTTTGCAGCTGTAAATGTGGATTGATAAATTTAAAATGGGGTAAAGTGATGTTTGTGTCTCGTTCTTCTTCTGGTTTGGTCGCTCCGTGTCGGGTTTAAAGCTCAGAACAAAAGTGCTGTAGGATGTTTCCGTCGCACTCGGAGCACAGTCTTTTTATTTGTCACCTACTGGTTTTTGTCTTATGGCTCATGTTCCACTATAGAGACGGAGATTCAGACTCGCAGGTCACTACGCTCAGGTCATGTGACTCGGGTCATGTGACTCGGGCTGTGTGACTCTGGTCATGTGACTCGGGCCGTGTGACTCGGGCCGTGTGGCTCGGGCCGTGTGACTCGGGCCGTGTGACTCGGGCCGTGTGACTCGGGCCGTGTGACTCGGGCCGTGTGACTCGGGCCGTGTGACTCAGGGCCGTGTGACTCGGGCCGTGTGACTCGGCCCGTGTGACTCGGGTCGTGTGACTCGGGCCGTGTGACTCGGGCCGTGTGACTCGGGCCGTGTGACTCGGGCCGTGTGACTCGGGTCGTGTGACTCGGGCCGTGTGACTCGGGCCGTGTGACTCTGGCCGTGTGACTCGGCCCGTGTGACTCGGGTCGTGTGACTCGGGCCGTGTGACTCGGGCCGTGTGACTCGGGCCGTGTGACTCGGGTCGTGTGACTCGGCCCGTGTGACTCGGGTCGTGTGACTCGGGCCGTGTGACTGGGCCGTGTGACTCTGGTCGTGTGACTCGGGCTGTGTGACTCGGGCCGTGTGACTCGGGCGTGTGACTCGGGCCGTGTGACTCGGGCCGTGTGACTCGGGTCGTGTGACTCGGCCGTGTGACTCAGTGTGTGACTCTGGCCGTGTGACTCGGCCCGTGTGACTCGGGTCGTGTGACTCGGGCCGTGTGACTCGGGCCGTGTGACTCGGGCCGTGTGACTCGGGTCGTGTGACTCGGGCCGTGTGACTCGGGCCGTGTGACTCTGGCCGGGCCCGTGTGACTCGGGTCGTGTGACTCGGGCCGTGTGACTCGGGCCGTGTGACTCGGGCCGTGTGACTCGGGTCCGTGTGACTCGGGCCGTGTGACTCGGGTCGTGTGACTCGGGCCGTGTGACTGGGTCGTGTGTCGTGACTCTGGTCGTGTGACTCGGGCTGTGTGACTCGGGCCGTGTGACTCGGGCCGTGTGACTCGGGCCGTGTGACTCGGGCCGTGTGACTCGGGTCGTGTGACTCTGGTCGTGTGACTCGGGCCGTGTGACTCGGGTCGTGTGACTGGACTGGCTCGAGTCTTTCTGGATAATGATAATCAGACGAGTTTATGTCTGACTTAAACAGATTTGTACATTTTTGTATTGGTTTGTAAATGTTGGCTCTTTTAACAGCTCGAGCTAAGGTACACGGCTAACGCTAGCACCTTTACAGCGGTTTACTGAAGAGTTTTATTCATAATCCCTGGAGGGAACAGAAGCTGGAGCACAGTTTGACTCTCATTTCTCATCTAAATAACACTTCTGACATTTTGATGAACCTCGTCTCTTTGAACTCAAAAATAACCACGACAGCAGTTTTAATATTGACATAAACGTGGCACCGGAGCCGTGTGTACTTGGAACCTCCTGACCTCCGGCGTATTCGGAGGATTCTCGTAAACGTGCGTTGCATAATATGACCTCTTGTTTTTGCGCAGTGTAAAAATGCAAAGACTAAAGAGAATAAATCACTGACAGACTGTGTGTTTAGTGCGAGTGACGCTAATCCCCAGGACAAACACACAAACACCAGGATCACGTCTCCTCGATCCTTTACAAACACCTGGGGCAGGAAAGACTCACTGGGATTATAATATTTGTGTTGTGAACGTGAGCACTGCTGTATGAGCCTTAAGTTTATCATCTCGAGATCGACAGTTTATTTATGCAGCACAATTCAACAAAGTGTTTTACAGAATAAGAACTTTAAATCACAGCACAACAAATCAAAACAGAAATAACCATCATAAAATGAACAAGAGGCAAGTCCCCGGCGTCCCCAGAGTGTGACATGGTTCATGTGGCTCGTTTAGACCTGGTTTAGACCTGGTTTAGACCTGGTTTAGACCTGGTTTAGACCTGGTTTAGTCCCGGTTTAGACCCGGTTTAGACCCGGTTTAGTCCCGGTTTAGTCCCGGTTTAGTCCCGGTTTAGTCCCGGTTTAGTCCCGGTTTAGTCCCGGTTTAGTCCCGGTTTAGTCCCGGTTTAGTCCCGGTTCAGTCCCGGTTCAGTCCCGGTTCAGTCCCGGTTTAGTCCCGGTTTAGTCCTGGTTTAGTCCTGGTTTAGTCCTGGTTTAGTCCTGGTTTAGTCCTGGTTTAGTCCTGGTTCAGTCCTGGTTTAGTCCTGGTTTAGTCCTGGTTTAGTCCTGGTTTAGTCCTGGTTTAGTCCTGGTTTAGACCTGGTTTAGTCCTGGTTCAGTCCTGTTTTAGACCTGGTTTAGTCCTGGTTTAGTCCTCAGTGTGAGATGTTCTTGTGACTCACATGTGGGAGATGTTCTTTGGTTCATGGAGAGACTTGTTCACACAGAGACACAGACACATGTGTGAAGTACTTCTTGCTTCTGTGTAAATATGGATGTGTATGTATATGTGTGCGTGTGTGTGTGTATAATATATATATATATATGTATATATATATATATATATATATATATATATATATATATATATATATATATATAATATATATAATATATAGTCTATGAACTGAACAAACTAGTGTTTGTGGTTTAAATTTGCTCTTGGGTTTTTGTGCCAGTGGAACAAATTAGTTTAGTAGTTTATCATCTATTGGTAGTTCATTCATATTGTTATGTCGTCTGTGATGTCGTCTGTAGAACGTTGTAATGGCGTGCGTGATGTGTGTGTGATGTCGTCTGATATCGTCTGTGATGTCATGTGTGATGTCTGATGTCATCTGTGATGTCACCTGTGATGTTGTGTGTGATGTTGTCTGTGATGTCACCTGTGATGTCATGTGTGATGTCGTGTGTGATGTCATCTGTGATGTCGTGTGTGATGTCATCTGTGATGTTGTCTGTGACGTTGTCTGTGATGTCATCTGTGATGTCATGTGTGATGTCATCTGTGACGTCTGCGATGTCATTTGTGATGTCATCTGCGACGTCATCTGTGATGTCATTTGTGATGTTGTCTGCGATGTCATATAAGATGTCGTGAGCCATGTCGTCTGTGATGTCATCTGTGATGTCATGTGTGATGTCATGTGTGATGTCATGTGTGATGTCGTCTGTGATGTCGTCCGTGATGTCGTCTGATGTCATGTGCGATGACATTTGTGATGTCGTCTGTGTTAAACGTCATCGGCCTGTAGAACGTTGTGATGTCGTCTGAAACACGGCAGTATTTTCTTGTGCACTAGTGATCGAGGTTCAAAATGCCGCGGTGAACGGGGCGCACGTCCGTGGATTTGAAACACTGATGTCATCTTCGTTCATCGTAACGTCTTGGCTCAGAGTTTGGAGACATTTGTAAAGTGGCTTTGGATTTTGGACGGGTCCAGTGCAGAGGACGTAGACTCAGACTTAGATTAACTTTATTTACCCACAAGGGAAATGATTTGGACAGAACAGCTACAGATGTGCTCTGTATTAAAGGGCCACATGACTCTATTTATGATCTATGTCATGTTTCCTCGTCTCAGACCTGGAGTCGTGTTTTGTTTCATTCACATGTTTAACACAAACCTGCAGATTTAGGCTGAGTTCTTCTCTCCAACTGAAAACACTCTGTTCCACCTTGTGATGTCATCATGTGGTGATACAGGAAGTGCTCCACTGTGTTTTTAAACTCCACCTTCACTAGAATCATTTGGATCATTTCAATCTCGACTGAACTAAAGGTAAAAGGAGCTGTTCACTTGAAAACTACCACTTCATGACATCACAACGTGGAACAGAGCATTTTGAGCTTTGGAGATGTAGGACCTTTAAACAGACAAGTAGGTGAATAAATATGTAAAACTGAATAAATATAAATCCAGATGCAGTGACTGGTCAGACTGTCAGACTCCTGCTCATGGGGCTGGTGAAGCTCTGTCTCGTTGGCCTGTCACTATGAGTGAATGATAAGTTCATATAATGATGATGGTGACACTCCCCCGGGCCTCGGACGCACAGGCCCGAGGCATCGCTCCCTCGGGCCTGTGCGTCCGAGGCATCGCTCCCTCGGGCCTGTGGTCCGAGGCATCGCTCCCTCGGGCCTGTGGGTCCGAGACATCGCTCCCTCGGGCCTGTGGGTCCGAGACATCGCTCCCTCGGGCCTGTGCGTCCGAGGCATCGCTCCCTCGGGCCTGTGGGTCCGAGAGGATCGCTCCCTCGGGCCTGTGGCCCGAGGCACATCGCTCCCTGTGGTCCGAGGAGAGCCGCTCCCTCGGGCCTGTGGGTCCGAGGAGCCGCTCCCTCGGGCCTGTGGGTCCGAGGAGCCGCTCCCTCGGGCCTGTGGGTCCGAGGAGCCGCTCCCTCGGGCCTGTGGGTCCGAGGCATCGCTCCCTCGGGCCTGTGCGCTGCATCGGCGGGAGGCATTCTGACAGGTTGTGGGGTCTCCTGTGTGGGTCCGAGAGTCTAGTGAGAGCCGCCCTAATGGCTCGGACATGCTCTAATGGCCGAGACCGGGACTGGGGACTGAGGGGGTTCCTGGGGGTGGCTCCTTTGACAGGAACTGAAGTGTGGAGGGGCCCCCCCCCAGAGGAATGCCCTGCACCCCCCTGAGCACCCCCCCCAGAGTACCCTCATTTCCATCTCAATACGTGGCCCTCTTCGTTGGACTTTGACACCTCGTACACAACAGTTTTACTTCACTTCCTGGTTTAGGGGTCAGCTCCGATCCACTCTCATGGGAGCAATAACAGCTCGGCCCGTTTCCCAACATGAACTTTGACCTGGCTCTATAAACTCGCCCACGGCCATCGCAAACGATACGAACGTGACTGATGAGGGTTTGAACATAGTTTGGATGTTTTATCGATGAACTAAGTAATGTCCAGTTGTTTTTAATAGAACTATAAACATATTTCATTTAAATAACATTTGAGAAAATAATGAGGTGGCTGAGTCACAAACTGAAAACACTCTGTTCCACCTTGTGATGTCATCATGTGGTAATACAGGAAGTGCTCCACTGTGTTTTTAAACTCCACCTTCACTAGAATCATCTGGATCATTTCAGTCCTGGAGTTGTCACTTATCTCGACTGAACTAAAGGTAAAAGGAGCTGTTAAAACTACCACTTCATGACATCACAAGGTGGAACAGAGCGTTTTGAGCTTTGGAGATTTCTTGACTAATAATGCAGAGTCACTCAAAATACAAGTCCAGGTATGTTTCTGTTTTTGAGGAGGAAACGACATTAAACGTGGCCTAAATGGTTTGTTTTATTGCTTGTACGATTTTCCTTCTGTTCTTAACTGTTCGGTGCAATATTGGATTCTCCACTGTGGGACTAATAAAGACATATCTTATCTTACCTTATCTTAAAGCTCCCGAGGTCATTTCAAATCAAACTTAAAACGACATTAGGCCTGAACAGAGCTGGTTTTGCACCTTAATGATTTGAGTCGTGTTTGACTTTTTGAAAACGGGGCAGTTTCTTACAGCCTCTAACAGAGTCGATCTGTCAGTCTTCAAGAACGAGACGAGTTTGGAGGGGGATGGGGGAAGGAGAAACGCCGCAAAAGGACAATATGTTCACAAAGATGGAGCAGACAGAACAAGGAGAGAGAAAGAGAGAAGAGAGAGGGGAGAGAGGGAGGAGAGGGAGGGAGAGAGGGTGAGGAGAGGGTGAGGAGAGGAGAGAGGGTGAGGAGAGGGTGAGGAGAGAGAAGGAGGAGAGGAGAGAGAAGCAGGGAAGAGAGAGAAGCAGGGAAGAGAGAGACAGGAGAAAGAGAAAGACAGGAGAGAGAGAGAGACAGAGTGGGGAAGGAGAGAGAGAGAGCAGGAGAGGAGAGAGAGAAGGAGGGTAGAGAGGAAGGAGAGAGGAGTTCTGACTAATCCTCTTAACTGTGAAGGGCCCTTCTCAGACACAGACACTGGCCTAAACTGAACATCAGCTGAGAGAGGACAGAGAGAGAGAGGACGGAGAGGACAGAGAGAGGGAGAGGACAGAGAGAGAGAGGACAGAGAGAGAGAGGACAGAGAGAGAGAGGACAGAGAGAGAGAGGGGACAGAGAGAGAGAGGACGGAGAGAGAGGACAGAGAGAGAGAGGACAGAGAGAGAGAGAGAGAGACAGAGAGAGAGAGGACAGAGAGAGAGAGAGACAGACAGAGAGAGAGAGAGAGGAGAGGACAGAGAGAGAGGAGAGAGACAGAGAGAGAGAGAGAGAGGAGAGAGAGAGAGAGGAGAGAGAGAGAGAGGACAGAGAGAGAGAGGACAGAGAGAGAGGACAGAGAGAGAGGACGGAGAGCGAGAGGACGGAGAGCGAGAGGATGGAGAGCGAGAGGACAGAGAGCGAGAGGACAGAGAGAGAGGACAGAGAGAGAGGACAGAGAGAGAGGACAGAGAGAGAGGACAGAGAGAGAGGACAGAGAGAGAGAGGACAGACAGAGAGAGAGAGAGAGAGAGGACAGAGAGAGAGAGAGGACAGAGAGAGAGAGGGGACAGAGAGAGAGGACAGAGAGAGGACGGATCTTGAGGAGAGACAGAGAGAGAGAGGACAGAGAGAGAGAGGGGACAGAGAGAGAGAGGACAGAGAGAGAGAGGACAGACAGAGAGAGAGAGGACAGAGAGAGAGAGAGGACAGAGAGGACAGAGAGAGAGAGGACAGAGAGAGAGAGGACAGACAGAGAGAGTAGAGAGAGGTCCAGAGAGAGAGAGAGAGTCTCTGGACCCGAGAGAGAGAGAGGACAGAGAGAGAGAGGACAGACAGAGAGAGAGAGAGGACAGACCTCGCCCTGTAGATCTCATCCCTTTCCTGTAGATCTTGTTTTTGTCCCGTTGATATCGGCTCTGTCCCTTAGATCTCGTCCCGTAGATCTCGTCTCTGTCCTGTAGATCTCGTCTCTGTCCCGTTGATCTCGTCTCTGTCCCGCAGTATCTTGTCTCTGTCCCGTAGATCTTGTCCTGTAGATCTCGTCTCTGTCCCGCAGTATCTCGTCTCTGTCCCGTAGTATCTCGTCTCTGTCCCGTAGTATCTCGTCTCTGTCCCGTAGTATCTCGTCTCTGTCCCGTAGATCTTGTCCCGTAGATCTCGTCTCTGTCCCGTAGTATCTCGTCTCTGTCCCGTAGATCTTGTCCTGTAGATCTCGTCTCTGTCCCGCAGTATCTCGTCTCTGTCCCGTAGTATCTCGTCTCTGTCCCGCAGTATCTCGTCTCTGTCCCGTAGTATCTCGTCTCTGTCCCGCAGTTTCTCGTCTCTCGTCTCTGTCCCGCAGTTTCTCGTCTCTGTCCCGTAGTATCTCGTCTCTGTCCCGTAGTATCTCGTCTCTGTCCCGCAGTATCTCGTCTCTGTCCCGTAGTATCTCGTCTCTGTCCCGCAGTTTCTCGTCTCTGTCCCATAGTATCTCGTCTCTGTCCCGTAGATCTCGTCTCTGTCCCGTAGTAGTATCTCGTCTCTGTCCCGCAGTATCTCGTCTCTGTCCCGTAGTATCTCGTCTCTGTCCCGCAGTATCTCGTCTCTGTCCCGTAGTATCTCGTCTCTGTCCCGCAGTTTCTCGTCTCTGTCCCGCAGTATCTCGTCTCTGTCCCGTAGTATCTCGTCTCTGTCCCGTAGTTCTCGTCTCTGTCCCGCAGTTTCTCGTCTCTGTCCCGCAGTATCTCGTCTCTGTCCCGTAGTATCTCGTCTCTGTCCCGCAGTTTCTCGTCTCTGTCCCATAGATCACGTCTCTGTCCCATTGATCTTGTCCCGCAGATCTCGTCTCTTTCCCGTAGATCTCGTCCCGTAGATCTCGTCCCGTAGATCTCGTCCCGTAGATCTCGTCCCGTAGATCTCGTCCCGTAGATCTCGTCCCGTAGATCTCGTCCCGTAGATCTCGTCTCTTTCCCGTAGATCTCGTCTCTGTCCTGTAGATCTCGTCTCTGTCCCATAGATCTCGTCTCTGTCCCGTAGATCTCGTCTCTGTCCGGTAGATCTCGTCTCTGTCCTGCAGATCTCGTCCTGTAGATCTCGTCTCTTTCCCGTAGATCTCGTCTCTGTCCTGTAGATCTCGTCTCTGTCCCGTAGATCTCGTCTCTGTCCCGTAGATCTCGTCTCTGTCCTGTAGATCTCGTCTCTGTCCCGTAGATCTCGTCTCTGTAGATCTCGTCTCTGTAGATCTCTCGTCTGTCCCGTAGATCTCTGTAGTCTCTGTCTGTCCTGTAGATCTCGTCTCTGTCCTGTAGATCTCGTCTCTGTAGATCTCGTCTCTGTCCCGTAGATCTCGTCTCTGTCCCGTAGATCTCGTCTCTGTCCTGTAGATCTCGTCTCTGTAGATCTCGTCTCTGTCCTGTAGATCTCGTCTCTGTAGATCTCGTCTCTGTCCTGTAGATCTCGTCTCTGTCCTGTAGATCTCGTCTCTGTCTCTCTCTGTCTCGTAGATCTCGTCTGTAGATCTCGTCTCTCGTCTCTGTCCTGTAGATCTCGTCTCTGTCTCCTCTGTAGATCTCGTCTCTGTCCCGTAGATCTCGTCACTGTCCTGTAGATCTCGTCTCTGTCCCGTAGATCTCGTCTCGTCTCTGTCCCGTAGATCTCGTCTCTGTCCCTGTAGATCTCGTCTCTGTAGATCTCGTCTCTGTCCTCTCGTCTCTGTAGATCTCGTCTCGTCTCTGTCTCGTCTCTGTAGATCTCGTCTCTGTAGATCTCGTCTCTGTCCTGTAGATCTCGTCTCTGTCCTGTAGATCTCGTCTCTGTCCCGTAGATCTCGTCACTGTCCTGTAGATCTCGTCTCTGTAGATCTCGTCTCTGTAGATCTCGTCTCTGTAGATCTCGTCTCTGTCCCCGTAGATCGTCTCTCGTCTCTGTAGATCTCTCGTCTCTGTCCTGTAGATCTCGTCTCTGTCCTGTAGATCTCGTCTCTGTCTCCGTAGATCTCGTCTCTGTCCCGTAGATCTCGTCTCTGTCCTGTAGATCTCGTCTGTCCCGTAGATCTCGTCTCGTCTCTGTCCCTGTAGATCTCGTAGATCTCGTCTCTGTAGAGATCTCGTCTCTGTAGATCTCGTCTCTGTCCCGTAGATCTCGTCCTGTAGATCTCGTCTCTGTCCCGTAGATCTCGTCCTGTCCCGTAGATCTCGTCTCTGTCCCGTAGATCTCGTCTCTGTCCCGTAGATCTCGTCTCTGTAGATCTCGTCTCTGTAGATCTCGTCTCTGTCCCGTAGATCTCGTCTCTGTCCCGCAGATCTCGTCCTGTAGATCTCGTCTCGGTCCCGTAGCCCTTCAAAGAGCCGCATATGGGGCCCATTCACACACAGATCTAACGTTGCGTCTCAGTTCCAAACACATGTAACTGTTCATTACAGTCGTTGCCTCGTAGGTCGGGTCGACTCAGGGTTGTTCGTCTTTGGTCTTTGGTCGTTTGCAGCCGTTTTGATCGTGGCTCCAGCACGAGCCGAATCCCTCGTGTTTTTGTACTGCAGGTGTTTTATTTTTTACTGAGACATTGTGTAACTAAAGCTGTGTGTGAAGATGCCAGTATCAACTCCCATTAGGTCATTATCAGTTTGACAAAAAGGAGGAAGATGATTTATTCAGCACGTCTCTGCGGGTGCACAGCTCTCCCAGCGGGTGCAGCGCAGAGGTGGCTCGTTTACGTGGACTGAAGCGGGTGACATGTTGAAACCTGCTGAAGAGATGAAAGGCATTTGTTTATGAACGCAGTCTCATGATGCCAGCTCATGTGCCAATTCCACAGCTGTCTCAGACTCTGTGCATTTCCACATGCTTCTGCAGCCAATGAACTGGAGCTAATGCTAATGCTAACGTAACAGCCTCTGGAACACAGGATCAATGACAGGTCACATGACCCCTGGCAGCCATGAAAGGAGTCTGTATCAATTATTCAGACCCTGCAGCTGCTGTTAAAGATTGTGGAAGAGTTTCACTTCATCTGAACAGACTCATGTAAATGTAAACCACATATTCACTGATCCATCTGATACTGTGGGTTTAATAAATCAGCCTAAGCCCAGTATCGACCGGTCCAATCCCAGCACAAACTCATGGATAGATGGGACATTTTTTCTTAATTTTATTGATCTGAGGAAAGAATCCAAAAACTCTTTTAAAGACGACATCTGCAGAATGGACTTTTCACCTTTTAACCACAGATTAACCACTATTCCCACTTCCAAAACACATTTACACTTTTTTTTGGCTGAAATTGGCTTTAGTTACGCTTGCTTCAGTTATCCTGTTTTTACGAGGTTGTCTTCTCGGTTTCAGAAATCACATCACTTCGTTTGGATTTTAATTAAAGAAAAACTGATCACCTTAAAACCCAAACGATCACCTTAAAACCCAAACGATCACCTTAAAACCCAAACGATCACCTTAAAACCCAAACGATCACCTTAAAACCCAAACGATCACCTTAAAACCAAACGATCACCTTAAAACCCAAACGATCACCTTAAAATCCCAACGATCACCTTAAAATCCCAACGATCACCTTAAAACCCGATCACCTTAAAACCCAAACGATCACCTTAAAACCCAAACGATCACCTTAAAACCCGATCACCTTAAAACCCAAACGATCACCTTAAAACCCAAACGATCACCTTAAAACCCAAACGATCACCTTAAAACCCAAACGATCACCTTAAAACCAAACGATCACCTTAAAACCAAACGATCACCTTAAAATCCCAACGATCACCTTAAAATCCAACGATCACCTTAAAACCCGATCACCTTAAAACCCAAACGATCACCTTAAAACCCAAACGATCACCTTAAAACCCGATCACCTAAAACCCAAACGATCACCTTAAAACCCAAACGATCACCTTAAAAAACCAAACCCAAACGATCACCTTAAAACCCAAACGATCACCTTAAAACCCAAACGATCACCTTAAAACCCAAACGATCACCTTAAAACCCAAACGATCACCTTAAAACCCAAACGATCACTTGCTCGTGTCACCTAATGCATCTTTAGTCATGAACTCCGAAGCCCAAATGCTGCACATAAATTTACATCTGGACTGAAATATTAAGTCTTGCTGTGTGTGTTTTTCAGATTGGGGATCTCAAAGACCATTATCATTTCTTCCACAGTCGAACCATCAAGAGGTCCACGTTGTCCAGCAGGGGGCGACACAGCTTCATCTCCATGGAGCCAAAGGTAAATTGGATTTTCTGTTATTGTCAGTCAACCCCACAGTGTCTCATCGTGTCTTTTTACGATGAAGAACTGAACAATACAAATGTCAATATTATGACTTTACTCAGGTTTTTATTCTGATACAAATAAAATGTTTTCATTTAAGTTTGACTGTTGAGCTGAGGCTTTAAAACTTAAATGTGGCGATCACATTAAAGTGGAGAGTTCATCACAAACGGCACAGAGCTGGGACAAAAATCCATTCAGTCCATTCATCGAATCTGAAGTTCCAATCGATTTGTTTGGAAGAAAATCAATTGTATTTTCCTCAGTTTGTTCCATTAGAAATTGCGTTGAAAATGTGTGTCACTGACAGGGCGACAGGTGCTGAAGACGAGCGATACAGAGATGTGCTGCGATAAACGATGATATTCAAACTACTTCATGTTCATAATCCAAGATAATCCAAGTAAACCATTTTTAAATAAACGGAATCTTTAAAAGGCTCAGAATGTGCTGTTGTGCCCCCAAATCTCCCATGTTTACAAATGTTCACATGGAAAATACTGAGCCCCAGAGTATGTCGCTGCAGCTTTAAAGTTCTGAAGGATAAGTCGATATATTGATCCTGGTGACGCTTTGGAGTCGTGTCAAATTAAATGAGTTTGAATGTTTAATGCAGCAGTTTGTCTCATTTATCTCATTCAGTGGCCGTGGATTAACATGCCTTCACCAGTGGGGGGCAGTGGTTTAAATATTGTCAGCGTTGCCTCCTGACCGTGACGGCTGAATGTCTCTCCCCGCTCTCTGTCCTCTGCCTTTGGACCTGTACAATCTGTGAGGCAGAGAGTTTGTTTGACCCAGAGTGGAGTTTGCCCTGAAGTAACCCCCGCTCTGCAAACCCGGGCTGAATTAAACACAGGCATTGTCCCGGGCGGCCATTGTCCCGGGAGCTCTGAGGCTGCAGCCCTCTGACCGTAAAAGGCTCTTGTACCGTAACAAAACACAGCACAGCTCGGGATTCCCATCAGGCTTTTTTTAGACCAGTGCCTCAACTGTTACGAGCAGAGTGTTGGGCATTTCCACTTTCCCCGGTCCAGTGTTTGAGTTTATCCTGGTGCCGTTTCACTACAACTGCACATATTGAGGCTCTCTTCACTTGGTCCAGCTGCAGAAGATCATGATTTTTATGGTTTTAAGTGACCGCAGCTGAGCAGGGTGAAACATTTCTAGAATGTTACGTACTGAGCTCGTCCGGCCTCCTCGACCACAACCACAGTTTAATGTTCCCCAGAGACATTCTGAAGGTTCCTCAAACTGGATCAATCCACGAGGGACATGACGTGTTCCAGGCGTTTCATTTCATCTGGAGCATTGAGCCCAGTCGCAGTGCAGCGCTCTGCGGCGGTTTGCGGCGGTTTGCGGCGGTTTGCTGCAGTTTATGGAGGATTGCGGCGGTTTGCGGTGGTTCGCAGCTCTGTGTCTCTCTGCCAATCTCTACACTTCATGAGTGTAGAGATGGGGGGGACCTGGACGACTGAGGGACTGTGTCTGAGCCATAGCAAAAGAAAAATATCAAATCTGTCGGCCCTTGCGAAGGCTTTGTGCATAATGTGTTAAAATCAGGCTTCGTTTTACTGTTTACACTCGGTCGCAGTAGGACCTGTTTGAAATCGCTGACGCACTCACAGGATTTAATGCGATAGAAGCTTTTAGGAGAGTTTGGGACTGGAGCAGCTGGACCACGCAGGACCCGACCTGGCGTCACAGTCCAGGACGATAAACAATAATATAGTTTATCGTGATAAAAAGGGTCAAATAATCGTTGGTGGGACATTTTATACAGTCGTGACAATCGCCAATGAAGATAATCACCATTGTGTCAGCGGACGTGCAGAACAAAGCTCCTTAACACAGGGGCATTGACGGGAAGGGGGACAAAGGGGACTGTTGTCTCACGCCCCGGGTCTTAGGGGGCCCAGAGCTGTGAGGCTCCTTGACCCGGGCCCCTAAATTTCTGTCGAGGTCCCTGCTTATCCATAAAGATTCGCTCGATCGTAATTGTTTTCACTGACAAAGTACAAGTCCATAACAGTCGTTTAAACATGGACTTATTCATAACATTAAAATTATAATTATTCATATCAGCGACTTAAGTCCTTAATCGCACCATCCCACCCACCCAATATCGCACCATCGGTCTCAGCGATCCGTGACTCACCTCGTTCACGCTGGGACATCGTGTAGTATCAAAGTGTAGCTGTAGTAAAAGCCAAAAGTAAAATCTGTCACTGGACAAATCGTTTTGGAGTGAAGACGTTTGGCTGCTTCAGCTCTGCTCAGCGGATCGACGTTTTTGACCCGACCAACCTGCCCCGGCTGGTCTGGTCCTCATGGAGTTCTCTGACTGCCCCTCCTCGAACCCTCACGTCACTGTCACACATGTGTTTTATTAGGTCAGGGTTCAGTTAAATGGTAAACTCATTTATTATCCAGGCCGAATCATGTCATGTTGCAGTGATTATAGTTAAAAACGCATTTGTCAAAGTTTCCCTGAGTTCACCCCTGGACCTGCAGCAACAGTTATGCGGGTAAAACGCAGCATGTGTATATTTAAAAGTGAGTTTAGAGCTGCTGCCTCTGTGTGTTCTCAGGTTAACTTCACTCTGCTGATATTGATACATCTTCATTGTGGATCAGACGAACTGCGTTTTAAAACTATTCAAACGTGGACATGAGGGACCAGGTTTTGCATAATCAGAACAAGCTGTTATTGTTTCGTAAAGTTCCAGTCTGACCTCATGAAGTGTGTTATATTTATCCTCTAGAACGATAAACTTTTCATAGTTCATCACGGGTCATTCCCCGAGGTCCTGGATGTTTGTGTGCAGGCCTGTCACAAGAGCTAAGTTTGAAGTAATGTTGAAGAAAATGTAGATTATAAACGACCATCTTCATTATGCCACTGACACGATCGTCCTAAAGCAGGATTTCCCCCAAAAAAATATACTCTGTGCGGTATTTTTAATGAACATGAGCTGCAATACGCCAACGAACCACTTAATAAGTCATGGACGTTATTTATTTCGACACTTTACGGCTCTAATCCCCATAAAAGTTCAAAAAATAAGAACCAAATCTCAACTTGTGTAAAGAGAAAGTCCCATGATAAAGACTTATCCCCAAAATGAACTGTCCCATCCGTCTTGTCTTGAACGTTAAGTCGATGTTGTAATTACAGCGTCGGGTCAATTTACGCGACTGTAGTGTTTTTAGAGACTTATTTTGAAAGGACATGAGAAGTTTACTTTGACACGACGAGCCGGTTTCCTGTCGGCCTCGGCTAAAACGCCCAGAGACGCGAGCTGGACATTAGAGCTGACTTGAGTAAAGCTGTGACGGCTTTGGTCTTTATAGCGGCTTCTAGCACAGACTGTTTAAAGAAGTGACAGGAAGCTCATCGAGGCGAGAGCAGGTACAGCGGCTCATTTTTATCATATCACAGCAACTAAAGAACCAATCAGGAGCAAGGATGTTGAAGGTCACGCCCCTTCAGCCCACACCTCTGGTTTAACAGGGAGCAGGCGCTTAGCAACACTGTCAATCAAACCTGTTGCTAACGCTAACAGGAGCGACGTCGGGGACAGAAGGACCTGATGTGTCTGTTATTAATGTTCATATGTTGATTTACAGACACAGACGTGAAATAAAAACCCCAGGATCATGTAGAGGGTTAATACGAACATTTAAGACCAACATGAGTCTGAAGCAGCAGAGACAGACAGAGACAGTTTTTCAGATAGTCCATGGAGCTGTAAGCTAGCACGTTAGTGAGGTCCATTTATATGTAGTGTATGTGCTCTACTTTATTTTATATAGTCCTGGTTGAAAATGGTTTAGTTCCAAAGTGACTTTTATACAACAAAAAACACAACTGAATCTCCCGTCACAATAATCACTACATCCACTTCTTTGGGGCCCGGTATTTATCATCTGGACTTTTTCTTTGCTCTTCTGGGACGTCTTTGGTTATTTCTTGTCTGTACGGAAACATTTCAGCCCTAAAAATGTTGAATGAATAACTTCTATGATTCATTACAGATGCAAACTAACGACTAAAGTGTTTCATTCAGCTCTTTGTGTCTTGCAGCTCATGATTTTTAACAGTTGCACATTTAGACTTTGTGGTTCAAAGCTGCTCTTGGGTTTTTGTGTCGGTGGCATAAGTTACTTTAAATATCATCGATTATCGTCTATATTTACTTTTAGAGCAAAATATTGAACTTCGAGGTATGTTTTTGTGACAGACACAACAAAGATGAACAGAAATATGGACATTTCACTTTGGCACCGTGTCCTTCAGCTGTGATCATTAACCGAACACATCCAGGGTTTGTAATGTGTGTGTTATATCTGATTAGTGGAGACCCTGACACACAGTAGAAGAAGGTAAACTGGACCCGGCCTCATGTTTAATGTAGAGCGTCGTGCCGTCAAACGCTGCTCTGTGTGAGAGAGACACTTGTGCTGTGAACTCTTCCCCAGTTTCCCCTGAGAGAGAGCACCTGCAGAGGAGACGGAGCATCAGAGAACCACCTCGGGACGCTTTTCACACGCTCTGCCCCTACGCACACACAGGGTCTGATCACACAGGGTGATCACACAGGGTCTGATCACACAGGGTCTGATCACACAGGGTCTGATCACACATCACACAGGGTCTGATCACACACGGTCTGATCACACAGGGTCTGATCGATCATCACACACACGGTCTGATCACGATCACACAGGGTCTGATCACACACACGGTCTGATCACACACACGGTCTGATCACACACACAGGTCTGTCACACATGATCACACACAGGGTCTGATCACACAGGGGTCTGATCACACACACGGTCTGATCACACAGGGTCTGATCACACACACGGTCTGATCACACACACGGTCTGATCACACAGGGTCTGATCACACACAGGGTCTGATCACACAGGGTCTGATCACACACGGTCTGATCACACATAGTCTGATCACACGTGGTCTGATCACACGTGGTCTGATCACACAGGGTCTGATCACACAGGGTCTGATCACACAGGGTCTGATCACACACACGGTCTGATCACACACGGTCTGATCACACACAGGGTCTGATCACACAGGGTCTGATCACACAGGGTCTGATCACACAGGGTCTGATCACACAGGGTCTGATCACACAGGGTCTGATCACACAGGGTCTGATCACACAGGGTCTGATCACACATGGTCTGATCACACATGGTCTGATTACACATTTGATCTGATGTTCCAAATCGACTGCTCCATTGACTCTGGCTCCAGTTCACTTTCTATATAATCTGTGTCTCTCTCTGTCCTGCTGCTGTCAGACTCATGTTGGTCTTAAATGTTCGTATTAACCCTCTACATGATCCTGGGGTTTTTATTTCACGTCTGTGTCTGTAAATCAACATATGAACATTAATAACAGACACATCAGGTCCTTCTGTCCCCGACGTCGCTCCTGTTAGCGTTAGCCACAGGTTTGATTGACACCTTCAACATCGTCGCTCCGGATTGGCTCTTTGGTTGCTATACTTGAGGTCAGAAGTCTTAATATGGGCCCGTGCTCCAGATTGTCCCTGTAGCTGCTCCAGCCTCGATGAGCTTCATCTGGAGCTGAAGCTGTGGTGTCTCTCTCACTTTGTCACTTTACAGTTTGTGGTTTTCACTCAGGTGAAATCCTGGAGACACAGTGAGACGTTCAGGGTGTGTGGGAAACGAGGAGTGACTCAAACTTTGTACATGACCCACATGTGTGATGTGTAGTATCATGTGAGGCCTTTGGTGCTCCTCCTGGTGCTCCTCGTGGTGCTCCTCGTGGTGCTCCTCATGATGCTCTTTCTGGTGCTCCTCATGGTGCTCCTCGTGGTGCTCTTCATGGTGCTCCTCGTGGTGCTCCTCGTGGTGCTCCTCGTGGTGCTCCTCCTGGTGCTCCTCGTGGTACTCCTCCTGGTGCTCCTCCTTGTGCTCCTCCTGGTGCTCCTCGTGGTGCTCCTCATGGTGCTCCTCGTGGTGCTCCTCCTGGTGCTCCTCGTGGTGCTCCTCGTGGTGCTCCTCGTGGTGCTCCTCGTGGTGGTGCTCCTCCTGGTGCTCCTCGTGGTGCTCTTCGTGGTGCTCTTCATGGTGCTCTTCATGGTGCTCCTCGTGGTGCTCCTCGTGGTGCTCCTCATGGTGCTCCTCCTGGTTCTCCTCATGGTGCTCCTCGTGGTGCTCCTCGTGGTGCTCTTCGTGGTGGTGCTCCTCGTGGTGCTCCTCGTGGTGCTCCTCCTGGTGCTCCTCGTGGTGCTTCTGGTGGTGTTCCCCGTGGTGCTCCTCATGGTGCTCCTCCTGGTGCTCCTCCTGATGCTCCTCCTGGTGCTCCTCCTGATGCTCCTCATGGTGCTCTTCGTGGTGCTCCTCATGGTGCTCCTCCTGGTGCTCCTCGTGGTGCTCCTCCTGGTGCTCCTCCTGGTGCTCCTCCTGGTGCTCCTCGTGGTGCTCCTCGTGATGCTCCTCCTGTGCTCCTCCTGTGGTGGTGCTCCTCGTGGTGCTCCTCGGGTGCTCCTCGTGGTGCTCCTCCTGGTGCTCCTCCTGGTGCTCCTCCTGGTGCTCCTCCTGGTGCTCCTCCTGGTGCTCCTCCTGGTGCTCCTCGTGGTGCTCCTCCTGGTGCTCCTCCTGGTGCTCCTCGTGGTGGTCCTCCTCGTGGTGATGCTCCTCCTGGTGCTCCTCGTGGTGCTCCTCGTGGTGCTCCTCGTCGTGCTCCTCGTGGTGCTCCTCGTGGTGCTCCCCGTGGTGCTCCTCCTGGTGCTCCTCGTGGTGCTCTCCCTCAGACAGAGCGTGGTCATTATCCTGAGTGAGTTACAGCGCCCTCTGGTGTTCACGTGTGTGATCCTGGACCAGAGCCTCGGAGCAATAACATTTGGACTAAAACATCTTTAATCTTTAAAGGTTCCTGAAGGATGACGAAGGCTCTGAACATTCAAAAAATGTGTTTGGAAATAGGAAAATTCCAGTGAAAGCAGAACGACTGTTTCCAGGAATGTCTCTGTCTCGACGCCCATAACGTCGGAGAGATTAATGTTACCAGGGAGACGTGTTTTTAGACCTGAAGGAGACGTGTTTTTAGACCTGAGAGAGACGTGTTTTTAGACCTGAGGAGACGTGTTTTTAGACCTGAGGAGACGTGTTTTTTAGACCTGAGGGAGACGTGTTTTTTTGAGACCTGAGGGAGACGTGTTTTTAGACCTGAGGGAGACGTGTTTTTAGACCTGAGGGAGACGTGTTTTTAGACCTGAGGGAGACGTGTTTTTAGACCCTGAGGAGACGTGTTTTTAGACCTGAGGAGACGTGTTTTTAGACCTGAGACGTGTTTTTTTTAGACCTGAGGGAGACGTGTTTTTAGACCTGAGGGAGACGTGTTTTTAGACCTGAGGGAGACGTGTTTTTAGACCTGAGGGAGACGTGTTTTTAGACCTGAGGAGACGTGTTTTTAGACCTGAGGGAGACGTGTTTTTAGACCTGAGGAGACGTGTTTTTAGACCTGAGGGAGACGTGTTTTTAGACCTGAGGGAGACGTGTTTTTAGACCTGAGGGAGACGTGTTTTTTAGACCTGAGGGAGACGTGTTTTTTAGACCTGAGGGAGACGTGTTTTTAGACCTGAGGAGACGTGTTTTTAGACCTGAGGGAGACGACGTGTTTTTAGACCTGAGGAGACGTGTTTTTAGACCTGAGGGAGACGTGTTTTTAGACCTGAGGGAGACGTGTTTTTAGACCTGAGGAGACGTGTTTTTAGACCTGAGGGAGACGTGTTTTTAGACCTGAGGAGACGTGTTTTTAGACCTGAGGAGACGTGTTTTTAGACCTGAGGGAGACGTGTTTTTAGACCTGAGGGAGACGTGTTTTTAGACCTGAGGGAGACGTGTTTTTAGACCTGAGGGAGACGTGTTTTTTTTAGACCTGAGGAGACGTGTTTTTAGACCCTGAGGGAGACGTGTTTTTAGACCTGAGGGAGAGACGTGTTTTTAGACCTGAGGGAGACGTGTTTTTAGACCTGAGGGAGACGTGTTTTTAGACCTGAGGGAGACGTGTTTTTAGACCTGAGGAGACGTGTTTAGACCTGAGGGAGACGTGTTTTGAGGACCTGTTTTTAGACCTGAGAGACGTGTTTTAGACCTGAGGAGACGTGTTTTTAGACCTGAGGGAGACGTTTTTAGAGACCTGAGGTTTTTAGAGGGAGACGTGTTTTTAGACCTGAGGGAGACGTGTTTTTAGACCTGAGGGAGACGTGTTTTTAGACCTGAGGGAGACGTGTTTTTAGACCTGAGGGAGACGTGTTTTTAGACCTGAGGGAGACGACGTGTTTTTAGACCTGAGGGAGACGTGTTTTTTAGACCTGAGGGAGACGTGTTTTTAGACCTGAGGGAGACGTGTTTTTAGACCTGGAGGACGTGTTTTTTTAGACCTGAGGAGACGTGTTTTTTTAGACCTGAGGGAGACGTGTTTTTAGACCTGAGGAGACGTGTTTTTAGACCTGAGGAGACGTGTTTTTAGACCTGAGGGAGACGTGTTTTTAGACCTGAGGAGACGTGTTTTTAGACCTGAGGAGACGTGTTTTTAGACCTGAGGGAGACGTGTTTTTAGACCTGAGGGAGAGACCTGAGGGAGACGTGTTTTTTTTTTTAGACCTGAGGAGACGTGTTTTTTAGACCTGAGGGAGACGTGTGTTTTTAGACCTGAGGGAGACGTGTTTTTAGACCTGAGGGAGACGTGTTTTAGACCTGAGAGACGTGTTTTTAGACCTGAGGGAGACGTGTTTTTGAGGACCTGAGGGAGACGTGTTTTTTTTAGACCTGAGGGAGACGTGTTTTTAGACCTGAGGGAGACGTGTTTTTTAGACCCTGAGGGAGACGTGTTTTTTTAGACCTGAGGGAGACGTGTTTTTTTAGACCTGAGGGTTTTTACGTGTTTTTAGACCTGAGGGAGACGTGTTTTTAGACCTGAGGAGACGTGTTTTTAGACCTGAGGAGACGTGTTTTTAGACCTGAGGGAGACGTGTTTTTAGACCTGAGGAGACGTGTTTTTAGACCTGAGGGAGACGTGTTTTTAGACCTGAGGAGACGTGTTTTTAGACCTGAGGAGACGTGTTTTTAGACCTGAGGAGACGTGTTTTTAGACCTGAGGGAGACGTGTTTTTAGACCTGAGGAGACGTGTTTTTAGACCTGAGGAGACGTGTTTTTTAGACCTGAGGGAGACGTGTTTTTAGACCTGAGGAGACGTGTTTTTTAGACCTGAGGAGACGTGTTTTTAGACCTGAGGAGACGTGTCTGTAGACCTGAGGAGACGTGTTTTTAGACCTGAGGGAGACGTGTTTTTAGACCTGAGGGAGACGTGTTTTTAGACCTGAGGAGAGACGTGTTTTTAGACCTGAGGAGACGTGTTTTTAGACCTGAGGGAGACGTGTTTTTAGACCTGAGGGAGACGTGTTTTTAGACCTGAGGGAGACGTGTTTTTAGACCTGAGGAGACGTGTTTTTAGACCTGAGGGAGACGTGTTTTTAGACCTGAGGGAGACGTGTTTTTTAGACCTGAGGGAGACGTGTTTTAGACCTGAGGAGACGTGTTTTTAGACCTGAGGAGACGTGTTTTTAGACCTGAGGAGACGTGTTTTTAGACCTGAGGAGACGTTTTTTTAGACCTGAGGAGACGTGTTTTTAGACCTGAGACCTGAGACCTGAGGAGACGTGTTTTTTAGACCTGAGGGAGACGTGTTTTTAGACCTGAGGAGACGTGTTTTTAGACCTGAGGGAGACGTGTTTAGACCTGAGGAGACGTGTTTTTAGACTGAGGGAGACGTGTTTTTTAGACTGAGGAGACGTGTTTTTAGACCTGAGGAGACGTGTTTTTTTAGACCTGGGGAGACGTGTTTTTAGACCTGAGGAGACGTGAGGAGACGTTTTTAGACCTGAGACGTAGACCTGAGGAGACGTGTTTTAGACCTGAGGGAGACGTGTTTTTAGACCTGAGGAGACGTGTTTTTTAGACCTGTGGGAGACGTGTTTTTAGACCGATGAGGTCGTCTTATTGTAATGAGTCTGAACAGCTCTACTGAGGAGACGTGTTTTTAGACCTGAGGGAGGACGTTATTTTAGACCTGATATGTGACGGATGTTTTTTTTAACCTGAGGAGAGGATTCTCTTTTTTTAGACCTGAGGGAGACGTGTTTTTTAGACCTGAGGAGACGTGTTTTTAGAGATGTTATATGGGAGATTCGTGTTTTTTTTAGACTCTGTTTTAAAGTGTTATATCTGTTCTCTTATTTTATGCTATACACGTTCTATTATATTTATGGTGTTATATGTGGAGGATTCTCAGCTCTAGTGGAGCAGGATTCTTGGATTTTAAAGACATTTGTGAAGGATTCTCTTTTTAAAGGTGTTATATGTGGAGGATTCTCTTATTTTAAAGGTGTTATATGTGGAGGATTCTCTTATTTTAAAGGTGTTATATGTGGAGGATTCTCTTATTTTAAAGGTGTTATATGTGGAGGATTCTCTTATTTTAAAGGTGTTATATGTGGAGGATTCTCTTATTTTAAAGGTGTTATATGTGGAGGATTCTCTTATTTTAAAGGTGTTATATGTGGAGGATTCTCTTATTTTAAAGGTGTTATATGTGGAGGATTCTCTTATTTTAAAGGTGTTATATGTGGAGGATTCTCTTATTTTAAAGGTGTTATATGTGGAGGATTCTCTTATTGTGTGAGGATTTTATCCACATGTTCCTCTGACTGAGAGGACTGACTGTGTGAAGGTGGTACGTCGTAAAGAACCTCACAGTCACCTCTCGTAGTCGCCCTGGTCCTGCCAGTGGGAGCTTTTTGTTTCATAAATTCTTGTAGTGGTGGTGGTGCGAGTCCATGGAGGATTTTGTATATTGTACAAACTTGAAGTGTTTGAAAGTGTCAAAGCTCAATAAATGATATGTTTGAAGGATTTGACAGTGGTGATATGAAATCTGTTTCTGAGCAAAGATTTGAAGTCTCTTTGATACAGTGATTCAGTCTGTTTAAGTGGCACTGGTCAGGGTCCAGTTAGTGAAGCAGTATTCGATATGTGAGAAGATCAGAGCTGCAGAAACATTCTCGCTGCCTTTAATGTCAATGACTGTCTAATATGTCGGAAGTTGTGAAGATTAAATTTAGTTGTTTTTGAGATTTTTTTGACGTGTTTTTTGAAAGTGAGACAGGAGTCGAGAACTACACCGAGATACTTGAACTCTTGTACCAGCTCAAGCTCCTCTCCCCTCAAAAATACTTCTGAACTTGAAATCTCCTTAGAAATGTGTTTTTAAAACATCATACAAACAGTTTTTTTTTTTTGTATTTAAGAGTAAACATGATTTTGTGAGTCAGTCTTGTACTTCAGTCATTGCAGATGTTAAGATGCGACTAGCTTCTTGTGTGTTTTTTGCAGGTGTGAATATTACAGCATCATCGTTGTACATTTGTATGTGAATGTTTCTGCATCCGGAAGATTATTTATGTAAAGAGAGAATAGAACTGGTCCCAGTATGGAGCCTTGTGGGACCCCTACTGTGACCTCCAGGTTTGGCGATTTGACACCGTTGACCACAACACACTGTCTTCTATTGTTTAAGTCAGACTTTATCCATTTGAGAGCTTGATTTGAAAAATTAAAATGTGTGAGTTTGGCTAAAAGAATCTTGTGGTCCACGGTGTCAAATGCCTTTTTTAAATCTATAAATACTGCGCCAACACAACTTTGTCTAAGAAAGATTTTGTTTTTTCTATAAAAACACTAATCGCAGACTCAGTCGAAATCCGAACATGGGTGTAAAGGTGTAGGGCAAATGTTCAGGTGTGAAGTCAGGAGTTTGACATTATTGATTGATATTGATATTTTTGATACTATTGGCAGGATATTGATTGGCCGATAGTTGTTTTTGCCTCTTTAAAATAGGCCTGACGACACCGACCTGCAGCTGGGACCATGTCTGATGGAGGTTTACCGTGTGACTGGGGCTTTAGTGCATCCTTTTGCCTTTTGTTCTTTCATCAAAGTCAAAGTCGTCTTTAGCTCTGGATGGATTTAATGAATCTATTATTTTATCTACTTCTGTTGATTTATTTCATCTATGTTAAAAATTGGTTGCTCAGGATTGATTGGGCAAAACTCATGTTCTGGGTTAAACTGTTTATGTCCTGCACAGAATTTATGAAGAAATGATTTAACTCAGAGGCAACAATGGACGGGTCTTTTACTAACTTATTGTTAATCTGTAACTCTAACTCGTCACTATCTTTTTTGTTCTGTTTACCGGTAAGTTTATCAATACTGTTCCATATTTTTTTATTGTTTCTCTTTGCACTTTCAATAATGTTTGTAAAAAAATGTGCTTTGGCTTTACGTAATGTTTGTGTTTGTGACCTGATTTCAGATTGTTTTAGAAGATTATCCCTTATATTCATCAATTTCCTGCATTCCAAATCCAACCAGGGAAGATTGTTTTTTTTATTTCTTTTTCTCCTCTTAGTGGAGAAGCGATTTATTGTTGACCTAAGTGTTGTTAAGAAATAATCACTGCAGAATTGTAGGTCGTTTGAGGAAATGATGTTGTGCCAGTCGGTTTGATTAAGGCCCATGTTTAATTACTCTGATGATTCTTTGGAATAAACTTTATGACTTGTGATATATGTTGGTCTTTATATGGGAAACGATTTTTGAGTAATTTTCTAGTAAAGAAAATTGCATTATGGTCCGATAGTGTAAGAAACTTATGTGTCTGTGTGATTCGTTCTGGTCTATTTGTAAATAATAAATCAATTTAGTTTCCGAGCGGTTGGTCCCTCGAGTTGGGTTATCTATCAGTTGTGTAAAGCTGAAGTGATCTGTTATGTTTTTTAACAGCTTCCTGTCCTCGTTCTTGTCCCAATTTATTTTAAAATCACCAATTAAAATGATCTTTTTTGTGGTTACACACTTTAAGAAGCTCTTTAAAGGACGTATAAAAATGTTTGTTTGCTGTGGGCTTTCGATAAACACAAATAACTGTAATTACCATGTTTGACGTTATGTTCACCTCTACACCTTCTAGTTGGAGCTCTTTAGGTATTTCAGATTCACTACATTGTATATGACTTTTAATGTACAAGAGAACCCCCCCACCCCGTCCCTCTAATCTGTCCTTTCTAAACACTTTGTAACCAGGCATGTCGACTAAAGCCTCGGGCGACGAGGGGCATAACCAAGACTCTGACAGACCCATAAAATCTATATTGAATTAACCATTAAGTGCTCTATTTGTTCCCTTTTGGAGGCTGAGCTCTGTACATTTAAATGAACAAGTAACCCTTTATTTTTATAGAATGGATCCCAAACTCTTTTTGCTTGATTCAGAGTTAGAAAAAGTTTACAGGATCTATATCTCTTCACAGTTGATTTTATTATTTTATGACTATTTGTCTTGTTGTCAACATAAGAATTAGGAGGTACCATTTGATGGATGATCTGGAAAAGTCCCTCGGTGCTGGTTGGTGTTTCTGTGTCTTTGCTGGGTCGGTTCGGATTAGTCACTGGTCCGTCGATGGCCGCTGATGGCATTAGCCCCCCGGGGCCTGGTGGAGGTGGAGATAGCCCAGGACCAAGTGGATGTAGCCCAACTAGTGGTGGATGTAGCCCAGCTAGCGGTGGATGTAGCCCAGCTAGCGGTGGATGTAGCCCAGCTAGTGTGGATGTAGCCCAGCTAGTGGTGGATGTAGCCCAGGCTCAGGTGAATGTAGCCCAGCTAGCAGTGGATGTAGCCCAGGCCCAGGTGGATATAACCTAATCCAGTGTGGATGTAGCCCAGCTACTGGTAGATGTAGCCCAGGTCAGTTGGATGTAGCCCAGGTGCAGCCCAGCCAGTAGGCAGCTAGCGGTGTAGCCCAGGCGCAGGCCCAGGGCCCAGGTGGATGCAGCCCCCAGGTTAGCGGGTGGGTGTAGTCCAGACCCAGGTGGATGTAGCCCAGGCGCAGCGGTGGATATAGCCCAGGCCCAGGTGGATCTCGCCCAACTAGCGGTGGATGTAGCCCAGGCCCAGTGGATGTAGCCCAGGTCCAGGTGGATATAGTAGCCCAGGCCCAGGTGGATGTAGCCCAGGCCCAGGTGGATGTAGCCCAGGCCCAGGTGGGTAGCCCAGGCCCAGGTGGATGTAGCCCAGGTCCAGGTGGGTGTAGCCCAGGCGCCAGGTGGATGTAGCCCAGGCCCAGGTGGATGTAGCCCAGGCCCAGGTGGATGTAGCCCAGGCCCAGGTGGGTGTAGCCCAGGCCCAGGTGGGTGTAGCCCAGGCCCAGGTGGGTGTAGCCCAGGTCCAGGTGGATGTAGCCCAGGCAAGGTGAGGTTTAATGGATTTTAACTGTTCATGTTTCCCTGGGGTTGGCTTAGCATGTCCATTGTGTAATACTCTGGTAAAGAGAAAGTGCTGACTCCTCATGGCTGGGTAGAAGATCTGGTCATTCTTTGTATCCTTTTTTTGGTGGACATATTATGCACAAAAGTAGATAGAAAGATGCCAAGGAAAGTAACAGACAAGTTGATGAAAAAAACTTTAGTCTTTTAGTACTTTTGGAGAGAGTGGCATCAACACAGGACCTGCCAGAATGTGTGACTGCACCACGGCAGCCATCTTGGACATTTACCGTGTCTGTAGACCTGAGGAGACGTGTTTTTAGACCCGAGGGAGACGTGTTTTTAGACCTGAGGGAGACGTGTTTTTAGACCTGAGGGAGACGTGTTTTTAGACCTGAAGAGACGTGTTTTTAGACCTGAGGGAGACGTGTCTGTAGACCTGAGAGAGACGTGTTTTTAGACCTGAGGAGACGTGTTTTTAGACCTGAGGGAGATGTGTTTTTAGACCTGAGGGAGACGTGTTTTTAGACCTGAGGGAGACGTGTTTTTAGACCAGAGGGAGACGTGTTTTTAGACCTGAGGGAGACGTGTTTTTAGACCAGAGGGAGACGTGTTTTTAGACCTGAGGGAGACGTGTTTTGAGTGTTTTTGGAGGGGTGTTTGTAGAGTTTTTGAGTGTTTTTGAGGACAGGTGTTTTTAGAGTTTTGAGGTTTTTGACAGGTGTTTTTAGAGTTTTGAGGAGGACGGTGTTTGTAGAGTTTTGAGTGGTTTTTGGACAGGTGTTTGTAGAGTTTTGAGTGTTTTTAGGACCTGTGTTTGTAGAGTTTTGAGTGTTTTTGAGGACCGGTGTTTGTAGAGTTTTTGAGTGTTTTTGGGACAGGTGTTTGTAGAGTTTTGAGTGTTTTTTTTTTGGACAGGTGTTTGTAGAGTTTGAGTGTTTTTGAGGACAGGTGTTTTAGTAGAGTTTTGAGTGTTTTTGAGGACAGGTGTTTGTAGAGTTTTGAGTGTTTTTTTGGACAGGTGTTTGTAGAGTTTTGAGACGTTTTTTGAGGACAGGTTGTTTGTAGAGTTTGAGAGTGTTTTTGAGGACAGGTGTTTGTAGAGTTTTGAGTGTTTTTGAGGACAGGTGTTTGTAGAGTTTTGAGTGTTTTTGAGGACAGGTGTTTGTAGAGTTTTGAGTGTTTTTGAGGACAGGTGTTTGTAGAGTTTTGAGTGTTTTTGGACAGGTGTTTGTAGAGTTTTGAGTGTTTTTGAGGACAGGTGTTTGTAGAGTTTTGAGTGTTTTTTGGACAGGTGTTTGTAGAGTTTTGAGTGTTTTTTGGACAGGTGTTTGTAGAGTTTTGAGTGTTTTTGAGGACAGGTGTTTGTAGAGTTTTGAGTGTTTTTGAGGACAGGTGTGTTGTAGAGTTTTGAGTGTTTTTTTTGGACAGGTGTTTGTAGAGTTTTGAGTGTTTTTGGACAGGTGTTTGTAGAGTTTTGAGTGTTTTTGGGACAGGTGTTTGTAGAGTTTTGAGTGTTTTTGGGACAGGTGTTTGTAGAGTTTTGAGTGTTTTTGAGGACAGGTGTTTGTAGTAGAGTTTTGAGTGTTTTTTTGAGGACAGGTGTTTGTAGAGTTTTGAGTGTTTTGAGGACAGGTGTTTGTAGAGTTTTGAGTGTTTTTTTGGACAGGTGTTTGTAGAGTTTTGAGTGTTTTTTTGAGGACAGGTGTTTGTAGAGTTTTGAGTGTTTTTGGACAGGTGTTTGTAGAGTTTTGAGTGTTTTTGAGGACAGGTGTTTGTAGAGTTTTGAGTGTTTTTGGACAGGTGTTTGTAGAGTTTTGAGTGTTTTTGGACAGGTGTTTGTAGAGTTTTGAGTGTTTTTGAGGACAGTGTTTTTGTAGAGTTTTGAGTGTTTTGAGGACAGGTGTTTGTAGAGTTTTGAGTGTTTTTGAGGACAGGTGTTTGTAGAGTTTTGAGTGTTTTTGAGGACAGGTGTTTTGTAGAGTTTTGAGTGTTTTTGAGGACAGGTGTTTGTAGAGTTTTGAGTGTTTTTGTGGACAGGTGTTTGTAGAGTTTTGAGTGTTTTTGGACAGGTGTTTGTAGAGTTTTGAGTGTTTTTGAGGACAGGTGTTTGTAGAGTTTTGAGTGTTTTTGGACAGGTGTTTGTAGAGTTTTGAGTGTTTTTGGACAGGTGTTTGTAGAGTTTTGAGTGTTTTTGGACAGGTGTTTGTAGAGTTTTGAGTGTTTTTGAGGACAGGTGTTTGTAGAGTTTTGAGTGTTTTTGAGGACAGGTGTTTGTAGAGTTTTGAGTGTTTTTGAGGACAGGTGTTTGTAGAGTTTTGAGTGTTTTTGAGGACAGGTGTTTGTAGAGTTTTGAGTGTTTTTGAGGACAGGTGTTTGTAGAGTTTTGAGTGTTTTTGAGGACAGGTGTTGTAGAGTTTTGAGTGTTTTTGGACAGGTGTTTGTAGAGTTTTGAGTGTTTTTGAGGACAGGTGTTTGTAGAGTTTTGAGTGTTTTTGAGGACAGGTGTTTGTAGAGTTTTGAGTGTTTTTGGGACAGGTGTTTGTAGAGTTTTGAGTGTTTTTGAGGACAGGTGTTTGTAGAGTTTTGAGTGTTTTTGAGGACAGGTGTTTGTAGAGTTTTGAGTGTTTTTGGACAGGTGTTTGTAGAGTTTTGAGTGTTTTTGAGGACAGGTGTTTGTAGAGTTTTGAGTGTTTTGAGGACAGGTGTTTGTAGAGTTTTGAGTGTTTTTGAGGACAGGTGTAGAGTTGAGTGTTTTTGAGGACAGGTGTTTGTAGACAGTTTTGAGTTTTTTGAGGACAGGTGTTTGTAGAGTTTTGAGTGTTTTTGAGGACAGGTGTTTGTAGAGTTTTGAGTGTTTTTGAGGACAGGTGTTTGTAGAGTTTTGAGTGTTTTTGGGACAGGTGTTTGTAGAGTTTTTGAGTGTTTTTGAGGACAGGTGTTTGTAGAGTTTTGAGTGTTTTTGAGGACAGGTGTTTGTAGAGTTTTGAGTGTTTTTGAGGACAGGTGTTTGTAGAGTTTTGAGTGTTTTTTGAGAGGACAGGTGTTTTGTAGAGTTTTGAGTGTTTTTGAGACAGGTGTTTGTGTAGAGTTTTGAGTGTTTTTGAGGACAGGTGTTTGTAGAGTTTTGAGTGTTTTTTTGGACAGGTGTTTGTAGAGTTTTGAGTGTTTTTGGACAGGTGTTTGTAGAGTTTTGAGTGTTTTTTGGACAGGTGTTTGTAGAGTTTTGAGTGTGTTTTTGAGGACAGGTGTTTGTAGAGTTTTGAGTGTTTTTGAGGACAGGTGTTTGTAGAGTTTTGAGTGTTTTTTGAGGGACAGGTGTGTTTGTAGAGTTTTGAGTGTTTTTTTGACAGGTTGTTTGTAGTTTTTTGAGTGTTTTTGAGGACAGGTGTTTTTAGAGTTTTGAGTGTTTTTTTGGGACAGGTGTTTTGTAGAGTTTTGAGTGTTTTTGGACAGGTGTTTTGTAGAGTTTTGAGTGTTTTTGGACAGACAGGTGTTTGTAGAGTTTTGAGTGTTTTTTGAGGACAGGTGTTTGTAGAGTTTTGAGTGTTTTTTGGACAGGTGTTTGTGTTTTGTGAGTGTTTTTGAGGACAGGTTTTTAGAGTTTTGAGTGTGTTTTGTACAGGTGTTTGTGAGTTTTGAGTGTTTTGAGGACAGGTGTTTGTAGAGTTTTGAGTGTTTTTGGGACAGGTGTTTTGTAGAGTTTTTGAGTGTTTTTGGACAGGTGTTTGTAGAGTTTTGAGTGTTTTTGAGGACAGGTGTTTGTAGAGTTTTGAGTGTTTTTGACAGGTGTTTTGTAGAGTTTTGAGTGTTTTTGAGGACAGGTGTTTTGTAGAGTTTTGAGTGTTTTTTGAGGACAGGTGTTTGTAGAGTTTTGAGTGTTTTTTGGACAGGTGTTTGTAGAGTTTTGAGTGTTTTGACAGGTGTTTGTAGAGTTTTGAGTGTTTTTGAGGACAGGTGTTTGTAGAGTTTTGAGTGTTTTTTGGACAGGTGTTTGTAGAGTTTTGAGTGTTTTTTGGACAGGTGTGTTGTAGAGTTTTGAGTGTTTTTGGGACAGGTGTTTGTAGAGTTTTGAGTGTTTTTGGACAGGTGTTTTGGGACAGGTGTTTTGGAGAGTTTTGAGTGTTTTTTGGACAGGTGTTTTGTAGAGTTTTGAGTGTTTTTGAGGACAGGTGTTTGTAGAGTTTTGAGTGTTTTTGAGAGGACAGTGTTTGTAGAGTTTTGAGTGTTTTTGAGGACAGTGTTTGTAGAGAGTTTTGAGTGTTTTTTGGGACAGGTGTTTGTAGAGTTTTGAGTGTTTTTGAGGACAGGTGTTTTTGAGTTTTGAGTGAGTGTTTTTGGACAGGTGTTTGTAGAGTTTTGAGTGTTTTTGAGGACAGGTGTTTGTAGAGTTTTGAGTGTTTTTGAGGACAGGTGTTTTGTAGAGTTTTGAGTGTTTTTGAGGACAGGTGTTTGTAGAGTTTTGAGTGTTTTTGGACAGGTGTTTGTAGAGTTTTGAGTGTTTTTGAGGACAGTGTTTGTAGAGTTTTGAGTGTGTTTTTGAGGACAGGTGTTTTGTAGAGTTTTGAGTGTTTTTGAGGACAGGTGTTTGTAGAGTTTTGAGTGTTTTTTTGAGGACAGGTGTTTGTAGAGTTTTGAGTGTTTTTTGGACAGGTGTTTGTAGAGTTTTGAGTGTTTTTTGAGGACAGGTGTTGTAGAGTTTTGAGTGTTTTTGGACAGGTGTTTGTAGAGTTTTTGAGTGTTTTGGGACAGGTGTTTGTAGAGTTTTGAGTGTTTTTGAGGACAGGTGTTTGTAGAGTTTTGAGTGTTTTTGAGGACAGGTGTTTGTAGAGTTTTTGAGTGTTTTGGGGACAGGTTTTGTAGTTTTGAGTGTTTTGAGGACAGGTGTTTGTAGAGTTTTGAGTGTTTTGAGGACAGGTGTTTGTAGAGTTTTGAGTGTTTTTGGACAGGTGTTTGTAGAGTTTTGAGTGTTTTTGGACAGGTGTTTGTAGAGTTTTGAGTGTTTTTGGACAGGTGTTTGTAGAGTTTTGAGTGTTTTTGAGGACAGGTGTTTGTAGAGTTTTGAGTGTTTTTGGACAGGTGTTTGTAGAGTTTTGAGTGTTTTTGAGGACAGGTGGTGTTTGTAGAGTTTTGAGTGTTTTTGAGGACAGGTGTTTGTTTGAGTTTTGAGTGTTTTTGGACAGTTGTTTGTAGAGTTTTGAGTGTTTTTTGGACAGGTGTTTGTAGAGTTTTGAGTGTTTTTGAGGACAGGTGTTTGTAGTGTTTTGAGTGTTTTTTCTTGTGAACTCTTCAGACCTGAAACCTCCTTTTGCCTCATTTGTTCATTAAAGACATTTATTGGCTCCGTTTTTGACATCTTTTTATTTTGATTTCATTTTGTAAAACTCCTCATTTGGGCTCACACCGTAATTACTGCAACTACAAATCTCCCCATGGACTCGCACCAAAGCACCGGGACCAAAGCGGGACCAAAGCGAGACTAAACTGGGACTAAACTGAGACTAAACTGGGACCAAACCGGGACTAAACCGGGACTAAACCGGGACTAAACCGGGACTAAACCGGGACTAAACCGGGACTAAACCGGGACTAAATCGGGACTAAACCGGGACTAAATCGGGACTAAACCTGGACATGTTTTTTTCCAGTTTAAATCCGTCTCTGAAGATGTGTCGGTCTCGACTTTGACTTGTTTGAATCAGGCTCTGTTCTGTTTTTCTGTGACTGAGGGTTTTATTCTGCCTCTTCTGTTTTAATGTTCATTTATGATCATTATTTATCTTTTGATTTGTGAGATTCTTTCTTATTCTGTAAAGCTCTGTCTTTGTGTGCCACTTGTGCTGTACAAATAAAGTTGCTTTTCCTCCTTTATCGACGTGTCGCTCATTAAATCAAAGACAGAACCATTTTCCAGGGTCAGTATTAATAAAGGTCTTTTTTCTTTTCATTAAAGGAAAAGTTTTTGTTATTTTTCTGAACTTTTTCTTTGGTGGATCATTAAGTCTTGTGTTTATTTCAGTACTGTATATATAGAATCCTGCTCTCAGGTCATTCTGTCAGCGGCATGAATCAGTTTCATTATTTTCGTTTATCGTGTACATTTTCTTCTGCGACATATCAAACTTCAGACGGGGACACGAGCTCGTCTCCATCCCCTCCGTCCTGCGTTTGACTCGGGCTCTGACTCTGACTCTGTGTTTCAGGTGGAGTGGATTGAGCAGCAGGTGGTGAAGAGGCGGATCAAGAGGGATTACAAACCAGCCCCGCCCCCTTCACACTCCAGCCCCGCCCACAACAGTATATACTTCAATGACGCCAAGTGGAGTAACATGTGGTACATTGTGAGTAGAACTGACAAAAGAACTGACGCCAGACTAAATATTAACACGAGTTCATTTGGCCGTTAAACCTGTTCTGTGATTCATGTTTCTTTTGTCGAGGCCTGTCATGAAAATCACGGGATCCACTCAGTTTATGAAAGCTGAATATTTCATAACTCAATATTTACCATGTGTACATTTATTAAAGTGGGGACAGGTTTTTCTATTTTAAGATGAGATTTGAGCTGTAGAATTTAAGTTATTGGCCCATTCTGCAGTTTGTTACAGCTCAGGCCTTTTCAAGAGAAGTTTATTTAAAAACAGGTTTGCCCTCTGTCAGTCGTATGATGTATTTTCAATATTCTCGTTTATCGCAGTATTTCAGGCGTATTCTGCAGATTCTCTGTCGGTGTTTGCACAGCGCTGCGTTTGACTGTAGCATTTTGAATTCAAATGATATCAGGAAATTTAAGTCTCATATCTGCCGCAAAATGTAAAAGAAACATGAATCTGTGAACACGAGCCACTGGGTCCAGACTCCGGAAGTGCAGTTATAAAGACGGACGAATGACCACGTGAAGGCGGACGAATGACACCTGAAGGGTACAATGACGATGACCACGTGAAGGGGGACGAATGACCACCTGAATGCAAACTGAAGGGGGAGAATGACCACAAGGCGGGACGAATGACCACCTGAAGGGGGACGAAATGACCACCTGAAGACGGACGAATGACCACCACGTGAAGGCGGACGTGAAGGGGGACCCATGTGAAGGCGGACGAATGACCACCTGAAGGGGGACGAATGACCACGTGAAGGCGGACGAATGACCACCTGAAGGCGGACGAATGACCACCTGAAGGGGGACGAATGACCACGTGAAGGGGGACGAATGACCACGTGAAGGGGGACGAATGACCACGTGAAGGGGGACGAATGACCACCTGAAGGGGGACGAATGACCACCTGAAGGGGGACGAATGACCACCTGAAGGGGGACGAATGACCACCTGAAGGGGGACGAATGACCACGTGAAGGCTGACGAATGACCACCTGAAGGGGGACGAATGAATGACCACGTGAAGGGGGACGAAATGACCACGTGAAGGAAGGACGAATGACCACGTGAAGGCGGAAAGAATGACCACCTGAAGGGGGGGACGAATGACCACGTGAAGGCGGAAGAATGACCTCCTGAAGGCGGACGAATGACCACGTGAAGGCGGACGAATGACCTCCTGAAGGCGGACGAATGACCACCTGAAGGCGGACGAATGACCACCTGAAGGGGGACGAATGACCACCTGAAGGCGGACGAATGAACACGTGAAGGGGGACGAATGACCACGTGAAGGGGGACGAATGACCACGTGAAGGCGGACGAATGACCACCTGAAGTGGGACGAATGACCACGTGACATGTGACCACATAAAGGCGGACGTGTGACGTGTGACGTGTGACGTGTGACCACATAAAGGCGGACGTGTGACGTGTGACCACATAAAGGCGGACGTGTGACATGTGACCACATAAAGGTGGACGTGTGACGTGTGACGTGTGACCACTTAAAGGCGGACGTGTGACCACTTAAAGGTGGACGTGTGACGTGTGACCACATAAAGGTGGACGAATGACCACGAAGTGTGACACATAAGGCGGACGTGTGACGTGTGACCACATAAAGGTGGACGTGTGACCACATAAAGGTGGACGTGTGACGTGTGACCACATAAAGGCGGTTGTGTGACGTGTGACCACATAAAGGCGGACGTGTGACGTGTGACCACATAAAGCGCGACGTGTGACGTGTGACCACATAAAGGTGGACGAATGACCACATAAAGGTGGACGTGTGACGTGACCCACATAAGGGCGGTCGTGTGACGTGTGACCATGACACGGCGGTTGTGTGACGTGTGACCACATAAAGGTGGACGTGTGACGTGTGACCACATAAAGGTGGACGTGTGACGTGTGAAGGGGGACGAATGGCGGACGTGTGACGGCGACCACAATAACCACGGTTGTGTGACGTGTGACCACATAAAGGCGGACGTGTGACGTGTGACCACATAAAGGCGGACGTGTGACGTGTGACCACATAAAGGCGGACGTGTGACCACATAAAGGCGTTGTGTGACGTGTGACCCACATAAAGGTGGACGTGTGACATGTGACCACATAAAGGCGGACGTGTGACCACATAAAGGTGGACGTGTGACGTGTGACCACATAAAGGCGGACGTGTGACGTGTGACCACATAAAGGTGGACGTGTGACGTGTGACGTGTGACCACATAAAGGTGGACGTGTGACGTGTGACGTGTGACCACATAAAGGTGGACGTGTGACGTGTGACGTGTGACCACATAAAGGCGGTCGTGTGACGTGTGACGTGTGACCACATAAGACGGACGTGTGATGTAATTTGGGACATATTTGCACTGTGCTGAAATATAATGTATAAAATGTGCAACATTTTAATAATGAACATATCACCTACAAGAAAACAGTCAAAATACTGATTTAAAAATGATGATGTTTAATCTTTCAGACTAGGATCTAAAATGTCTCTACATGTTTGTGCTTGATTTAGTCCAGATCACGTGAACCTCAGACTCTTGGTTTTGAGCGGGATTTAGCACATTTTGATGCATTTCAATATGATTCTTTTTATCAGAGAATCAAAAGTCTTATTTTCTCAGTCTCACTCACTGCAGGTTCATGCCGGAGCTTTCAGTGTTTTTTGTCTCCGTCACTTCTCTGACGAGACGTGAAAACACTTTGTCCAGAAAAGTTTCTGTTCAAAGTCTGTTAGAAGACGCTTATCAGGAGTCTGCACGTGCCTTCCTCCTCTGCTTCTTGTCCTCTCCTCCTCCACTCCTCCTCTCCTCCTCCTCTCCTCCTTTCCTCCTCCTCCTCTCTTCCTCCTCTGCTTCTTGTCCTCTCCTTCTCCACTCCTCCTCCCCTCCTCCTCTCCCCTCCTCCTCTCCTCATCTCCTCCCTCCTCTGCTTCTTCTGTCCTCCTCCTCCCTCTCCCCTCCTCCTCCTCCTCCCCCTCTCCCCTCCTCCTCTCTTCCTTCCTCTCCTCCTCCTTTCCTACTCCTCCTTTCTTCTTCTCCCCCCCCCCCCCCCCCCCCCCCCATCTTTACCCCTTCTCCCCCCTCCTCTCTCCCCATCTTTCCTCTGCCTCTCCTTCTCCCTCTCCTTCCTTGGGCCCTCCTCTCCTCCCCCGTGTTCGCTCCTCCTCTCCCTACTCCTCTTCCTCTCCTTCTCCACTCCTCCTCCACCTTCCACCCCTCCTCCTCTCCTTCTCCTTCTCCCTCCCCCCTCCCTCCTCCCCCCTCCTCTCCCTCCTCCCCCATGTTCCTTCCTCCCCCGCTCACCTCTGCTATCTCTTACCTCTGTGTCCTCAGCCTCATTAATGGATAACCTACAGTTGATAAGAGCTAATACTTTGATCACATGGAAAACTGTTTGTCAGAAGTAGGACAGAACCCTCTGACCTCTTACTGTCGAGATGTTTAACCACTGGACCCTCTGACCTCTTACTGTCGAGATGTTTTACCTCTGGGTCCTGACTTGGGTTTATCTTTATTTTGAGCAGTTGTGTTGTGAGATGTATTCTGCTGCGGCTGTGAGCCATTGTCAGAACTGTCCTCGGTCTTGTGGGGACGGGCCAGTATCAGCTGTTATTACTTCCTGTAGGTGTTGTCAGTCTGAGTGACCTGATTGGTCCAGGTGAGTCCTGTCTGTTCTGTGTGTCCCAAGTGTGTGAAAGGAGGAAGGCTCCGTCGTCCTGGTTGATGGTGTGTGTGTTGCACTTGTAAAGAAGAGACGGGTTCTGTAGATATACAGTGGTTTTATTTCCAGCAGACAGCGCCGGGCAACTGTTTTCACATTCACCGTCGTTACTTTTTCTCTCCTGTTACTCGTGCACGGCTTCATTTCGTAACTGCTCAAAAAATAGCAAACGCCACCTGGTGGCGCCAGTAAATTACAGCATTGATTTTAAGCAATGTACTTCCATTTGAAAAACAGTCTTTATATGATGTTTTAAGTAAATAAAATACATTGCTTTTAGTAAAATAAAGACTGTGGGAGGTGTTCAGATTTAACTTCATGTGCCTCATTTGATCGGGCTCTTGGTGCTTCAGTCTGACCCGAGCTTCGTTCCAGTCCATGATGTGATTATTCCTTTTACAGTTGATCTGATATGGCAGATTTTAGGTTTTCCTCATATTCTGCCTGGTCTTTTCTTTGTACTTGTGATTTTTCCTGTGATTTCTTTCAGTTTGCCGTTTGTTTTTTGAGTATGAAATGCTTGTTCATTCATTCAAATAAAATAGTGTTGGGCAGTGTGATATTAAAAAACAAATATCATTTCTGTGATGATCATCTATTTTAAACAATTGTCAGATGGTTCATTCAGTTTAATGCTGCCGTCTGCTCAAACATTGACTCTTTTTCCAACCCTCTTCTCCAGTTGGTTGACCACTGCAATGCTCTGAGTGACAGCTGGATTTGACCAATCACAGTGAAGTGCACATGAATCATGATAAAATCAAAATCGTGATCTAGCTCCAAGTAAATGATATTTATTTTTTGCCTGTGCTTGTTTTTATTTGTTTAGGTTTGAAGTGCTTTTTGTACAAATGCTCTCTACAAATAAACTTTCCTCGTGTTTTTCAGCACTGTAATGACGACGTCCATAACTGCCAGTCGGACATGAACATCATGGGGGCGTGGAGGCGGGGCTACACGGGACGAAACGTCGTGGTCACCATCCTGGACGATGGCATTGAAAGGAACCACCCAGATCTGTCTCAGAACTACGTGAGTGTGTATGTATGCCTCATGTATGTATGTACAGTGTGTGTATGTACAGTGTGTGTATGTACAGTGTGTGTGTATGTAGTGTGTGTGTACAGTGTGTGTGTATGTACAGTGTGTGTGTATGTAGTGTGTATGTATGTATGCCTCATGTATGTATGTACAGTGTGTGTGTATGTACAGTGTGTGTGTATGTACAGTGTGTGTGTATGTACAGTGTGTGTGTATGTGTAGTGTGTATGTATGTACAGTGTGTATGTATGTACAGTGTGTATGTATGTACAGTGTGTATGTACAGTGTGTATGTATGTATAGTGTGTATGTATGCCTCATGTGTGTATGTATGTACAGTGTGTATGTATGTACAGTGTGTATGTATGTGTAGTGTGTATGTATGTACAGTGTGTATGTATGTACAGTGTGTATGTATGTACATGTAGTGTGTATGTATGTACAGTGTGTATGTACAGTGTGTATGTATGTACAGTGTGTATGTATGTACAGTGTGTGTGTATGTGTGTATGTATGTACAGTGTGTATGTATGTACAGTGTGTATGTATGTACAGTGTGTATGTATGTACATGTGTGTGTATGTATGTACAGTGTGTATGTATGTACAGTGTGTATGTATGTACAGTGTGTATGTATGTACAGTGTGTATGTATGCCTCATGTATGTATGTACAGTGTGTATGTATGTACAGTGTGTATGTATGTATGTACAGTGTGTATGTATGTACAGTGTGTGTGTATGTACAGTGTGTATGTATGTACAGTGTGTATGTGTACAGTGTGTGTATGTGTGTATGTATGTACAGTGTGTATGTATGTACAGTGTGTGTGTATGTACAGTGTGTATGTATGTACAGTGTGTGTGTATGTACAGTGTGTGTGTATGTACAGTGTGTATGTATGTACAGTGTGTATGTATGTACAGTGTGTGTGTATGTACAGTGTGTATGTATGTACAGTGTGTGTGTATGTAGTGTGTATGTATGTATGTATGCCTCATGTATGTATGTACAGTGTGTGTGTATGTACAGTGTGTATGTACAGTGTGTGTGTGTATGTACAGTGTGTATGTATGTACAGTGTGTGTGTATGTACAGTGTGTGTGTATGTAGTGTGTATGTATGTATGTATGCCTCATGTATGTATGTACAGTGTGTATGTGTGTATGTCTCAGGAAAGTTTGACGGTACAGTCCTGAGACTGACTGAGAGATGAAAGTACAGTGTGTATGTATGTATGTGTATATACCTCAGGACAGTTTGACGGTACAGTGTGTATGTGATGTGTATATTAATGTGTGTGTGTGTGTGTGTGATGTGTATATGTATGTGTGTGTGTGTGTGTGTGTGTATATGTATGTATGTGTGTGTGTGTATATGTATGTATGTGTGTGGTGTGTGGTGTGTATATGTATGTATGTGTGTGTGTGTGATGTGTATATGTATGTATGTGTGTGTGTGTGTGTGTTGTGTATATGTGTGTGGTATGTGTGTGTGTATGTGTATATTTATGTATGTGTGTGTGTGTGTGATGTGTATATGTATGTATGTGTGTGTGTGTGTGTGATGTGTATATGTGTGTATGTGTGTGTGTGTATATGTATGTATGTGTGTGTGTGTGATGTGTATATGTATGTATGTGTGTGTGTGTGTGTGTGTGTGATGTGTATATTTATGTATGTATATGTATGTGTGTGTGTGTGATGTGTATATGTATGTATGTGTGTGTGTGTGTGTGATGTGTATATGTGTGTATGTGTGTGTGGTGTGATGTGTATATGTATGTATGTGTGTGTTTGACACAGTTGTTTTCTTAATAACTCGCTTTTTCAGCTCAGCAGTTGAATCTTTAATGCAGTAACTGACACGTCCTGAATGATGTAACTCAGCAAATTATAACTGACACAATTTAAATGTGTCACGATATGTGTCTCTGTGTCGACACGCACAGTGACATATAGATATTTTTGGATAAACTCTTGTCTCATAGTGTTTCGCCTGAATCATTTGAACTTAATAACATTTCTATTGCGCTCCCTGCAGGACGCCCAGGCCAGCTTTGATGTGAACGGCAACGACGTGGACCCCATGCCCCGATACGACGCGACCAACGAGAACAAGTAAGAACCTCACTGAGTTCCCCTGTGAGCGTGGTGCATGTGGAGGTGCAGCTCCAGTGAGTGCGCTCAGAGGCTGCGGTGCCAGTTTGGCTCTGAGTTTTGGCACTGGCTCAGTCCCGGCTGGTCGTGCATCCACTTAAAGAGACAGAGCCTGTAGTTTGACTGATGTCTCCTCCTCATTCAGTCATTTCAGTCCATATTACAACCTGCCGGAGTTTATGGGGCCCGTGACGATGGTTATTTGAAAGGTTATACAGCAAGTTTGTTTACTTTTATGATAGATATTATGTTCAATAAGATATGCGTCTCACTGAAACAACATTTGCAATATTATTTTTCTTTTTCTAATATATCTCCAGCTCTATTCTCTCAGTCAAATGCAGACGCTGAGTCTCGAGCCCTGGTTCAGCTCCAGAGGCTGATGTTGTGGCTCTCGGGCGCTGCTGGCATGTTGTTGAAAGCTCAGATGAAGTTATTGCTCTTTATAGGTCAAAATATGGCTCATAATTGTGGACTCTACATCTGGCCTCTGAAGTGTGCTCACATCACGCTCAGTCTGAGGTCTGCCGCTGCTGTGTGAGGAGACTTTGCTCTGAGACTAAGGCGCAGATTTGCAGAGGAGGGAAGCAGAGCGTTTTATGAAGTGAAGTCTGCTCCAGAGGTTCAGACACAGTTCCAGCTGTTTGGGCCTGAGCTTAACCCTTCATCATGTCTCCTGTCAATAAAACTAAAGCACATTTAAGCGCAAAAGACGTCTTTACTAAAAATGACTTCTGAGCCACGTTCTTCGCTTGTTTTCCGTCAGAGAAATTCTCACACACTGACCCATGTGTCAGTGCTTTATTTAGGCTGCATCACATGTGCCCTTTACACACAGTGATCAGAAGTTACTCTTTATCATTTTTTGAATTAAATATAAAGGTAAAGCTGGGCTCATTTACCGTATTTTCCGGACTACAGAGCGCACCTGATTAAAAGCCCCATGCTTTAATTTTAAAAAGAAAAACTTGTACAAGCCGCACAGGGGTTTAAGCCGCAGGTTCCCACGAAGTAACATGAAAAATCGTCTCAAAAACGTTCATTTGCGAAGGACTAGTGCAGTTTTGCATGCTTTTTTTTTTTTACACAGTGTATGAAGGTGCGTTGTTCTGCGTCCTGATTGGCTAAAGGAGGTGCCATGTTCTGCGTCCTGATTGGCTAAAGGAGGGTGCCGTGTTCTGTGTCCTGATTGGCTAAAGATGGTGCTGTGTTCTGCGTCCTGATTGGCTAAAGGAGGTGTGTGTTCTGTGTCCCTGATTGGCTAAAGGAGGTGCCATGTTCTGCGTCCTGATTGGTTAAAGGAGGTGCCCTGTTCTGCGTCCTGATTGGCTAAAGGAGGTGCCGATGTTCTGCGTCCTGATTGGCTAAAGGAGGTGCCATGTTCTGCGTCCTGATTGGCTAAAGGAGGTGCCGTGTTCTGTGTCCTGATTGGCTAAAGGAGGTGTGTGTTCTGTGTCCTGATTGGCTAAAGATGGTGCTGTATTCTGCGTCCTGATTGGCTAAAGGAGGTGCCGTGTTCTGTGTCCTGATTGGCTAAAGGAGGTGCCGTGTTCTGTGTCCTGATTGGCTAAAGGAGGTGCCGTGTTCTGTGTCCTGATTGGCTAAAGATGGTGCTGTGTTCTGCGTCCTGATTGGCTAAAGGAGGTGTGTGTTCTGTGTCCTGATTGGCTAAAGGAGGTGCCATGTTCTGCGTCCTGATTGGTTAAAGGAGGTGCCGTGTTCTGTGTCCTGATTGGCTAAAGGAGGTGCCGTGTTCTGTGTCCTGATTGGCTAAAGATGGTGCTGTATTCTGCGTCCTGATTGGCTAAAGGAGGTGTGTGTTCTGTGTCCTGATTGGCTAAAGGAGGTGCCATGTTCTGCGTCCTGATTGGTTAAAGGAGGTGCCGTGTTCTGTGTCCTGATTGGCTAAAGGAGGTGCCGTGTTCTGTGTCCTGATTGGCTAAAGATGGTGCTGTTGTTCTGCGTCCTGATTGGCTAAAGGAGGTGTGTGTTCTGTGTCCTGATTGGCTAAAGGAGGTGCCATGTTCTGCGTCCTGATTGGTTAAAGGAGGTGCCATGTTCTGCGTCCTGATTGGCTAAAGGAGGTGCCATGTTCTGCGTCCTGATTGGCTAAAGGAGGTGCCGTGTTCTGCGTCCTGATTGGCTAAAGGAGGTGCCATGTTCTTGCGTCCTGATTGGCTAAAAAAGAGGTGCCCGTTTCTGCGTCCTGATTGGCTAAAGGAGGTGCCGTGTTTCTGCGTCCTGATTGGCTAAAGGAGGTGCCATGTTCTGCGTCCTGATTGGCTAAAGGAGGTGCCATGTTCTGCGTCCTGATTGGCTAAAGGAAAGGGCTGTAACCTGCGGATGGAGTCTGCTTTAGTTTGTGGATCAGTGACTCAGGAAAAAGAACATTACGAGACATTACAGCGGCGCCAGGACGAAGAGGCGGAGTCAGAGGGACTGAGAAATACACCTGCAGCAAAACATATAGAATAATTGTTTAAAAAAAAAAAAAAAAAAATGCTTTCTACTTTTTCATTTATCGCGGATTATTTTTGGAACATAATAAATGAGGGACCACTGTATAAAAAAAATGAATAAGCTGCACTGGAAAATTCGGTAACCTCCTGCATTTTGAAACAGATTCTTTGGGCTTTACTATAAGGGAGTAATCTGCATGAAACGGGGATGCAGAGTGAAACTGGTTAAACTGATAAAAGATGTCCACCGCACAGGAGCTGCTGTGAATACTGCACAATGTTACGGATATGTTCATTCAGAGACAGATGTGTAAGTCCGAGCTGAGGACGAGGACCGTGTTTGTTTGCACTGGGCCTGGCCGCCATTGTCGCCGTGGCTGGAATGCCCCCCCGGACTCACACTGACACAAAACATCTTCATAGGGAATGATCATTTTATCAAATTATAGAAACAGTTTGCCCTCAGTTTTACCCCATGTTTTTCTTTCCAGAAACCCAGTAAAAGAAATATGGTCCAAGCCTAAGGTGGAGCGGATCACGATTAAACATGGCCTATAGTTTTAATCTCCAAAGCAAAACTCTGAAGAAGTAAAAACTTGCAGAACCGTTCAAGGGCCAAACTCATAATAAACGACCTGTTTTCTTCGTCTTAATCTGCTCTGTTTCCTCAGACACGGGACGCGATGCGCTGGGGAAGTCGCTGCAGCTGCAAACAACTCCCATTGCATTGTGGGAATCGCTTACAACGCCAGAATCGGAGGTATGTGTCTTTTAGCTTCAACACAACAGCGATTTGGCTTTGGTTCAAATGGAGAGTCAGTGGTTCAGACCTCACCACAAACACGCACTGTTGTTGTGCTCCGGGGCAAGACATTTTCCACTGCGGTCTGTGGGCGGGGCTCTGGGGGCGAATCACTGCGGCTGGTTTAATGTGGGCAACCTCTGCACATGTTTGTAAATGAGTCACAGAGTCTCTACTATCAGCAATTAAACACCAGTGTGTGAGCTGCATCTATTTGTGGATCCTGGCAGCCTCCCCTTTAAATGTACCTGTCTCTACCTCCCCTTTAAATTCACCTGTCTCTACCTCCCCTTTAAATTCACCCGTCTCTACCTCCCCTTTAAATTCACCCGTCTCTACCTCCCCTTTAAATTCACCCGTCTCTACCTCCCCTTTAAATTCACCTGTCCCCGCCTCCCCTTTAAATGTACCTGTCTCTACCTCCCCTTTAAATGTACGTGTCTCTACCTCCCCTTTAAATTCACCTGTCCCTGCCTCCCCTTTAAATTTACCTGTCTCTACCTCCCCTTTAAATGTACCTGTCTCTACCTCCCCTTTAAATTCACCTGTCCCTGCCTCCCCTTTAAATTTACCTGTCTCTACCTCCCCTTTAAATTCACCTGTCTCTACCTCCCCTTTAAATTCACCTGTCCCTGCCTCCCCTTTAAATTCACCTGTCCCTGCCTCCCCTTTAAATTCCCCCGTCTCTACCTCCCCTTTAAATTCACCCGTCTCTACCTCCCCTTTAAATTCACCTGTCCCCGCCTCCCCTTTAAATTCACCTGTCCCTGCCTCCCCTTTAAATTCAGATGTCTCTAGGTTAGATGTGTGAAAAAAAAAAAAAAAAATCCCAAATACCACTGGGGCTTTCGGTGATTTTACTCCTGGTTATTTCATGTCTAAAGACACAGATGTGGTGATGTTATGAAGTAAAACATAAAGAAATGTTCTTTGAAAAAATGGTGGAGGCCCGTCTGTGTGGAGACCTGTCTGTGTGGAGGCCTGTCTGTGTGGAGGCCCGTCTGTGTTTCTGTCTGTGTTGCTGTCTGTCTTCCCGTCTGTCTTGCTGTCTCTCTTCTCGTCTCTCTTCCTGTCTGTCTTCCTGTCTTTCTTCCTGCCTTTCTTCCCGTCTGTCTTCCTGTCTGTCTTCCTGTCTGTCTTCCTGCCTTTCTTCCCGTCTGTCTTCCTGTCTGTCTTCCTGTCTGTCTTCCTGTCTGTCTTCCCGTCCGTCTTCCTGTCTGTCTTCCTGTCTGTCTTCCTGTCTGTCTTCCCGTCTGTCTTGCTGTCTCTCTTCTCGTCTTTCTTCCTGTCTGTCTTCCTGTCTGTCTTCCTGTCTTTCTTCCCGTCCGTCTTCCTGTCTGTCTTCCTGCCTTTCTTCCCGTCTGTCTTCCTGTCTTTCTTCCCGTCCGTCTTCCTGTCTGTCTTCCTGTCTGTCTTCCTGTCTGTCTTCCCGTCCGTCTTCCTGTCTGTCTTCCTGTCTGTCTTCCTGTCTGTCTTCCCGTCTGTCTTGCTGTCTCTCTTCTCGTCTCTCTTCCTGTCTGTCTTCCTGTCTGTCTTCCTGTCTTTCTTCCCGTCCGTCTTCCTGTCTGTCTTCCTGCCTTTCTTCCCGTCTGTCTTCCTGTCCGTCTTCCCGTCCGTCTTCCTGTCTGTCTTCCTGTCTGTCTTCCTGTCTGTCTTCCTGTCTGTCTTCCTGTCTGTCCTCCTGTCTGTCTTCCTGTCTGTCTTCCTGTCTTTCTTCCCGTCCGTCTTCCTGTCTGTCTTCCTGCCTGTCTTCCTGTCTGTCTTCCTGTCTGTCCTCCTGTCTGTCTTCCTGTCTGTCTTCCTGTCTTTCTTCCCGTCCGTCTTCCCGTCCGTCTTCCTGTCTTTCTTCCCATCCGTCTTCCTGTCTGTCTTCCGTCGTCTCTCTGTCTGTCTCTCCTGTCTGTCTTCCTGTCCTGTCTGTCTTCGTCGTCTCTTCCCTCCCGTCCTCTTCCTGATCTCCTCCTCTTTCTTTCCGTTCCCGTCCTCCCCCGTCTGTCTTCCTGTCTTTCTTCCCGTCCGTCCTCCCGTCTGTCTTCCTGTCTCTCTTCCTGTCTTTCTTCTTCCCCGTCTTCCCGTCCGTCCTCGCCTGTCCCGTCTGTCTTCTTGTCTCTCTTCCCGTCCGTCCTCCTGCCTGTCTTCCTGTCTGTCTTCCCGTCTGTCTTCCTGCCTGTCTTCCTGTCCGTCCTCCTGCCTGTCTTCCCGTCTCTCTTCCCGTCCGTCCTCCTGCCTGTCTTCCTGTCTGTCTTCCCGTCTGTCTTCCTGTCTTTCTTCCCGTCCGTCTTCCTGTCTGTCTTCCTGTCTGTCTTCCCGTCCGTCCTCCCGTCTCTCTTCCTGTCTGTGAGTGTGCTCCTGTCTCTGTGGCAGGTGTGAGGATGCTGGACGGAGATGTGACTGACATGGTGGAGGCGAAGTCCCTGAGCCTCCACCCTCAGCACATCGACATCTACAGCGCGAGCTGGGGCCCGGACGACGACGGCAAGACGGTGGACGGCCCCGCCTCGCTCACACGGCAGTCCTTCGAGAACGGCATCCGCATGGTAAAAACGACTGGAATCATCGTCTATTTGTATAGCAGCAGTGTCCCCTACAGCGTCCCCTACAGTGTCCACTACAGTGTCCCCTACAGTGTCCCCTACAGCGTCCCCTACAGTGTCCCCTACAGCGTCCCCTACAGTGTCCACTACAGTGTCCCATACAGTGTCCACTACAGTGTCCCCTACAGTGTCCCCTACAGCGTCCACTACAGCGTCCACTACAGTGTCCACTACAGTGTCCCCTACAGTGTCCCCTACAGCGTCCACTACAGTGTCCACTACAGTGTCCCCTACAGTGTCCACTACAGTGTCCCATACAGTGTCCACTACAGTGTCCCCTACAGTGTCCCCTACAGCGTCCCTACAGTACACTACAGTGTCCACTACAGTGTCCCCTACAGTGTCCCCTACAGTGTCCCCTACGGCGTCCCCTACGGCGTCCACTACGGTGTCCCGTACAGCGTCCCGTACAGTGTCCCGTACAGCGTCCCGTACAGTGTCCACTACAGTGTCCCGTACAGTGTCCCCTACAGTGTCCCCTACAACGTCCACTACAGTGTCCCCTACAGTGTCCCGTACAGCATCCCGTACAGCGTCCCCTACAGTGTCCCCTACTGTGTCCCGTACAGTGTCCACTACAGTGTCCCGTACAGTGTCCCCTACAGTGTCCCGTACAGTGTCCCCTACAGTGTCCCCTACAGTGTCCACTACAGTGTCCCCTACATTGTCCCGTACAGTGTCCCCTACAGTGTCCCGTACAGTGTCCACTACAGTGTCCCGTACAGTGTCCACTACACTGTCCCCTACAGCGTCCCCTACAGTGTCCCGTACAGCGTCCCCTACAGTGTCCCGTACAGTGTCCCGTACAGTGTCCCCTACAGTGTCCACTACAGTGTCCCGTACAGTGTCCACTACAGTGTCCTGTACAGTGTCCACTGACACTCCTCGTACTGGCAGGATTCCTCCCAAACCCGGCGCTCAGACATATGTCCACTGCTCGGCTCCAGGGCTGGACAGCGTCCCGGACTCACCAGCTGTAACAGAAAAACCTGGACTGTCCCTGTGGACGTCTGCAGGCAGATCTCATACTGTTGTATTGTTTTTGGCAGTTTCTTATTGTGATTCATAAAACATAAACGTGGGACGTGAGGCAGGACACACACCTGCTGCAGTAATAACACGACATTTCCTGAATCAAAATGTTAAACCATAAACCTGATGTGGTCTTGTTCTTTTACTTAAGCTCTTTTTGTATCTGTGTAATTCCTCAGTCGTCCAGGTCTGATCCACAGCGAAGGAAAAATTAAATCTGTCGACTGGACAAATCATTGTAGGAGTGAAGAGGTTTGGCTGCTCCTCCAGGCCGTTTCCTCGACTCTGAAGAATCAGAAGTCCACAGATTTTTATTTTTCTTTAGCTTTGAGATTTGTCTTAAAATGCAAATGGATTATGAATAAAATTAATTATTATTATTAACGTGAGTCACATCAGCAGCATGTGACTATGGAGGCCTCGTTTATACTCGGTTCACACTCAGTAATTTATACTTAGTAATTTATACTCAGTAATTTATACTTAGTAGTTCATACTCAGTAATTTACACTCAGTAGTTCATACTCAGTGGTTCATACTCAGTAGTTCATACTTAGTAGGTCATACTTAGTAATTTATACTCAGTAGTTCATACTTAGTAGTTTATACTCCAGTAATTTATACTCAGTAGTTCATACTCAGTAGTTCATACTCAGTAATTTATACTCAGTAATTTATACTCAGTAATTTATCCTCAGTAGTTTATACTCAGTAGTTTATACTCAGTATTTATACTCAGTAATTTATACTCAGTAATTTATACTCAGTAGTTCATACTCAGTAATTTACACTCAGTAGTTCATACTCAGTGGTTCATACTCAGTAGTTCATACTTAGTAGGTCATACTTAGTAATTTATACTCAGTAGTTCATACTTAGTAGTTTATACTCCAGTAATTTATACTCAGTAATTTATACTCAGTAGTTCATACTCAGTAATTTATACTCAGTAATTTATACTCAGTAATTTATACTCAGTAGTTCATACTCAGTGGTTCATACTCTCAGTAGTTTCATACTTAGTAGGTCATACTTAGTAATTTAATTACTCAGTAGTTCATACTTAGTAGTTTATACTCCAGTAATTTATACTCAGTAGTTCATACTCAGTAGTTCATACTCAGTAATTTATACTCAGTAATTTATCCTCAGTAGTTTATACTCAGTAGTTTTATACTCAGTAATTTATACTCAGTAATTTATACTCAGTAATTTTCATACTCAGTAGTTCATACTCAGTAATTTTATACTCAGTAGTTCATACTCAGTAATTTATACTCAGTAGTTCATACTCAGTAATTTATACTTTTTATACTCAGTAGTTCATACTCAGTAATTTATACTCAGTAATTTATACTCAGTAATTTATACTCAGTAATTTATACTCAGTAATTTATACTCAGTAGTTCATACTCAGTAATTTATACTCAGTAGTTCATACTTAGTAGGTCATACTTAGTAATTTATACTCAGTAGTTCATACTCAGTAATTTATACTCAGTAGTTCATACTTAGTAATTTATACTCAGTAATTTATACTCAGTAGTTCATACTCAGTAATTTATACTCAGTAATTTATACTCAGTAATTTATACTCAGTAGTTCATACTCAGTAATTTATACTCAGTAATTTATACTCAGTAATTTATACTCAGTAGTTCATACTCAGTAATTTATACTCAGTAATTTATACTCAGTAATTTATACTCAGTAGTTCATACTCAGTGGTTCATACTCAGTAGTTCATACTTAGTAGGTCATACTTAGTAATTTATACTCAGTAGTTCATACTTAGTAGTTTATACTCCAGTAATTTATACTCAGTAGTTCATACTCAGTAGTTCATACTCAGTAATTTATACTCAGTAATTTATCCTCAGTAGTTTATACTCAGTAGTTTATACTCAGTAATTTATACTCAGTAATTTATACTCAGTAATTTATACTCAGTAGTTCATACTCAGTAATTTATACTCAGTAGTTCATACTCAGTAATTTATACTCAGTAGTTCATACTCAGTAATTTATACTCAGTAGTTCATACTCAGTAATTTATACTCAGTAATTTATACTCAGTAATTTATACTCAGTAATTTATACTCAGTAATTTATACTCAGTAGTTCATACTCAGTAATTTATACTCAGTAATTTATACTCAGTAGTTCATACTCAGTGGTTCATACTCAGTAGTTCATACTTAGTAGGTCATACTTAGTAATTTATACTCAGTAGTTCATACTCAGTAATTTATACTCGGTAATTTATACTCAGTAATTTATACTCAGTAGTTCATACTCAGTGGTTCATACTCAGTAGTTCATATTTAGTAGTTCATACTCACTAATTTATACTCAGTAGTTCATACTCAGTAGTTCATACTCGGTAGTTTATACTCAGTAGTTCATACTCAGTAGTTCATACTCAGTAATTTATACTCAGTAGTTTATACTCAGTAGTTCATACTCAGTAGTTTATTCTCCATAGTTCATACTCAGTAATTTATACTCAGTAGTTTAGATTGAGTAGTTCATACTCAGTAATTTATTCTCCATAGTTCATACTCACTTGTTTATACTCAGTGGTTCATACTCACTAGTTTACGCTGTAGTTTATTCTCTATAGTTCATACGCAGTAGTTTTTCTCAGTAGTTTATACTCAGTAGTTCATACTCAGTAACTCATACTCTGTAGTTTATACTCAGTAGTTCATACGCAGTAGTTTTTACTCAGTTGTTCATACTCAGTAATTTATACTCAGTAGTTTATTCTCAGTAGTTCATATTTAATAGTTTATTCTCCATAGTTCATACTCAGTAGTTTATACTCAGTGGTTTATACTCACTAGTTTACGCTGTACTTTATTCTCCATAGTTCATACTCAGTAGTTTATACTACGTAGTTTATACTCAGTAGTTTACTCAGTGGTTTATTCTCCATAGTTCATACTCAGTAGTTTATACTCAGTGGTTCATACTCAGTAGTTTATTCTCCATAGTTCATACTCAGTAATTTATTCTCCGTAGTTCATACTCAGTAGTTTATACTCAGTAGTTCATACTCATTAATTTATACTCAGTAGTTCATTCTCACTAATTTATACTCAGTAGTTCATACTCAGTAGTTCATACTCAGTAGTTCATACTCAGTAATTTATACTCGGTAGTTTATTCTCAGTAGTTCATACTCAGTAGTTTATTCTCCATAGTTCATACTCAGTAATTTATACTCAGTAGTTCATACTCAGTAGTTTATTCTCCATAGTTCATACTCAGTAATTTATACTCAGTAGTTTATACTCAGTAGTTCATACTCAGTAGTTTATTCTCCATAGTTCATACTCAGTAATTTATACTCAGTAGTTTATACTCAGTAGTTCATGCTCAGTAGTTCATGCTCAGTAGTTTATTCTCAGTAGTTCATACTCGGTAGTTTATTCTCCATAGTTCATACTCAGTAGTTTATACTCTGTAGTTTATACTCAGTCGTTCATACTCTGTAGTTTATACTCAGTCGTTCATACTCTGTAGTTTATACTCTGTAGTTTATACTCAGTGGTTCATACTCAGTAGTTCATACTCAGCTCTTCTCACTGATGTTCCTCAGGGGAGGAAGGGCCGCGGCTCCATCTTCGTTTGGGCCTCGGGAAACGGCGGCCGCAGCCGGGACCACTGCTCCTGTGACGGTTACACCAACTCCATCTACACCATCTCCATCTCCAGCACAGCCGAGAGCGGGCGCAAGCCCTGGTACCTGGAGGAGTGCTCCTCCACCCTCACCACCACTTACAGTAGCGGCGAGAACTACGACCGTAAGATTGTAAGATGTGCTTCACTACAGGTTCTGGTGTTAACATCACATCGACGCAGTATTAGGCCTGTCATGACACAGTTTGAAGTGTGATAAATTGGTGAAGTAAACGATAAACACTAACTATTTAAACAAAAGCAAAAAACTGAATTGTCTCAAAGCAGAACTGCAATAAACACTTAAGTTGTCTATAATGAGTCACCAGAGTTCAACATCAAACCTCTACAGCTCAAATTGTATCATAAGAAAAATAAATGTTTCATTTGTACAAGGAAAACCTAAAAACTGTTGTTCCATCTGTTTTGTATTGAACGATAAGTTGTATAGTCATTATCGTGACTGTGCAGGATCAGAATATCCACTGCTTGAGTTGATTGGGGACCGTAGTCATGTTTCCTGACCTCACTCATCATGACGGCGTAAACATGCATTAGAACAGTCCTAATCTGAATACAGGCGTCAGTCTGTCATGTAGAACATCCTTTATCAACACAGTTGACGTTTAACCTCTCACAGCTCCACACTCCTCTTTTTATCATCCTTGTTAAACATAATTAAATCTATGTCATACAAATGCATACCAAAGCACATTTTAAATCCTGTAAATGTTTATAAACCAATCACTTCAGTGCAAGCAAACGCCTGATGATTAGAGTGAGCCCTTCAAACCACTGGTGCAGCTTCTCCCGCCTTTCCCCTGATGTGGAGCTGCACAGGTGGATGTCTTTTTTGGTTGTGCATGTCTTTGTTGGTTGCGGATGTGTTTCTTGGTTGTGGATGTCTTTGTTGTGGATGTCTTTGTTGGTTGCGGATGTCTTCGTTGGTTGCGGATGTCTTCGTTGGATTCTGATGTGGAGCTGCAAAGGTCGATGTCTTTGTTAGTTGCGGATGTCTTTGTTGGTTGCGGATGTCTTTGTTGGTTGCGGATGTCTTTGTTGGTTGTGGATGTGGATCTTCACAGGTGGATGTCTTTGCTGGTTTTAGATGACTTTGTTGGTTGCGGATGACTTTGTTGGTTGCGGATGACTTTGTTGGTTGCGGATGTCTTTGTTGGTTGTGAATGTGGAGCTACACAGGTGGATGTCTTTGCTGGTTGTAGATGACTTTGTTGGTTGCGGATGTCTTTGTTGGTTGTGGATATCTTTGTTGGTTGCGGATGTGGAGCTTCACAGGTGGATGTCTTTGCTGGTTGCGGATGTGGAGCTTCACAAGTGGATGTCTTTGCTGGTTGTAGATGTTTTTGTTGGTTGTGGATGTCTTTGTTGGTTGTGGATGTCTTTGTTGGTTGTGGATGTCTTTGTTGGTTGTGGATATCTTTGTTTTTGTGGATGTCTTTGTTGGTTGCGGATGTCTTTGTTGGTTGCGGATGTCTTTGTTGGTTGTGGATGTCTTTGTTGGTTGCAGATGTGGAGCTTCACAGGTGGATGTCTTTAATGGTTGTAGATGTTTTTGTTGGTTGTGGATATCTTTGTTTTTTGTGGATGTCTTTGTTGGTTGTGGATGTCTTTGGTGGTTGTGGATATCTTTGTTGGTTGCGGATGTCTTTGTTGGTTGTGGATGTGGATCTTCACAGGTGGATGTCTTTGCTGGTTTTAGATGTCTTTGTTGGTTGTGGATGTCTTTGTTGGTTGTGGATGTGGACAACCAACAAAGGTGGATGTCTTTGTTGGTTGCAGATGTCTTTGTTGGTTGCGGATGACTTTGTTGGTTGCGGATGTCTTTGTTGGTTGCGGATGTCTTTGCTGGTTTTAGATGTCTTTGTTGGTTGTGGATATCTTTGTTGGTTGTGGATGTCTTTGTTGGTTGTGGATGTGGACAACCAACAAAGGTGGATGTCTTTGTTGGTTGCGGATGTCTTTGTTGGTTGTGGATGTGGATCTTCACAGGTGGATGTCTTTGCTGGTTTTAGATGTCTTTGTTGGTTGCGGATGTCTTTGTTGGTTGTGAATGTGGAGCTTCACAGGTGGATGTCTTTGCTGGTTGTAGATGTCTTTGTTGGTTGCGGATGTCTTTGTTGGTTGTGGATATCTTTGTTTTTTGTGGATGTCTTTGTTGGTTGCGGATGTCTTTGTTGGTTGCAGATGTCTTTGTTGGTTGTGGATGTCTTTGTTGGTTGCGGATGTCTTTGTTGGTTGCAGATGTGGAGCTTCACAGGTGGATGTCTTTGCTGGTTGTAGATGTTTTTGTTGGTTGTGGATATCTTTCTTTTTTATGGATGTCTTTGTTGGTTGCGGATGTGGAGCTTCACAGGTAGATGTCTTTACTGGTTGTAGATTTTTTTCTTGGTTGTGGATATCTTTGTTGGTTGTCGATGTCTTCGTTGGTTTCTGATTTGGAGCTTCACAGGTGGATGTCTTTGCTGGTTGTAGATGTTTTTGTTGGTTGTGGATGTCTTTGTTGGTTGTGGATAACATTTTTTTTCTGCGGATGTCTTTGTTGGTTGTAGATGTCTTTGTTGGTTGCGGATGTCTATGTTGGTTGCGGATGTCTTTGTTGGTTGTGAATGTGGAGCTTCACAGGTGGATGTCTTTGCTGGTTTAGATGTCTTTGTTGGTTGCAGATGTCTTTGTTCGTTGTGGATATCTTTGTTTTTTGTGGATGTCTTTGTTGGTTGCGGATGTCTTTGTTGGTTGCAGATGTCTTTGTTCGTTGTGGATGTCTTTGTTGGTTGCAGATGTCTTTGTTGGTTGTGGATGTCTTTGTTGGTTGCGGATGTCTTTGTTGGTTGCAGATGTGGAGCTTCACAGGTGGATGTCTTTGCTGGTTGTAGATGTTTTTGTTGGTTGTGGATATCTTTGTTTTTTATGGATGTCTTTGTTGGTCGCGGATGTGGAGCTTCACAGGTAGATGTCTTTACTGGTTGTAGATTTTTTTCTTGGTTGTGGATATCTTTGTTGGTTGCGGATGTCTTTGTTGGTTGCAGATGTGGAGCTTCACAGGTGGATGTCTTTGCTGGTTGTAGATGTTTTTGTTGGTTGTGGATGTCTTTGTTGGTTGTTGATAACATTTTTTTTCTGCAGATGTCTTTGTTGGTTGTGGATATCTTTGTTTTTTGCGGATGTCTTTGTTGGTTGTGGATATCTTTGTTTTTTGCGGATGTCTTTGTTGGTTGCGGATGTGGAGCTTCACAGGTGGATGTCTTTGCTGGTTGTAGATGTTTTTGTTGGTTGCGGATGTCTTTGTTGGTTGTGGATGTCTTTGTTTTTTATGGTTGTCTTTGTTGGTTTGCGGATGTGGAGCTTCACAGGTGGATGTCTTTTTGGTTGTAGATGTTTTTGCTGGTTGTAGATGTCTTTTGTTGGTTGTGGATGTCTTTGTTGGTTGTGGATGTCTTTGTTGGTTGTGGATGTCTTTGTTGGTTGCAGATGTGGAGCTTCACAGGTGGATGTCTTTGCTGGTTGTAGATGTTTTTGTTGGTTGTGGATGTCTTTGTTTTTTGCGGATGTCTTTGTTGGTTGTGGATATCTTTGTTTTTTGTGGATGTCTTTGTTGGTTGCGGATGTCTTTGTTGGTTGCGGATGTGGAGCTTCACAGGTGGATGTCTTTGCTGGTTGTAGATGTTTTTGTGGTTGTAGATGTTTTTTGGTTGGTTGGATGTCTTTGTTGTTGGTTGCGGATGTGGAGCTTCACAGGTGGATGTCTTTGCTGGTTGTGATGTAGATGGTTGTTTTGTTGGTTGTAGATGTTTTTGTTGGTTGTGGATGTCTTTGTTGGTTGTAGATGTTTTTTGCTGGTTGTCGATGTCTTCGTTGGTGGTTTCTGTTGTGGAGCTGCAAAGATGGATGTCTTTGTTGGTTGTGGATATCTTTGTTTTTTTTGTGGATGTCTTTGTTGGTTGCGGATGTGGAACATCACAGGTGGATGTCTTTGCTGGTTGTAGATGTTGGTTTTGTTGGTTGTGGATATCTTTCTTTTTTATGGATGTCTTTGTTGGTTGCGGATGTGGAGCTTCACAGGTAGATGTCTTACTGGTTGTAGATGTTTTTTTTTGGTTGTGGATGTCTTTGTTGGTTGTCGATGTCTTTGTTGGTTTCTGATGTGGAGCTTCACAGGTGGATGTCTTTGCTGGTTGTAGATGTTTTTGTTGGTTGTGGATGTCTTTGTTGGTTGTGGATGTATTTTTTTTTCTGCGGATGTCTTTGTTGGTTGTGGATGTCTTTGTTTTGGTTGTGGATATCTTTGTTTTTGTGGATGTCTTTTGTTGGTTGCAGATTTGTGGAGCTTCACAGGTGGATGTCTTTGCTGGTTGTAGATGTTTTTGTTGGTTGTGGATATCTTTGTTTTTTGTGGATGTCTTTGTTGGTTGGGATGTGGAGCTGGTGGATGTCTTTGTTGGTTGTAGATGTCTTTGTGGTTGTCGGATGTCTTTGTTGGTTGTCTGATGTTGGTTGCAAAGAGCTGGACAGGTGGATGTCTTTGTGTTGGTTTTAGAGTGGAGATTCTTCACAGGAGCAGATAAATTTTTGTGGAAATTGTCTTTGTTTGGCTGATGGCGCCTTGTTGCTGGTTGATCTTGTCTTTGTTGGTTTTAGATGTCTTTGTTGTTTGTGGATGTCTTTGTGTTGGTTGCAGGATGTCTTTGTTGGTTGTGGATGTCTTTGTTGGTTTTTGCGGATGTCTTTGTTGGTTGCAGATGTGGAGCTTCACAGGTGGATGTCTTTGCTGGTTGTAGATGTTTTTGTTGGTTGTGGATATCTTTGTTTTTTGTGGATGTCTTTGTTGGTTGTGGAGCTTCACAGGTAGATGTCTTTACTGGTTGTAGATTTTTTTTTCTTGGTTGTGATATCTTTGTTGGTGCGGATGTCTTTGTTGGTTGCAGATGTGGAGCTTCACAGGTGGATGTCTTTGCTGGTTGTAGATGTTTTTTTGTTGTTTGTGGATGTCTTTGTTGGTTGTTGTAACATTTTTTTTTCTGCAGATGTCTTTGTTGGTTGTGGATATCTTGTTTTTTTTGCGGATGTCTTTGTTGGTTGTGGATATCTTTGTTTTTTTGCGGATGTCTTTGTTGGTTGCGGATGTGGAGCTTCACAGGTGGATGTCTTTGCTGGTTGTAGATGTTTTTGTGTTGTTGCGGGATGTCTTTGTTGGTTGTGGATGTCTTTGTTTTTTATGGTTGTCTTTGTTGGTTGCGGATGTGGAGCTTCACAGGTGGATGTCTTTACTGGTTGTAGATGTTTTTGCTGGTTGTAGATGTTTTTGTTGGTTGTGGATGTCTTTGTTGGTTGTGGATGTCTTTGTTGGTTGTGGATGTCTTTGTTGGTTGCAGATGTGGAGCTTCACAGGTGGATGTCTTTGCTGGTTGTAGATGTTTTTGTTGGTGTGGATGTCTTTGTTTTTTGCGGATGTCTTTGTTGGTTGTGGATATCTTTGTTTTTTGTGGATGTCTTTGTTGGTTGCGGATGTCTTTGTTGGTTGCGGATGTGGAGCTTCACAGGTGGATGTCTTTGCTGGTTGTAGATGTTTTTGCTGGTTGTAGATGTTTTTGTTGGTTGTGGATGTCTTTGTTGGTTGCGGATGTGGAGCTTCACAGGTGGATGTCTTTGCTGGTTGTAGATGTTTTTGCTGGTTGTAGATGTTTTTGTTGGTTGTGGATGTCTTTGTTGGTTGTAGATGTTTTTGCTGGTTGTCGATGTCTTCGTTGGTTTCTGTTGTGGAGCTGCAAAGATGGATGTCTTTGTTGGTTGTGGATATCTTTGTTTTTTGTGGATGTCTTTGTTGGTTGCGGATGTGGAACATCACAGGTGGATGTCTTTGCTGGTTGTAGATGTCTTTGTTGGTTGTGGATATCTTTCTTTTTTATGGATGTCTTTGTTGGTTGCGGATGTGGAGCTTCACAGGTAGATGTCTTTACTGGTTGTAGATTTTTTTCTTGGTTGTGGATGTCTTTGTTGGTTGTCGATGTCTTCGTTGGTTTCTGATGTGGAGCTTCACAGGTGGATGTCTTTGCTGGTTGTAGATGTTTTTGTTGGTTGTGGATGTCTTTGTTGGTTGTGGATAATATTTTTTTTCTGCGGATGTCTTTGTTGGTTGTGGATATCTTTGTTTTTTGTGGATGTCTTTGTTGGTTGTGGATGTCTTTGTTGGTTGCAGATGTGGAGCTTCACAGGTGGATGTCTTTGCTGGTTGTAGATGTTTTTGTTGGTTGTGGATATCTTTGTTTTTTGTGGATGTCTTTGTTGGTTGTGGATGTGGAGCTTCAAAGGTGGATGTCTTTACTGGTTGTAGATGTTTTTGCTGGTTGTCGATGTCTTCGTTGGTTTCTGATGTGGAGCTGCAAAGATGGACGTCTTTGTTGGTTTTAGAGTCTGGTTTTCTCTCACAGTTTTGCTAAATTTTCCATGGTGATACTACAAATCTTGTCTGTGTTTGGCTCGGCGCCTCGTTCAGCTCATGTCTGATCGAACGTCTCCCCGTGGGTTTAAACTGTTTTAGACGACCCGCATGTGTCCATAATCCCCCTCACTCTTTCCCTCCCTCTTCTCACTCTTCCTTTCTCTCCATGTCTCTCTTCTTCCCTCCCCCTCTCATCCTTTCTACAACTCTTCTTCTCCCCGTCTTCCTCTCTCCCTCTTTTCTGCCCCTCTCTCTCTCTCCCTCCTTGTCTCTGCCTCCCTCACCCCGCTCTCTCTCTCCCTCCCTCTCTCCTTTTCTCTCGTCTCAGGAGAGTCGGGTGGGAAATGTTCCAGTCTCTTCTTGGCTCAGTATCAGTCAATCTGTCTGAGGCACTTTGTCGACTCGCTTAGCGCCAACGCCTCTGCCGCTGCGCTCATCCTCCGCCGTCACAATTCAGTCGTGTAATAAATAAGACGACAATCTGAAAAATAAATAATGACAATCTTTCTTCTACAGTATGAGATTTGACTTCTTTTTTTTTTTTTTTTTTTTTAATAAAGATTGAGTTCAACCGATTCAAAGCACATCCAGGGGCACTGACATTTGAGAAAAACTGAAATATGATAATTCACAAATCACTTTACATGACTGAACATGTTTAAAGATGCCCAAACTGAAGCCTTCAGACAGGATAAGACCTGTGCAGACGGGACGTCCTGTTTGATAAGGTTATTATTCGGTTTGATGAGGATATTATTCTACCCATTTTAAATTGTATTTTTAATTAGCTTCATGACAGAAACAACAGAACGACAGACTTAAATGTGAGTGTTGTCTTGTTTTGCAGATCACCACAGACCTGAGGCACAGATGCACAGACAGCCACACGGGGACGTCTGCCTCTGCTCCTATGGCGGCGGCCATCATCGCCCTCGCTCTGGAGGCAAAGTAAGACCATGGATCTATTAACATATCTGAAGGTCCTGCAGCTTGGAGCTGTCTCAAGTTAGACTAGTGGCCACTCATTGGTACTACAATGCCCAAAACTGATTTTTCTCACACAGCACAGTGTAATCACAGACTGCTCCTGTTCGGCTGACAGAGGCCGACAGGGACTGACAGGGTCTGACAGGGTCTGACAGGGTCTGACAGGGACTGACAGGGTCTGACAGGGACTGATAGGGTCTGACAAACTTTTTCTCAGCTCAAAATCTGTCTCTTCTCTTTAAAATCACTTTTTAATCATTCGCTTTGATTACGTTCTGTCTGCTCTAGTTCAAGCTCTGATTGGTTGGAGTGGTCACATGGTACGACAACGATCAGAGATGTGAACGAGCCCAACTGTCATGAAGTAGCTGCAGGTTTAGAACCTGGTTCAGACGTGTTCTGGAGGCATAAACATTATCATTTATAATTTATTCATCGTTCCCTTGTCTCTTTTGTGGCCGCTCTTGCTGCTCGTCGCTCAAACTCTCACGGGGGGGGGGGGCATTGGCAGGACCAGATGTACCGAGCAGCTAAACGCTAAACTAGCAACTAGGGATGGGACGATATGCGATAATGTCGTAAATCGGGATAGAAATGGCCCGCGATAAATCGTTCGTGGCATTTCTCCAAAATCGTGAACAATTATAATCGTCTTTACGGCACCAGACTGCCTCATGTTTCTGGTTTTAATACAACGTTTTGATGCTAGTTTTGGTGTTTGCTCACAAGGGGGCGCTCTGTCACAGCATTCTACATTCCTGTAGAGTTGTAAAGTCGGCCCGGGCCGTCAGAACGTTAACAAATTAATAATTTATGGCGATAATATCATGAATGGCGATTTATTTTGGTCAGGATAATCGTCTAAATTTGATATCGTCCCATCCTTACGAGCGACATGCACCACTGAGCACGACCTTTTGACTCAAGACTCTCCTTTCACTCTGTCCCAGTCGCTGAACCTGGGTGTGTGATCTTTAGTGTTGGGTTTTACCGTTTTTATTCATTGATAGGCTTGTTCTTGTTTGATTTGTTTCTTTGTTGGACTAGAGCTGTAATGGGCTTAGAGTCACATAGAGCTGTGTTTTATGTTTATTGTGCTGCAGGTCCATGTTTATGTGCTGTGCTTTATAAACACTGGACTGGTTCAGGTCCCGGGTGACTGCGCAGGGCTCGGTGCATCCCTGTAAGTGTGATGTCACTTCTGGGTCAAAGGTCAGAAGCATCGTGCAAAATAAAAAAAAAAAATTAAAAGTTGCCAGTTGGACCCGGAAATAACATCATCACTTAACAACTCTGTTAAGAAATATAGAAATATACGAGTAACTCTGTATCAGTTTAACAAAGCAGAAATTAAAAGTTTATTCAGTTAAATTCAACTTTACTTTTTAAATATTTATTTAAACAACACATTTAAAATACATAATTGGGCAAGTACAAACAATTTAAATCAGAGGTGTGAACATAGACCCCCGAGCAGTAATCCATGTTAGCTGTGTCTCTTTTAGTGAATTGATTAGTTTGGTTATGGATTTTTTTTCTGCCATATTCCAGACTGACCGAGACATTAAACGCTCAAACGTTGCCTTGTCTGGTAACGTTTAAAAAAAACCCTAACTGTTCTTTGAGTTTGACGGGCTGAGGCTCGAGTCTTCATGAAGCTCTCTCTGCAACAACAGCAGTGTTCAGAGCTGTGTCTGCACATGTGTGAGATCTGCAGAGGTCACAGGGTCAACCGGGGTCAGCCGAGGTCAGACCCGGGTCACATGTCACACTTTAGGCACTAAACACAGTCAAAACCACAGACAGATCCTTTTTGTTTCCTGTTGGGACAAATGGAGCAGATACGGTTGTGGGTAAAATAATGTTCTGTGCTGTGGACGAGAGTTTGTGGTTTACAATGAATAATGTAACAGCTTTTGTCCACGTTCAAATCCAAAAGGTGCAGTGTGATCTGGTGCAGTGTGATCTGGTGCAGTGTGATCTGGTGCAGTGTGATCTGGTGCAGTATGATCTGGTGCAGTGTGATCTGGTGCAGTGTGATTTGGTGCAGTGTGATCTGGTGCAGTGTGATCTGGTGCAGTGTGATTTGGTGCAGTGTGATCTGGTGCAGTGTGATCTGGTGCAGTGTGATTTGGTGCAGTGTGATCTGGTGCAGTGTGATCTGGTGCAGTGTGATTTGGTGCAGTGTGATCTGGTGCAGTGTGATCTGGTGCAGTGTGATCTGGTGCAGTGTGATTTGGTGCAGTGTGATCTGGTGCAGTGTGATTTGGTGCAGTGTGATCTGGTGCAGTGTGATCTGGTGCAGTGTGATCTGGTGCAGTGTGATTTGGTGCAGTGTGATCTGGTGCAGTGTGATCTGGTGCAGTGTGATCTGGTGCAGTGTGATTTGGTGCAGTGTGATCTGGTGCAGTTGTGATTTGGTGCAGTGTGATCTGGTGCAGTGTGATCTGGTGCAGTGTGATCTGGTGCAGTGTGATCTGGTGCAGTGTGATCTGGTGCAGTGTGATCTGGTGCAGTGTGATCGGGTGGTGCAGTGTGATCTGGTGCAGTGTGATCTGGTGCAGTGTGATCTGGTGCAGTGTGATCTGGTGCAGTGTGATCTGGTGCAGTGTGATCGGGTGCAGTGTGATCTGGTGCAGTGTGATCTGGTGCAGTGTGATCTGGTGCAGTGTGATCTGGTGCAGTGTGATCTGGTGCAGTGTGATCTGGTGCAGTGTCTGCCTTCTTAATGTTTACAGCTGCCACTTGGTTAAACTATATATTTTTATTTTGTAGTTTTTGTTTAGTTTCTGTCATTGTGAGGCTGTCAGAGGACAGACTTCAGTGTGCAGACTCGAGAGTGCAGACTCGAGAGTGCAGACTTCAGAGTGCAGACTTCAGAGTGCAGACTTCAGAGTACAAACCTGGTGCAGACATGGTGCAGAATCAGAATAAGTTTTATTGCCATTGTCCGTGAGCAGAGCTCACAGACTAGGAACTTACTTCGGTGATAAAGTGCACATAGAACACACAAAAAAACCCACACTGAATAAATACAAATAAGGGCAGGAGGTAGAAAAAATATATACAATAGTAGAAATATATACAATAGTAGAAATATATACAATAGTAGAAATATATACAATAGTGGCATCAAAACAACAACAACAGTGCAACATGGGCTATTTAGTGCCCAGTGTTATAAAGTGTCCAGTTTAGTGCAGGTTTATGAAGTGTTCATGAGACAAACAGCAGAGGAGAAGAAACTGTTCTTGTGACGAGAGGTTCTGGTCCTGATGGACCGTAGCCTCCTGCCAGAGGGAAGTGGCTGAAATAGTCCATGTCCAGGGTGAGAAGTGTCAGCTGCTGTACGACCTGCTCCACCCGAGTCCTGGAGACGTACAGGTCCTGGAGAGATGGAGGCTGCAGCCAATCACCTTCTCAGCAGAGCACAATGTGCTGCAGTCTCTGTCTGTCCCTGTGGCCCCAGAGAACCACACAGTGATGGAGGAGGTGATGGAGGAGGTGATGGAGGAGGGGAGGATGGAGGAGGTGATGGAGGAGGTGAGGATGGAGGAGGTGAGGATGGAGGAGGTGATGGAGGAGGTGAGGATGGAGGAGGTGATGTCCGTGTAGAACTGCACCATCATCTGGACCGGCAGCTTGTCTTTCCTCAGCTGCCGCAGGAAGTACATCCTCTGCTGGACTTTCTTGATGAGGAGCTGATGGTCGGCTCCCACTTGAGGTCCTGGGTGATGCAGGGGCCCAGGAAGCGGAAAGAGTCCACGGTGGTGATGGGGGAGTCGGTCAAGGCGAGGGGAGGCAGGGGGGCTGTGACTTTCCTGAAGTCCACAATCATCTCCACTGTCTTCTGGGCGTCGAGCTCCAGGTTGTTGCTGCTGCACCAGGACACCAGCCGATCCACCTCCCTCCTGTAGACAGACTCATCCCCGTCCGAGATGAGCCCAATGAGGGTGGTGTCATCCGCAAACTTGACCAGTTTGACGGAGTCGTGGCTGGAGGTGCAGCAGTTGGTGTACAGGGA